>VXBX01001798.1:1705249-1860085 GCA_013400415.1 Scytalopus superciliaris
AAGGATTACTTCTGAGCAACACTACTTGTATTACTGGGATAAAGCTGTATAGTCTTGAGCGTTGTTAATAACGCAGCTGGTTTCTGTCCCATCTGAAGGTCACCCCATATGTTTTATTCTCCTTGTCCTCATTCTGTGAGCCCTCATATCCCTAAATAACTCTGAGGAACTGCCTGCTATCCTGATAGAGCGTCTTCTCCCTCAGAGTGATGGGTTTTCTGTGTACCTCAGAAAAAGCAGACTTCTCCACTCTCAGGAAAAGCACCTCAGAGGATCAAATTCCCCTCCTTACTCCAACAGACCTTCTAGAGAAGCTACCTGGAGTTCAACTTTAGTAACTCAAGATTTTAGTATCTTATACACATGGAAAAAAAAAAAAATCCTCAGAGGATGATGGGATCATGATGATGATGAAGATCCTAGATTGCAAGGGTAATTGTTATAACAGAAATAATCACAAAAACTAGAAATTTCATATTTCACTTATACCCTGCAAAAGGAGGTAATACTAGACAGAATTGCCAGGGTCAAATAAACAATAGCTGTTTTAATTTGAAGGCCAATTTATTTTCTGCCACCTCAATTTCTCTCCCATATTTTCCAAGCAATGATGTGTGTGAGCTGGTGACCACGCAAGTGCTGGTGAATGACATTGGTCTGTTCGTATTTTCACTGTTAAGCTGTCAAAGCACTCACATCAAAGGACTGAAGAACAAATTGCAATAGTCACAAATACCCGCATTAAAGGGATGTTTTCATCCATGTGTATACAACTGCCCCCCAGCAACCCCAAAAGAAAACCCAAACAAAACCCAACCCCATCTCAAGAAACAGAAGAGCACAAAAGAAGAACAGAGGTGAGAAGAGCTGGGCAACAGGATGAAATGACAGCCAGTAGTGCGACGGCGGTGTGGAGAACTGCTCCAGTCTCTAATCCTCAAACACTTCCAGGAACAATGGAGGGAACAGTTCTGTGGGGCACTCCACCTTCATGTGCAGGAAGCGGCTGGCATGGCAGGCTCCAATCATTCGCAGGTCTGTCACTTTCATCAGCAGTTTTGGCCAAAAGTGTGCAACATGGTGTTTTCTGTAATTAATGTAGTGTTCGAATGCCAGGAGGAACCCCTCTTGACACTTTTCTATTCTCTCAACGCAAACAAGGCCTGGGCGATCTGTGGATACAAAGCAGTAGAATTATTATTATTTATTTGCTTTAACAAATTTCTGAATTTTAAATTAGGAAAAATAGGATGATTCCATTGCTGGGGAAGAAAGGAGAGAGACCATGGGCATTTGGCTCTGCCACAACCTTGGCCACCTCACTTATCAGTACTGTTCATGTTAAAACAAGGAGATAATCCTGCTGTTCTTCATCCTTTGCCTGCCTTGCCCATTTAGAGTATAGCTGTTTGGAAAGTGTTTCCTGACAGTGACTAGAGCAATAGATCTCTGATTTCAGATAAGGCTTCTACCTATGTATTTCTGTAAAACAAAACAAAAAAAATTACTTATCAGTTATCTAAATGACAGTTCCTTCCTATCTGTTTCTCTACACTCTGACCAATGATCTGATCATGATCTGATTCCAGATGAGCTGCAAAGGAAACTGTTAGGGAGCATCAAGGTACAATGAAGGTCAGAAATTTGGCTGACTGTCTCAGCTGGCACCCAGACAGGGAGTGGGATAACACCCTTCACAAGTCACTTCTCAGGAGACACTTTTGGGAAAGTCCTTTGAACTGCCTTCTGAAACCCCTACTCATGTATCATTGTGTAGGTAACTAAAAAGCAATCAACACATTTTGATTGGGAGGATCAAGTGCTGAGTTGTGATTAATGTGGAAACCTTTCTGTCTCAGATGCAGTTAATGCTTGTAAATCACTGACTGTGTATTGTTATTCAGTGCCCAATCTTCAAAGTGGTTTTAAAACAAAATCTTGCCAAATCTGCCACTGCCCAGGAATGGAATTTCCTCTTTGGGCTGGCACAATCAGTGGAAGCATATCTGAAAACATACTTAGACTGAGAAGGTTAGAAACTCTTTGGAAATCATATGAAATGGTTTGTGCTGCTTCTGCATTTTGTCACCAAGTGACCAGTTGCTAATGGTCCCAGTGCAGGGAAACAGCACAGCTCTCAAATGCCCATTAGGAAGCAGTGGTGCTGTTAATTATTTTTCCCAGTGCTCACCAAACTAAATCTAAGCTGCACTTGGATTTTGAGAGAAAATTTCCCCCATATTACTCTAATCAGCACTACAAGATCTAACATACCTTATTTCTTTTAAAAAGAGGCTTGTGAGAGAGTTTCAAAATTACTGGTGTCCCTATATATTTCTGTTCTCACCTGATGACATGAGCAGAACAGCCTGAAGAAGGGCAACCTCGGTGTCATCCAGGTTAAATGAAGAAAGAGACATGCCCAGGTCAAAAATGGCATCAGACACTACGCCAAGACCCCCATTTTTCAGCTGACCCCTTGTCACCGCCATCTCCCCATTTAGTGTTAAAGTCTCACTCTCGGGGTCGTAGCGAACTGCTGCTCGGAGGGACATTATCTCCATACAGCAGCCTTTCAGAAGGATGATCTGGTCTTCACATGGCAGCTGCAGAAATTAGAAATGGTAAAGAAAAACATATATTTGTCAGACTGACTTGCTTTTACAACTACAATAAATCCACGAGCACGAAGTTGCAGTTCACACCCCAGGACGCCACCTTGCACAGTGCAGTTACCCTGCTGACTGACTGTACCACGAAAAACCCAGAGACTTGCATTGCTGCTTTCAGGAGCTGCCAGCAAGTTAACATCCCCACACACCTTTAGGAAATCTAGTGACAAAAAACTGTAGGCACGATATTCAAAGCAAACCAACCTGCTTCAGGTATAGAGGTGAAGTGACCCAACTTGCAGATGTGCTGCTCTGTGTGGGACAGCTCAGTTTGTGGGAGCATTACAAAATTAAGTTCAATAAACCTTAAGAACGTAGCTTTCTATCTTGCAGAACGTTTCACAAAGTGTGAAGGGTGAAGCAGACCAGTCAGGTGCCAGGTTGGTGGTAATATATGCTATTGGTTTTGTATACCATCATGGGTGGATCAAACAGATGACAGAAATCATCACTTCTCGGCTGTTTACCCTTTTCCCTTCTCCTGAGCTCCCTCAGTTTACAATTTATCAGAACAGAATAAACTGTAATTGGGGCAGGTACAGACCTCAGCCATCCCAGTTAAATTCACTTCCAGCCGTGCTTATTTCTTACCTGACCAGAGGGAAAGAAAGACATTTGGGAGGGTCTGTAAGAATGGACTGTGTTTTAAGTAAAATGAATGTTTACATGTAGAGGAAATACCTCAATAGGTGGGGCAGTAAGTCTCACTGCTCATTTAAACAACAGAGAACTTATTAACCTATACTTAGCTGAGTAAGGCTGTTTTCCCTAGACTCCCTACATTATTGCTGGTCAGACAGAACATCTATGATATAGCTACAGCTTTTATCCTGGTGCAGGATATCTTCAGGGCATGGGGCTAGACATGTCTTTTCCATTACATTAACAATGGCAAGCTGTCCAAATTGTTGGATGTAGGTTCTGTATTTACAAAGTATAAACAGAATGCTGACAGATAAACGGAATGTGTTCTGTAAATCATGACTTTATGTTTTCACAGGTAATTCAACAATAGCAAAAACCACCAGGACTATTTTGAGACTGTTCAAATACATGAATAGGAAGGGTCACATATACGAAAAAGCAACTCACTTCTACTTGGCTCTAAAGGAGGCAAAAAGCCACCCATTTCTGATTCATACAAAATTATTACATTTACCTGTTTTGCAATTCAAAATGAAAACCCCATGAACTACAGGTTTACATGGCAACTGTGTATTTGCAAAGCAAGTACACTGATTTGATGTAAAACGATACAGAGTTGGATGCCAGACAGTCACCTAATGCAAGAGGAAAGCACGCCCTTGTTACAGACAAGTTTTAAGCACAAGGTAGCCATGGCCAGGGAGATGAATTGAATAATGAAACTGCTTTTCCAGCAATGCCAGCTTCAGGTGTGAAATGTTTGATAAACAAGAAAACTGATTCATTCGGTTCAATCACTTCCCTGCAGATCACCCTCAGCTCAGCAGCAGTGTGGGGAAAGCTGCACAGGCACAGTGGCAGTCTCCCTACCCAATGACAATGTTAGGCTGCTGAGACTGAAGGAGGGAAAGGAACAGAGTTAAAAAAAAATAAAAAAAGAAAAAATGTACAAGAGGAAGCAAGAAGAGATATCAGAATAGGCAATGACAGTGAAAAAAGGGACATGAAAGAAAGGAAGAGAGAAGGAAGAAGAAAAGGGAAATGAAAAAAAATAACCAACCAACTCTAAGGAAAGGGATGAATAGTGAAAAGAAAAAGGTAACAATAGAGAAAACATTTTGTGATGCTTCAGCTGTTTTATTAGTGAGCAATTAAACCAATGAGAATTTATCCTCCTACTTGAACATTTTAAAAACTTCTTTCTGGCAGTGGTGATTTGACAATGCCTGTCCTTTACCAGCTTTCCTAATTTTGAAGGACACATGGGATGCCTGTTTCACAGATGCCAAGCCTCAGGTCTTATCTGCCAGTAGCAAGAGTTACCAAAGATAGAAGGCTTGAACATCAGTTCTACTCCCAGCTGTGCAGATTTTAATGCCACCTACACTCATCACTTGAGTGTTGCTACCAGAGCATCTTCCAGAAGTGGGGTCAATGAATGTGATTGAATCTCTGTCACATGTTGTCCTTTCCTTCTCTCTCTGCAGAGACGAGCGGAGAGAAAAAACAAACAGCAGGAACATGAGGTGCTCACCTCTGCAGGACATACTGGCAGCCAGCACACGTGCAGTGCAGCACCATGGAATGAGCTGAGCTACCTGGAAGGTATTTACACACATACCCTTCACCAGCTGTGGAACCAGTGATGCCTGTGACACTTAAAACTCACATAACTGAATTCTCCTCAATCTTCATCTTCTGAGCTGAAGAATATGCAAGAAAGAAACAACAGCAGAAATGCTGAGAAGTAAATGAAGTTTTACTTATACTTTGATTACTCTGGGATTTAATTCTTGTTTTGAGGCAGGGGCCAATGGATGCATACAAACTAAGCTGGGCACTCACACTGTTTGCTGACTTCTGCATGTGTCCAGAGATGAAAGAAAGAAGGAAAAGTATCCACAAATATGTAAATGACTATGAATGTTCCTTGTCATGTCCCTCTTTCATAGAGATTTACTACATTCTCAGACTTAGACTCTGTGGAATTAAGAACTGAGATAATGCTTAAATGTTCTCCTATGGGAGAAAGGAGGGTTTTTCTCTGAAACAAATCCACAGCCCACACAGTGTTTCTTCAAAGAAAAAGATATGGATTAAAAATCATAACTGAAATAAAGCTAACAGGATGGTGCCCCTTCAAAAAGAAGCAAGTATTTGTCATTTTCTTCATGCTACAGCAAGACCTATATGACAACTGGGAGGACAGTTGTCCTATTCCTTTGTGTTCATAAGGATTGTCCCTCACCCTGCCATCAGACCTTGCTGTATATGGGTATTATGTTTACAGAGTGGCTCAGCTGTAAACAAGGCCTGTCCAGCTAAGCCACATAATGTACAGAAGTCAAACCCAATGACACCTTGATTTCTTCATGCTTCCTGCCCGGCTCTGACACAAGTGGGCCCATGGTAGCCAGGAGGAGTAGGAGATGTCAGATGGGCACTGAAGTCTGTGTGTGGCTGGCAAAGCTTTCTAAATTAAAAAGACTACCTTGGTATGTCACTCCAAGTTTCCACAGACAAATGCCAAATCAGAGGAGACAGATTTCCTCAGAGAGTAAATGCTGCAGGGCCCTCTTGATCTATGGACGCATTTCTCGTGTTTTAAAATCTTCATGCTTGGCCACCATTTCAGGCTTTCTTGACTGATGGAGCCAATGCTGAGGCTTAGGCAGGGTGAGCTATTTACACTACGACAACTACTGATATTTACCTCTTCTTGTTCTGTAGGTGCCAGAGGACATAGATAGCTCTCCCTGACTGACCTTAAGAAAAGAAGCCACAGAAGAGTAAAATGCTATGGCTGCCTTATACTTGCTTCCTGGCTGATGTTAACTCATTAGGAAGAAACACTGTTCCTGAGTTAGGGAGCCCCATGAACTCACAGACCATGGTCACTTCCATTTTGAATGTCATTCACTTGGCATTTCAGCAGCAGAGTTAGATGTTGCTCTGCACTGCGGGTGAGCAGGCAGGCATCCTTCCAGGGCTGGATTGAGGATATTCCCGTATTAAAACTCCCATGACTGGGAATACTAAGGGACTCACAAGACTCAAAAGTATTAAAATAATATATTATTCTTAATTATAGTTAATTATACATTGCTTTATATTATTATTTATTGTATTACATTCTGATCATGCCTGCAGGGACATGCCAACTCCCGCCTGTAGAAAAGCCACCTCCAGGGAGTGCAAGCCACAAGGAGTGCAGTGAATGGGGCAGGCAAACAGTGCATGGCACGTCAGCCAGGGTGTGACATGGCACTTCAGGGTGCACATACACTACCAGCTCCAGAGCTTAATTGGTGTCACTGCCCTCCTGGGAGGAGCTCAGGTAGGGTATCCACTCGGCAGAGAGCCAAGTCATCTACGCTCACCATAAAGGATTCAGTGACCCAGACAGAGCTCCCAAAAATCCCACATGACCATCCAGGTCTCAGGCTCTAGGGAGTGCCTAAGCCTTTCACTGCATTGTAGCACAGACAGAAGCTGTGTGAGATGTGACCACCGTGCTGTGAGAAAGCGATGACCTTGTTGCCATTACAGAAACTTGGTGGGATGAATTCCATGACTGGAGCATGACTATCAATGGCTACAGGCTCCTTAGAACTGGCAGGGGAGGAAGCAGAAGCAGAGGGACTGCCTTCTACATCAAGAGGTGGACTGAGTGTGAAGAGCTGTCTCTGAAGAACATCCATGAGCTGGTCGAAAGCCTGTGAATAGGAATTAGAGACCAAGGCAACAAAGGGAACCTGGTGGCTGGTGTCTACTACAGGCCACCTGATCACGGGGAGCACCTTGACAAAGCCCTCTTGCTCCAGCTACAGGAGGCATTGTGCTGGCAGGCTCTTGTCCTGCTGGGGTACTTCAACCATCTGGAAAACCAGATGCTGGAAAAATAGCACGGCAAACTGTAGGCAATCCAGGAGACTTCTGGAATCCATGGAAGGTAACTTATTGAGCTAGGTAATACCAGAGGAGATGTGGTACTGGATTTGACGGTCACCAATGTAAGAAGGTAATGGGGGATGTCAAGACTGGAGGTAGCCTGGGCTGCAGTGATCCTGTGTTGGTTAAATCTGGAGTTCTAAGGTACATGGGCCAGTAAAGTTAAGACCCACCACTGGAAGTGTGCAAGGCCAGCCTGGATGGGAGCAACCTGGGAGAAGCGGAAGGTATCCCTGACAATGGCAGGAAGGTTGGACCAGATGATCTCTAAGGTTCCTTCCAACACAAACCATTCTAAGATTCTATGAAAATTATTTAGACTATTAAGACTGAAATATTATTTCAGGCTGCAGTTCTGGTAACATTTTTTAAATTTGGAAAAAGAATATAATCAGCCATTGTATCTGGTCCTTCAATAAAAATACCTCAGTGCAAATGAGATCAGCTTAGGGCCTCTGCATTCCTCTGCAACCAAGTTTATTTACTGTACATTTTGGATGTGAGTATCCACTCCTACAGACTCTTTTATGCACCTCCCTGCTCAGGAAAAGCATGTGCAGGGAATCCAAAGGGGCAGGTGCCACTCTTGGATAGGGGTGCTTTTCTGAATTTGAAGAATTTTTACTGTCTAGACCCAACTCTACAATACTGTACCTGCCAAAGAGCCAGAAGCACATAGGAAACCGTGTGCTAGATTTTATTAAACACATCAGTGATGCTTCTAAAGACACATCGGAGTCTCTAATGAACCATGATGACTTCTAGATTAATGAAATCAGGGTTTCAGTAATCACAAGAAAAAGAAAACTCATAAAAATCCAGATGATTCCAGTACCATCTATTTTGAGTGTCTTTTTTTTTTCTGATTTTAAACATAGTGATTTTTTTAGTTCCATGCCAGAATATTTTGAATAGTTTTAAACAACAGGCATATAAATGAGGAGTGCAAGAAAGTCTTCTTACCTCACAAAACATAGGCAACTTTTTGGCAAAATCCACCACTCTTGTAATCGCTGGTGTGATAATTTTTGTAAACTGGCTGAAGGCTTCTAAATCCACTTTCCCACCTTCTGGGGCATTAACTATTGGTGCCTGCCCAATATCTTCTGGCTAAGGATATAAACAAAGATATTTAAAGGAACAATCTATCCTAGAGAAACTCCTTTACACTGTAAAAAAGTCCTGCTTGGTGATGTAAGATATGCTAAAATAAAAAGTAACACTATTGGCTTTATAAGTTATGTTCATTATACCACAAAATGTGAATTTATTTGTCAGGTATTTGTGAAAGATGTGATGCACAGAGAAATGGGTGACTGGTCTACTGGTCTTTTGCTTAAAAACATAGGCATGTTGTTTCATACAGGTGCTGAAAACTCTCAAGTTTCTCTAAAAGCAAAGAGAGTTGAAATGACATGTTACCCCTGAAAAGATGCTGTGAGTTTTGCAGAACTGGGCTCTTTCACCTAGTCAAGGCTCTGAAAATCCCCCCGGAACAAGTTGCCAGTAGCACAGAGCCCCAGACAACTATCAAAGCCAGTTTCCAAAACTAGGCTAAAACAACTGATGAGCAAGAATGGGATAACAAAAAGCTGGTCTGGACAATGTAACTAGAATTTGAACTCATCTGGATAAAATCTGGTTGAAAATCACCTGTTGCATGACTTCAGCCCAAGGCTTCTTCAAAAGAGAAAAAAAAATCATATTTTGAGCATTTCTATAGGGATACGCAATGAAATCATTTCAAGAAGAATCTGCATGAGTGTTTTTTTATTCCAACTGCACTTGAACTTATTCACCTGATTTTTACGACAGCTGGTCAATATTACTANGAGGAGATGTGGTACTGGATTTGACGGTCACCAATGTAAGAAGGTAATGGGGGATGTCAAGACTGGAGGTAGCCTGGGCTGCAGTGATCTTGTGTTGGTTAAATCTGGAGTTCTAAGGTACATGGGCCAGTAAAGTTAAGACCCACCACTGGAAGTGTGCAAGGCCAGCCTGGATGGGAGCAACCTGGGAGAAGCGGAAGGTATCCCTGACAATGGCAGGAAGGTTGGACCAGATGATCTCTAAGGTTCCTTCCAAGACAAACNTGATCACGGGGAGCACCTTGACAAAGCCCTCTTGCTCCAGCTACAGGAGGCATTGTGCTGGCAGGCTCTTGTCCTGCTGGGGTACTTCAACCATCTGGAAAACCAGATGCTGGAAAAATAGCACGGCAAACTGTAGGCAATCCAGGAGACTTCTGGAATCCATGGAAGGTAACTTCTTGAGCTAGGTAATACCAGAGGAGATGTGGTACTGGATTTGACGGTCACCAATGTAAGAAGGTAATGGGGGATGTCAAGACTGGAGGTAGCCTGGGCTGCAGTGATCCTGTGTTGGTTAAATCTGGAGTTCTAAGGTACATGGGCCAGTAAAGTTAAGACCCACCACTGGAAGTGTGCAAGGCCAGCCTGGATGGGAGCAACCTGGGAGAAGCGGAAGGTATCCCTGACAATGGCAGGAAGGTTGGACCAGATGATCTCTAAGGTTCCTTCCAACACAAACCATTCTAAGATTCTATGAAAATTATTTAGACTATTAAGACTGAAATATTATTTCAGACTGCAGTTCTGGTAACATTTTTTAAATTTGGAAAAAGAATATAATCAGCCATTGTATCTGGTCCTTCAATAAAAATACCTCAGTGCAAATGAGATCAGCTTAGGGCCTCTGCATTCCTCTGCAACCAAGTTTATTTACTGTACATTTTGGATGTGAGTATCCACTCCTACAGACTCTTTTATGCACCTCCCTGCTCAGGAAAAGCATGTCCAGGGAATCCAAAGGGGCAGGTGCCACTCTTGGATAGGGGTGCTTTTCTGAATTTGAAGAATTTTTACTGTCTAGACCCAACTCTACAATACTGTACCTGCCAAAGAGCCAGAAGCACATAGGAAACCGTGTGCTAGATTTTATTAAACACATCAGTGATGCTTCTAAAGACACATCGGAGTCTCTAATGAACCATGATGACTTCTAGATTAATGAAATCAGGGTTTCAGTAATCACAAGAAAAAGAAAACTCATAAAAATCCAGATGATTCCAGTACCATCTATTTTGAGTGTCTTTTTTTTTTCTGATTTTAAACATAGTGATTTTTTTAGTTCCATGCCAGAATATTTTGAATAGTTTTAAACAACAGGCATATAAATGAGGAGTGCAAGAAAGTCTTCTTACCTCACAAAACATAGGCAACTTTTTGGCAAAATCCACCACTCTTGTAATCGCTGGTGTGATAATTTTTGTAAACTGGCTGAAGGCTTCTAAATCCACTTTCCCACCTTCTGGGGCATTAACTATTGGTGCCTGCCCAATATCTTCTGGCTAAGGATATAAACAAAGATATTTAAAGGAACAATCTATCCTAGAGAAACTCCTTTACACTGTAAAAAAGTCCTGCTTGGTGATGTAAGATATGCTAAAATAAAAAGTAACACTATTGGCTTTATAAGTTATGTTCATTATACCACAAAATGTGAATTTATTTGTCAGGTATTTGTGAAAGATGTGATGCACAGAGAAATGGGTGACTGGTCTATTGGTCTTTTGCTTAAAAACATAGGCATGTTGTTTCATACAGGTGCTGAAAACTCTCAAGTTTCTCTAAAAGCAAAGAGAGTTGAAATGACATGTTACCCCTGAAAAGATGCTGTGAGTTTTGCAGAACTGGGCTCTTTCACCTAGTCAAGGCTCTGAAAATCTCCCCGGAACAAGTTGCCAGTAGCACAGAGCCCCAGACAACTATCAAAGCCAGTTTCCAAAACTAGGCTAAAACAACTGATGAGCAAGAATGGGATAACAAAAAGCTGGTCTGGACAATGTAACTAGAATTTGAACTCATCTGGATAAAATCTGGTTGAAAATCACCTGTTGCATGACTTCAGCCCAAGGCTTCTTCAAAAGAGAAAAAAAAATCATATTTTGAGCATTTCTATAGGGATACGCAATGAAATCATTTCAAGAAGAATCTGCATGAGTGTTTTTTTATTCCAACTGCACTTGAACTTATTCACCTGATTTTTACGACAGCTGGTCAATATTACTATGTATTTTAAAACCAGGCATATAAAAGCTGTTTTGTTTGCTAAGTGTGGCTTTGCAATTGCAAAATGCTTGTCAAGGTTTCATTTTGTTCACATTAGAGTAAAAAACTAGATAATACCATACACGACACTTACATAAGACACTTAAACAGGGGAGGTGCTGAAAGTGTTGTTTGTATTAAAAACTTGTGCTCAGCCATTTATTTAAAGCAACACATCATAAAAGATCCTTCCACAGCTCTGTCACCAAACTGAATCCAAATCTAACTTCTTACAAGAAAAAAACCTCAGCAATGTGTTAATAAAGCAAGCACCAATTATAAAGAAACAATGAAGAGGACTGGGCTTAATTATCTGATGGTTTCTACTAAAAAACTCAAACAAACCCAGTTCTAGGCTCCCTCCCTCCCTGAATCTTGGGTAACTAAACCACATTGTCTGTGTGCTCATGATAAACAACCTTCATCACTTCCAAGCAAGAAGACCAAATGCTTAAAACCACACATAACTTTGTTATGGAGAAAAAGAAAGAACACAGCATTTTCCTGGGAAAGGCGAAAGAAGTGAGGGTCACTAACTAAAGCTAACACACTGGAGAGCTCCTGCCACCTAACGCAACAGGAAGAGGTACAGACCTCAAAGGAGCTCCTGTCGTCAAAGAACCAGCCTCAGCTGCACAAGGACAGACCCATAGCTCCTGGGGCATGCAGTCAGCCTCTCATGCTCTTCGACAGCTTGTGGCAGGGGCTTTCAAAGTCCTCCACCTGGGGTTGGCATGCCATCCCAGACCTTCCCTCCTGCTTTCACTGCAAAGTGTCCATGAGCTTCCTATGCTTGCCTTTGAAATCACTGGGCTTCAGCGTGAGAGCGCTGCAAAGCACCAGGAGGCCCTGCAGCAAGGGCTGCAGCACGAGCAGTTTGGTCTGTGAAAGTCACAGCTGGTTTCTGAACTGCCCATTAGAGCTGCCATCTCTGTCTCTGCCCCATCCCTCCCCTCTCCCAGAGCCCTGTCATTACATCACTTTCATGCCCTTTCTCTGGGCACCCTTTGCTGGAGGTTCCCTCCTTCACTGTGACCCTTCACAGAGCCTGAAGTCCTGCAATGAGCACATTCTACACAGTCCAGCCTGCTCGTTCCCAGCCCCAGCATCAAGCTCCCCATGCTTCATCTCAAACCTGGTTATACCCAAAGAACAGCACTCCCGTCGAAGCAACTGAAAGCATTTTTGCAGCTGCTTCTTGGCCTGCTAAGACCAGCACTACAAACCTCACTGTACAGCACCCTTGGAAAGTCCTCTCTTGCTTCTTGCCAGTGACCACTGGCTGTGGTTTCCTGACTATGAGCATGAGCCATTCATATAAAAATTTAGATGGTGTCACTGGAATAAAAAAAAAGCATTATAAAAGAGAAGCTGCTCTGAATACATAATATCTCTTAGCAATTCAACCTTGAGTTGAAATTCCCATGGGGAATTATGCAGCAGGAGCCCGGGCCTGCAAAAAGATGAGTATTCTCTATCTGACTTGGTATACATAGATTGTTAAAGACCCCTGTGTATTCCTGAAATGCAGTCTATAATCTCTCTTTTGTGCTCTATAAGCATTTTGCATTTTGCACATATTTCCCTTAAAAATCCATTTAGAAAAATCAAATAAATCCTTTTTTAAGGCTGAGCATCACAAATCACCTTTTATTTTCTAATCCTTAATTATAGGATGAAAATGAAAGTTGTTTTGTAGCCTGCAATTCCAATGCTAGAGTATGTATCATCCTGTTCTCATTAATTTTTCTTTGCCTAAATTATTTTAATGAATGTACTCACCATTAACAGAAAGAAGAAAAATCCACAAGAAAAAAAGTCCACTTAAAAAAACCCAAAACTGCTTTCACCTAAAACTTTACATTGATTTAACACTTACAATATGTTTGTATGCCAGCCCCTAATAAAGACGACTATGCCTAGATATATTAAATAAGATACAGTACACATTATAGATTCCTACTGTTCTTTATCAGGAGTGAAACAATTTCTCTACTTTTTGTTATCATGGCATAATAAAAGTATCCAGCTGAGTAAGCTTTAACTTAGCAACATGATGTTTATTGTGGTCTGATCAAACACTAAGGTTCAGGCAAGCAAAAGCAAGTAGTAACTACATAAAATCATCCCTTTTTCATAAATGTGAATACACTGGCAGATAAAATCTCTCTGAGGCTGCAATGCTCGGAAGGCACTTCAGAAGAAAGAATGGAACCTGGCTGCAAGAGCAGTGTACAAGGCTATGGCCCTTACCAGAAATTTCCTTTTCTGCTTCCAGTGGCTTCCTTGGGCATTGGTGGCCACATGTGCTTCAGTAACAATTTTGATGAGCTCCCATTCCTCATCCGTTGGCTCTGGTTTGTGCCCAATGGTTTTCTGCAGCTCTTCCCGACGTCTCTTCTCTCGATTTTCTTCTATCAGTTTCCTCTTTGCCAACCTCTTGCTGTCATCCAACACCACTAGCAGAGGAAAAAACACACAAAAATGGCAGGAAGCTCTTAAGGCTGTTTGGACTTTGGTCTTTTCTGTGCCTGAGGTACTAATTGATTGTGAATGCCTTAACTAATTAGTAAAGATGTACACTGGAAAGACCCGCAGTTGAGACAGTTCTCTTATTTGGCCCTTCAAACTTCATTTTCTCAGAAGTCTGGATAGTAAAGGATGACTTACCCTTCTGGCAATGTTTAGTGTACTGACATGGCCTTCAGGGGGTTATATCATCAATAAAATTAACATGTAAAAGCTTTGTGGGGTGTCAAAGTGCTCCTATAATGGACTTGGAATAATCAACGTTGGGAAATATGCACTTCTGTTTTCTTTAAAGTATTATCAGCAAACTCACTGCTCTGAAGTGCAGAACGTGTTCTTGGAAGCCAGCAGAAGGTAACATGGGTTGAAGGAAGTGGGAGTATTTATTCACAGGAGGCTCAACTGCCTGTGGCATGACACAATCAGAAACAACCTTCCTGTTGTTTTGTCTTTCCTTAATCCCTACAAATGGTGTCGTTATGCAATGTTCCTGCAGAGTCCCCTTTACTTCCAGTGATGCCAGATATACAGGCCCCGAGGCTACACACCTCTGGCCACCACTTCCCTGGTGATCCAGGCTTATCCGGCCCCTCTCCTGAAGGTCTACCCGCCTGCAATGAAATTGTCTCTTTTATTCTATTTCCCTCTAGACAGAAGGCACTGTTATACATTACATTAGCAATGACAATACTAAGTTAGACTATTTTTCTGTTGTTTACTGGGCCTGCTTTTCTGTCAGTTCTTCTGCAAAGGATTACACTAGTGACAACCATGAAGGCACAGAAGGATTTATGTGACTTCTGGGGGTTTTAGGGTTTTTTTCCTCCTGTTTGCACTAACTGAAGTTATTGGTGTAAATTCCTGTACAATGGCAGGAAAAGGAGACCCCTAAGGGTTAATCTTGCAGCCATATTTTCTAGTTCTTTAGAATGAGAGTCGAATTCTTTGCAGCAGATAACTTCTTCAGGGCTAAAAATAAAACAAACAACTGCAGGATGACTCATACAATGACATTCAATTTCGCGTCCTCCAGAATTTTCTAAACAAGATGTTTTTATCTCAAGCAAAGTGTCCATCCAGATGCATTTCTCCCTCCTCTCCTCCAAAGAGTGAACATTCCTACTGTTATTCAGCCTGGTAAGACCAGGAGAAGGTGCAGCCTGATGAAGGATAAACAAAAAATTACAGCTCTATGAAAGTGGCTTGATGCAATGAGTGTAATTCCCTGGTACAAGTTATTAAGAACAGAAAAGTGCTGGCAGTTCTGCTCTACTTTAATAACCTTCATCAATCAACATACTTTAAGCAAACACAGACATTGAAAAAAAAAAGATAAAAGAAAGAAAACCAGAAAAATATACTTACGATCTGTTGCCATGCCAACAAAGATACATTTTTTGAAGCGGCATTCCTGGCACTGATTTCTTGTTACTTTGTCTATCACACATTTTCCTTCATATTTACAGGAATAGGTTGGATGGAGGTTCTTCTGAATGGTTCTTCTAAAAAAACCCTAAGTGCAAGAAATAAATATATTGGAAAGCATTATCACTGAGCAGTTTTATCAAACCGGGAGCCAATTTGCTTCCTTAGGAATGTACCTAAGGATGCTAGATAATATATTTCACTCAATGAAACTCTCAAAGGGGAAAACAACAAATCAGTTTTATAGTATATGGCATTTCTTTTGAGTGTCCTTAAGAATTAAAAACATATAGACATCTTAGGTAAGTAAAGTTGTAAGTAATGCTGTCTTGAGGCACAAATACTGTCTACATGTCTTCTTGTAGTCTCATGTTTCAGTGTGTTGAATTTTTTTGTATATGAAGTAGAAGGTTTATTTTTGAGCCCTTTTCCAAATTCTGTAATCATTTTGAAGGACATTAAGAGGCATATACATAGTTTTAATTGAAGAGCAGCTTCTGCAAATGGTAAGAATGGGGGTGTGTATGTGCTACCAAAGGCTTAAGAACAAACAGTTCTACTCTTTTCTTTCCATATAATCAACCAATCAACCAAATCTGGCAAGCCTAACAATTGTGCAAATACAATCTACACAATCTTTGAGTTTGGTTCTAAATAGTGGATCCATAATTTATAAATTTAATTTATATTTACCACACAATTAAAAAGTTCCCATCATCACTAAAGATTCCTCTCTCTATAAATCCATCCTATCTATCTATCTATCTATCTATCTATCTATCTATCTATCTATCTATCTATCTATCTATCATAATATAGACCTATATTACAAATTGCAGCAGATTCGAAGCTCATGTAAACTAATGCAGTTCTGCTGAATTCACTGATTTATACACCCCATAAAGCCTGGCCTTAGGGAAACAAATCAGATAAAATTTATTACTGACTATTATGGACATAATCCTGGCATTAGTTTCAACATGACTTTTCTCACTGATTTCTGCAAGAGCTAGATAAAGTCCCCAAGACTGCAAGATAGGGACAAGATAGACTGCAAAGCAAGAAATTTAAACTTCACTTTCATTTCAAGTTTCACCGTTACTTGAGACTGTCTCATTCAGCAATGCAGCTTGGGATGACCTTGACACAGAGAACATACTGACAACCTGGTCCTGTTTGAGGCTGCTGAAAATGGCTTTGCTTTCAGTCAAAACAATGGCAAAATTCAAGTGAGATTTTACCTAATGAATAGTCTCTTCAGCTGGGATTTTATCTAATGAATAGTCTCTTCACTTCAGTAGGCGAAAGGTCTGTTTTTAATCATGTTAAATAACACTTGGTAAAATCTTGCAGCAGTGCGCAATTTCTTTTAACACAGAATGTTGAATTAACAGATACAGCTAAGTCTGTATTTCAGCTTGAGCTCCCAACTCCCATGAAGACAATAAAGAACATTGTCCTCATTAGAGTTTTATCTTAAAAGATTCAGCTTGAGCTAAGAGTACAACTCTTCATTGCTCAATTACATTAAGATCTGAAATGTTAATTAAACTGAGTGGCATAAAGCCTCTGTGTGAGCTTTTTCAAGATTGGGACCGGTTGTGTTGAGACAAAATCCAGGAAATCACAGGCAAGATGTCCTCATGTGGTGTTTGGAACAAGTTTCAAACTTTCATCTACCCAACAACTGGCTTTGGTTCCTTTCTCAACCCTATGATGAATTCCTAAAGACAGCATTTGCCTCTCTCCTTCCTGAACACCAAAGATGGGTGTGGACAACCAGGGTCCCATGGTTATCATTTGTTACAGCAAGAGACAGAAAAATCTCTGATGAATCTCAACAAGCGGTACCGAACTTCTGATTTCCAAACCCTGCATGGGACTTACTGTAGCTCCAGGTTTACAATAGCAAGGCTCTTCATCACCTGTGTTGGGGCCAACACATTTCACTTTCTCATTTCTTTGCATTTCTCAGAAACTTCTTGTAAAAAACTTCTTTGTCTCTAGATACAATGTATTAAGGAAGCTGCTCTCTATATTTGTCCAAACACTTAAACATTGGAGTGTTATTTTCATCAATAAAACAAAGCACATTTTATTGTTAGGCAACAACTCTTCCTTAATTTGTTTACTATGTACCTATATAGCAGTAGATGCAATGGGTAAGGTATGTAAAAACATTTCAGTGATGTCAGAACTTGCTGTTTGTGTATTTGCATTTAAATTCTTACACTTTACTCTTCAGAAATCATGTGTGAGGATGTTTTGTTCATGAAAGCACTTGTCAAAGCAAATCTTTGGCTGTCAGCCCTGATTAATCTTTTTACAAAACTAAGGTAACTTTGAGCAAAAGCAACTAGTAAATGTCAAATTAATTGAAAGTTGATTGCATATACATTGTTACATGCATATAACTTGGCTAATAAATCATACAACTCGAAATGGGTAGCAGTTCCTCCAAGAAATTAGTTACTTCTTGCAAATTGTTAGTTCAGTTCCTTGTGCACATAGGCATAATTTTAAATTATGTGTCAGACAGAAGTATTATACCTGAAGGTAAAAGCAGAGTTGAATGCTATGTCTCTAAAACAGCTGGTAGGCATAGAAGGAACTACTTCAGTTGGAGTAACAAAAACCTTAGTTGGAAAGCTGGTGAGAGATATAGCTGTTCAGCTGGAAGCAAAAGATACGTCACAATGCCACAGTGCTTACTTCCCCTTATATCTGAATTAAGTCATATCCATACATGTTATGTATTGCTATCATCTGTTATATGGGATGCAAATGTGTAGGAATCACTTGTTCAGCTCCACAGTATTTTTCAAATATAAATATTTTTTCATACATAGTATGTATGTATATGTATAAAACCATTATGAATATTACCACAAATTTGCTATACACAGGATATTTAGGTCTCTGTGCATTTCATACATGTAACATAGGGCAATGCAGAAGATCTCCTCCAACACAAGAGTTACTGCAATGAGAAGCTCTAAAGTCAATCCAAATCCAAAATCTCAGATCCAAATGTTCCAGACTTTGGGGATGAATAGAATGAGACTTTTGTGGCTTAGTCTCATGACACTAGTCCAAGACATGTGTGGTCCCATTTCTTTAGAAAAACAGCATTTTTTTATTTTTTGCAGGAAAGAATAGCTTTCTTACAGGATCTCAAGCTATTCAGGCAAATTGATGGCAGTGAAACCATGTGAGATGTGCCTGATTCTCTTACTTATTTTTTTTATTCTTGCCCAAAGCAATCTCTTTTTTAATTTAATTTTGCTTGTAGTTTTGGAGGTGCAATTTAGGGCTGAAAGCACATTTCAGTATACTTATGTTAAAGAAGTCAGAATCTTTTTGAAACCATTTTAATTGGGTGTCAATGCTTTGATGGATGTTACTGTTGTATGAGCATGTGGAAGAGATTTTGATTTTTGCTTCTTCACAGCAATGATGAGAGGCACTAGGACACTTAATCGCTACAGACTCTTCATGGCCATAGGCAGAACCTCAGCTATTGCATAAACAGCTTCAGTGGAGTTGCTGGGAGCATGCTGATGTACTCTGGCTGAGAACATGGCTAAAGGAACGTTAAAAAAAAGGAAATTCAAAAGCTGTTAAACAGCAACAGCAACAATCTAAATTTCTTGTTTTCTTTTCAGAAGCAAACACAGCAAAAACCAACTATATTCCTTATGCATATGAAGAGCAGCAGCATAGTCAGATACAGCTTATCGGATATGGTACTGGATGTTCTTATTCGCTTCTAATCTGTCTTTGTTTGATTTGACAGCACAGTTCAGGAAGCCTGTATAATGGAGGAGCTGGAGAGCTATTTCTGATTCCCACTTTCCCACCGTGCCATTTACCTTGCAACCTTCGCAAGTGATGCAGCGATAATGATATCCGGTGGCTTTGTCCCCACATACTACACATAGCTCATCCTTGTCTAAGTAACTGGGTATATACCCTGTAAAGAAAAAGAGGATGTGGCATGTAAACTTGATATTATACATTTGGTATAAAAAGATTATATTAAAATCCACAGTAGATCTTGTCTACCAGTGCCATACTTCCAAACTCACTGAATTTCATGAATAAAAGTTCGTACTATGTTACAGATTTATTTAAACACAGTCTTTAGTATCTTCTACTTTTCAGACTGTTTCATCATCTATTGCTCAAGAGGGAGGAGTTGGAACATGACTGCTCTCTCCTGAGTGAAACACTACCTCAAAAAATATTATTGTTACCTCAAAAGGTTTGATGTGAAATAATAAAATAGCAGTGACACATACAATACATTTCTCTTCTGTATTTCAGAAAAAACCTGATATACTTGTACACTGCAGATGAGATCCCAGGTTTTAGCATGACTCAGGGACTTGGTAACAAGAAATATTTACTGACAGATTGTTTGTTTTAAAACAGAGGAGTACTAGCAACAGATACCCCAAGCTGTATTGATCGTGCCTGACTGCAACGTGTTGCACAGGAACATTTAATATAGTCTGAATTTAGGCAAAATATGTGGGCATTCAAATATATATATATGTGTGTACACGCACATGTTAGAATGAAATCTTCTCTTCTGAAGTGGTTTACCAGATCCAACAAGTGAAATAAAATATTACTGCTGTGAAAAACATTGGCAATGCTTGGTTCTCATCCCACAATGACATTTGCTTTGATAACATAAACTTACTTTCAATTTGAGCAAAAAACCAAAGCAATTCTGATGGCAACCAAAAGGTAATTCTAAACTAAAGACAAGTTTTAAACAGGGAAAAATACAAACCTTTCAAAATCAGTGTTCCCATGACTCATAACTAATGGAGTTATGGTACAAAGCTTTTCCTTCTGAAAAATCTCCCTGTGAAGATGTAACACAGAGATCTCAGATTCCCTTTGAAGGGAGAGAGAAATGTGCAGCTATTTGTGCAACTGCATAAGATTATTGATGTGTAGTAAAGTTTTCACAGAATCCCAGAAAGGCTGAGGTTGGAAGCCACCTCTGGAGGTCACCTGGTCCAACACCCTCGCTTAAGCAAGGCTACCTAAAGCCAGCTGTCCAGGACCACGTCCAGATGGCTTTTTAGTATCTCTAAGGATGGAGACTCCACAAACTTTCTGGGCAATCTGTGCAGTGTTCTGTCACCCTCATAGTGAAAAGAAAATATTATTTTATTGTTCTCAGAAGGAATTCCCTGCATTTTTATTTGTGCTCATGGCCTCTTGTCCTGTCACTGGGCACCACTGAGAAGAGTCTGTCTCTGTCTTCTACCGCATGGGGGATCAGGTATTTACACAATTGTCTTCCCTCCCTAAGCCTTGTCTGCTCCAGGCTGAGCAGTCCCAGCTCTCTCAGTGTGTCTCCTCATAGAACAGAGGCTCCAGTTCACCATCTTTGTGGCCCTTTGCTGGACTTCCTCCAATATGTTCATGTTTTTCTTTTATTGGGGAGCCCAGAACTGGACCCAACGCTGCAAATCTGTTCCACTAGAGCTGTATAGAAGGGAAGAATCGCATCACTCAACCTGCTGGTGATTTTCCTAATGCAGACCAGGATGACATTGACTTTCCTTGCCTCAAGGGCACACACTGCTGGCCCATGTTCAACTTGCTGCCCACCGGGAACCCGCAAGTACTTCAATGCAAAGCACTTTCCTGCCAGTGGGGACCCAGCCTGTACTGCTGTGCTTATTATTCCTCCCCCAATGCAGAATTTGGCATTTCCCTTTGATGAACTTCAAAAGATTCCTCTCATCCCATTTCTCCATCCCGCCTAGGTTGCTCTGAATGGCAGCACACCCATCTGGTGTCGCAGCCGCTCCTCCCAGTTTTGCATCATCTGCCAACTGTCTGAGTGCAATTTACGACTGCAATGAGGGAGAGTCCTTTGGATGTGGCTGCCTGTAACAGTATCCATCGCCACTGGCTCTGCTGAACCCATCTGTAGCATTAGGCCAGACTTCAAGCTTGCTGTCTTTGTGCAGCCCTCACACCAGTATGGTTCGGGACACCAGTCACAGGCAGGGCACCCAGCAAGAAGACACAGGGCAGCAGAAGGCTGTTGGAGGATGCAGCAAGAGGGGTGGCCATCACTGTCCTGCAACTAACATGCCAGAGGGTCAGAGAGTAACAGAAAGCTTAAAGGGCCTTCCTCAGGCTATACTTCCAGAGGTTCTCCAGAAAGCAAAGCCTGAATCAGAGAGAAAAGAGTTGAAATTAACTGAGCTTAAAATGCTTCAACTTTACGGAGGCTGGTGAGTAAACTAGGAGAAAGCAAAGAAGGAAGAAAATATTTGTATAGCCTAGTTTGAGAGTAATTATCAGAATCTCAAATTATAGAGGAACATATATCCCTCTTCTCTAAAGCAAGGAAGCAGTAGCACTCTGAGGCCATGCCAGGGTAGCAGCATGTCAGATCTGTCAATACTGGCATCTGAGAGGGGAGTGGGGAAGTGAGCTGAGATTTTACTGATGTACCATACCAGTCTACAATACAGCAAAAATCGGATTTACATTCAGGTTACATTTCTCCATGATGAACAGGTTATGCTTGTATAGACTGGTGGCCATGTCAAGCTGCTTCTGTGACCTTGAGGGCTGAGAGACAGCAGGGTTTCTACTCCAATTTACATCACTGACTCCTAATGGACATTATGCCAGTGGGGGCTTAGCAGAGGTTATTATCTTCATCCTGTCCCCACTTTGCTCACACCTGCCTCTGAACATGCAACACATACACAACATAGAGCTGATAGAGGAGGCAGAAGAGGCAGCAAAGGGATGCACAATTTCCCCCTAAATTTCTCACAAAGACGAATGGCTTCTTGCTATTGCTAGCTACTTCTATTCATGAAATACAGATTTTGTGCGGCATAAACTGTGTCCTCTAAAATTCAGTATGCCTGGTTTGCTTCCCCAAGAATTGCTTCTGAATTAAATGTCTTGATATTTCATTAAAAGTAAATAATCTGGCTAGTGCTGTTCATGTAATGGCAACTTTGTTCTACTGGAGGAGCAGGAGATGACTTGTCTAAACCACTTCCCTAAATATATACAGTAGCTTACACATGTGACCACTGCTGTCCACCTCCTTCCTGGAGTTTCAAGACTTTATCCAACCCAGGAAACAGTTTCCAATCTGGCACAAAAGTCAATCTTCTACAGGCACTCCTAGTCAGAAATGAAAAATGGCATCCTTACATGCAACCCCTCCTAATTTTCCTGTATCAGAAGCATTAAGTGTCATCTATTAAAGCTACTTAAATATTATGTTCAGTGCTTTTGCAGGATTGTGCCTATGTAACAAGGGAAGCATACACTTGGAACTGTTCTACTGATTCAACAGGAAACATGAATAGGAAAATCTGAGCCTGAGAAATCACTTACAATAAAAGCGTGCAATAGAAGTATCTTTTCATTCTATTACAGATCTAAGCATTTGTATATTTTTAACACTTATTTCAACAGCTTATGGGGTCAGAAACAGCTAGAAAGTAAGAAAATAGAACCTTCAGTAGTATTTTTAAAAGATGTAATTCAGACAAACAGATATCACTTCAAAAGGAATAAGGGGACTTACATTCAGTTCTTACAAACTGTAATGTCCACTCCAAGTTATTTCTAGTAGTTGCAAATATCCCATCTGACCTCTAAAAATTCAATGTAATTTCATTTG
Organism: Scytalopus superciliaris; assembly: GCA_013400415.1. Lineage (NCBI taxonomy): Eukaryota > Metazoa > Chordata > Aves > Passeriformes > Rhinocryptidae > Scytalopus > Scytalopus superciliaris. The sequence goes on from VXBX01001798.1 coordinate 1,728,295, forward strand.
TAAGACGTGCAGATAAGCAACCTCAGTGCACTTTTGCTGCTTCTCAAAGTTAGAAACAGTATCAGCAGGAAAAAATTCAATATTGTTTTTTCAAACATGGTCCCAGCATGGAAGAAATGAATAGTACAAATGTATATTCCTGGGGAAGCCATGGATGGCAGCAGAGGTGTCTGTTAGATGGTTTGGGAAAAATGCAGAGCAACAGACTTGTCCCACTCCTTGCACCACTAACAGGAACTTGTCTCTCACATCAGCAAGCAATTTTGCTTCATGTGTGTGCAATAGCTCTGAATCAAAAGTAAAAAGCCCTACAAGGAAAAGCAGATGCTGGACAGAGTGATCCATGGACTCCCTGACAAGAAATCACATGGGAACATTGGGTAGGTTCCTACTTCTGGTGTTCATATTTCATCCTTTATGTCTTGGTCAAAACCTACTTAAATAGCTAAGAGGAACCATTCAAGAGCAACACCAACCTCACTGAACTGTACAATAACAACCAATATTGTTCTTTGTTCCTTGCTGTATTTCAGCATCCTCATGGACTATCATTTAGTGCATCCTCAAAGTTAACTATCAATGGTAACTATCTGCCAAGTATAACTTGACAATTTTTATCCCAATGCCCACCTTGGATCTTTGCTTTGAGCAGAGAATAACAATGAATGACCTTGATCTGCCATGTCTGGTGTTTCCCTTGTAGCCTAAAGTAACATCTTTGCTCCCCAGACTCCCACCTGCCAGTCTGCCTAATCTTACTGTCTTGGCAAGGCTAAGTACTCAGCAGGACCAGTTCCCCCTGTCTAGAAGAGTATGTCATATAATCCATTATAGCCAATTTTGACGGCAATTTACAATACCTTTTAAATCGTAACTGTAGCTTTCTAGAGGTACGGCAAGGAACAATTCCCATCGATAGGAAAACACGGGATCAGTTTCCCCAAGCAGCCATAAGGACAGAAGGACATCTGCTGACCTATGCAGTCATCTGAGGTACTCTTTCATTAATACTGTATGCATACGCTCTTGAATCACCATTTGCAGGAATGATATCTTAAAGCAGTATATGTGACCCTGCACAGTGTAAGAGGTTGGAGAGACACAAATGAGACACTCGACAGCTATTCATCCACACAACAAGGCAAAGAAAAAACTATTTAAATTAAAAGAAACCCTGAAAAATTATAGTTGTCTTTTTCCCTCTGTACCTGGCACACATTAAAAAAAAAAAAAAAANCATGTTTTGAGAAAATTAAAGAATTAATTTCAATTTTGTTAAAGCATCATTGCACATACTCTATATCGCCAGGTCTCTGGACAGATAATGTGATACTGGCTTAGGGAATTAACCCACACCTTAAAAAAATGCTAGAACCAAACCATATTTGATTACCAAACCAGGCTATGAGTAACACTGATGCAAACAAATTATGCATGTATACCAGATGTTCCTTATTAGCTTGTTCCTGATCCACCACAGACTTATGTTGCAGGCAGAAAATGCCATTTTTTGCTATTGCACAAGGACACTTGTGTTTAAAGACCATTATTCATATTTTAATTTTCCCTGTATACTGGGAGAGTCATGTATTAAATATATTCCCTGAAATCTTTCTTTTCCCCATCTGTTATGGTTTGCATGACTAGAGACCACTCACTAAAATGAGGAGTTCAGGACTTATCAGTAAGCTGGTATTCACTTACAAGACACTGCAGTATAAAAATGAAAAAGATGAAATTAATTACTACCTTGAGAATCCCCAACTGTATTAAAACTGAAATGAAAATTCATACTGCTGTTCTACTGCTTCCATAGTCACCTTGAACTCTTTGCAAATTATAAAAAATTACAAGGACCATCCAGATACCATCCTTGACACGCCTGCATACACAAAGCTTAAGTTGAGTGTTTGTTGGCGAAAGCATAGAGCCCAGAGAGAAAAAGCACACTCCACTCTTGTTTGTGCTATTATCGATACTGCTCTGAAAGGCTGAGCTGATACACTGATCCTTGTTTCCCACTTTCTTAAAATTACTCACACTGAGAAAAATGGCTTATTTCCCCATCAAGCTTGGAAGCACTGAGAATGCTGCTGAACAGATTCACACATTTCTTGTTAGCTAACCGGCTTGCTTGTCTTCAAATTTGATCTTTGTTGACATTCTTTGATTTATGGAATTACTAAAATTTGGCAAGAGATTCTGCAAAGATCAAATCTGAAACATTTTTATAGCCTCTCTTCTCTTAATGATTTTTCAGTATATTAACCATGTTCTTTGGGCTGATTCAGAAACCTTATCAACAACAGTGCTCTTTGCACAGATGTGCTGAAAACGTTTTAGCTCAAACTGTGTTATCACTTAACTACTGCAATCACTACTGTACTTGCAGCCATTAATAACTACAGGTACAAAATACAGCACTGTAGGAGTCAGACCATGCCATTTCCCCCCTGTCCCACCCAAATTCAAATGTTTTAGAGACAATAGCTTTGTCTTGCAAGAGACTTATTTATTTAGAAATTCAAGCCTCACTGAACAAAGCAAAGTATGAGAGTTCACTTTCCCATCCTTCACGTGGTTGTGGAAGGGTACGGTAAAGCAGAAGAAAGCACGTTTCCATTGACTTTCTATTAAAAAAAAATAAATCATTCTAAATGCATAATGATTTGCTGAATTATTCAATTTTTCTTATCAGTACTATCTCCACAGAGTGGTGGTCCAGAGCAAAATTAACATTTGTAAGCTTCAAATAATTGTTAACATACTCGGAGCTGCTCTACTACAAAGGCCAAACTGACAAACGCTCAGTGTTTCTGTAAACTGATTATATGTACACATACTCCCTGCACTGATAAGGTGACATTTTGACGTAACCTCCATGTTGCATTTTCTTAGCTATTCAGAAAGTACCCTAATATTTTCACACTGCTGAGAACTCAGTTTGCGCTAATTCAGGCACATACTCTACCACTCACACAGTACGTATTCTCAGCTGCATGTAAATTGCCTGAGAAAATATAAAGGGAAATAATTATGACAATTACAACTATAACAACAACAACAACAATAATAACCTTCAAAGCCCCATTCTCCCACCATACCCAGAGCCCTTCAAAAGACGGCATTAACCTCACCTGGTATCTGGGAAGCAGGAGAGACGCAGGGCTGGGGAGCCGGCACTGCTACAGCCCGACTCAAGAACTCCCACCTGCAACCTTTGGTGTGGGGGGCAGCCTCTGCTTCCTGCTGTCTGCCCCCACAGAACCTGAAATTAAAGCCTAACTTCATAGATGCCTGCGGGCATCTTGCATCAACTTTGTCTGGGAAATGTCGGCGCAAAGGAAAGTGAAAGCCAACTCTCCTCCCGGTTTTAACTTTGCAGACCTATTTTCCCATGTTGTCCAAATGTCCAAAACACTGTGCACACACCAAATGTGGTGAGACTGAGGTTTCCAGATTTCTGTGCATATTTCTTTTGTACTTTCCTAACTGCATTATCTCCACCCTGTCACTGGGTACTCCTGCTCACAGAATGGGTGGTGTAAGGAGATCCAAGGACATTTTTGCCTATCTGCTCAGCCTGTGCACAAGGGTAGGGTAGCACAGGCTTGCCCAGAGCATCACCCACCCTGCATGCAGTGCTGCAAGCTCACCATGGATGGAAGCACTGTACAAGATGAAAAATATTCCAGTTTAAGCTTTCTGGGACAAAACTGAGAAGAGCACCTTGTTCTCACGATGATGTTCTGCTTATCAGATTTCACTGCATTAGGCAGTAAACAAAGTGTATTTTGGTGCCTGTTCCTAGGGTAGGATCAGGTCCAAAAGGGTTTCCTTAATAAAACAGTAAGCTCTTGCGCAAATGTTGGGCTGCCACTTTTTAACAGTGTACTCTAGAGCACAAAAGGTAATGGAGCACCAAGGAGATGCAAAGCTAAAATTACACCTCCACTTCTTGATTTTCTGGACCACAATTCTTTTCTTTCAAAGTCAATTCTTTCATCCGAATTTCTGACAGATAGTCAGGAAATAATAGTTTTTTAATGTACTTTAATAACTGAAGCAGCTTTCTTATATTTCACAATAACTGGCTTTACTTTCTAAATATTTCTTTTTGGTTTTTTCCTTTAGTGACATATTGTCGGGGTCTTTGTTTCTTGTTTTTTCAAGTTATTTTCTGAATTCTTTTAAAGTGACATAGAGAAGAATTAAATACTCCTTCATAAATGATAGGGTTTTCAGCATATAAAATGCTGATTTTTTTTCTTCTCAGAGAGAAAACAAGACTTTAACCATTTAGTAACTTGCAAAAGAGTAACTTGATAGGAAAAGAGTCCACGTAATACTGTAAAGTACAATATGATTTGAACAGCGTATTATTGAGATTACAACAAATTTAAGGGGACTAACAAAAATACCAACTGCAACAATCAAGACTCCTCATGAACACCTGCTTAGGGACTTAATTTTGCTTTAATGGGCTATTACCAAGGCTTCTCTAACAAACTCTGTTGCCCCCCCAATCAATTCTGGATCAATACAGACACACATGCCCTGTGAAAAGCCTTCTGTTCTTAGAACAGGATTAAAAGATTCGTTAGTTTTATGATAGCTTGGTTAAAAGATGGAAATTAAAAAAAAAAAAAAAGAAAGAAAAAAGATGCACATGTTCCACACAGTTTAGAGCTCTTCTGCTTAACAAACTCAGCAAAGTTTGACAGAAGGGAGGCAACTTTTTATTGATTATCACAGTAATAAGGATCTAAAAAAAATCCCAAAGCATGTTGCTCTGGCTCTGTGAATGATCAATTAAAAGCCTGCTTGATATTCGGCTTCCTCCAAAATTCACCGCCATTTCTTAGTGAAACTGAGATTGTAGAAAACAAAGGCAGACATGCAGTTTTTAAAAACAACTCTGTATACTTTCAACCAAACAAGTATAAAAACTTTAAACAGAGCAGATGTCAGATGTCTGAGTACCGAAAAAACTTAAAGCTCTGATCTAGGTATATCAATTATTATTTATAACTTCAACCTTATAGAAAATGTATTCCTTCACTGACTTTGCAATAACAAGTATTTATTTTTCTCTAAGTTAATCCTGAGATAAACTTTTTCTTTAACCACAAATAAGACATGGGGAAAGTCTACAGAGGGCTATGAATTCATTATTCAAAACCCAACAGCAGATAGCCTTAAAAGCCATTTAAAATATTGCAAAACACAAAAACATGCATTATCCACAATTACATTTAGTCTACAATTCGATCATGTTCTTACAGCTTCCTAGAAAAGGATTTTAAACTCCATTTCTTTAATATGAAATACAACGCTGTTTGAAGTATAAAATTTAGACATTTTTCTACCGAACATACAGATTTATTGCCCCAAGTGTTAAAGAATATTCCCTGCCCAAAGGAAAATATTTCAGTTTTCCCTGTAGTTAATAAATTTAAACAGTCAACTTTTCACTACAAACATACCTTAAAAGTAGTAAATGGTGTTTTCCCCATCCACCTAATTACATCAGATTCATTTGGATTTTAGATAACTGCATAAAGAAAATCTGGTCTTAACAGAAAAAAAACCCCAAAACATCATTTTGGTACAATAGACTGCTTATTTTTATTCTTTAATAATGTGATTTTAAAGAAATATGCAGAACATTCACTCTGCATGCGTCAGTTTGGCTGTCTGAGTTCAGAACAAATAACACTGAAAACATTTCCCAGTGTTTGTTGGTATTTTTGGGCTCTTTTAAAATCTCCTTTGCTTACTTAAAGGCAAAAGAATAAATTCTAAAAACAGGCAATGATTTAACCCCGAGAGGAGCAGACATTGCACCCTGTCTCTCGCAAACATATCGATTGGATCAACTTTTTGGAAGCAGAGTAGTCTTTCTTACATAGATATATTCTTGAATTCTCAGTCTCTTTTCATTTACATAATTAGAAACTACATGGTTTTCACTTAGAAGACAGTAACTCAAATGCAACAAATGGAATCGTTTCCCCATAGATATTTACAGTTCTATTTTCAAAATCTTTTCCCTGGGTTGTTGAGTAAACAGAGTTCACATTTACTGAAAATGAGGACTTACACCATTTGTACGTAACCAGAAACCAGCTTTAAGATGCAGAATATATAATGACAACATTTCAGAAGAGAAACTTTCTTATCTAGCTCACTGGTGAATAGCAAACAAACTTAATAGCCCCAGAAAGCAGAAAACAAGCAATGTATTTGCAAATGTCTCTTATAGATTAAGAAAAAGTGCTTGGAAATCCTCATCGCTCACCGAAAACCTTACAATCACCTAGCAACCTATGTTACTGCTGCTTTCAATTTTGAACAGGCAGCCTTCACATTCAAAGATGCATCTCAGCCAACTGATGCAACTGTAAGTTTAAAGCAAAACAAAAACAAAAACAGAGATGATTTTTTTTTTGTTATTTAAATAAAATGCCCCTACCTTTCTTCTGAGAGTACGATGGCGACTGCACTTGAGAAAAAGTAGGTTTTTCTTCTGTGAAATATTCAGGTTGGTTGTACTGATTCAGGGCCATGTCCATGTCAGAGTACTCGCTTTTAAACACGTTTCCAGGGTAACTACAGGTATAAGGCTGATTCACCGCCCAGGCCTGTTCCATATATATGTTGTTACTGTGCAGGACCTGAGCATCACAACTGCTGTAACCCTGATTATCTTCAATATATGTGCAATAATCAGTGGACTGCATGTAGCAATTGCTACCAGCAGCTGGGTGCACTTCATATATTTCTTGCATACAGTAGTTCATTTTGTTAGCCTATCTCAGCTTCTACTTTACGTACACACACACATGCATACACATGCAGGCATGCATACACATGGATCGGGAGAGGAGCAATGAATATACACCAACAAAGTCGACTGCAAAACAGCCCGTTTTACTTCGGAGCAGCACCTGATGTGCTAAAATCCTATTTATATTGGGACGGCTTGTGAACTCCCCTGCCAGTCAAACATATTGGGAAGCAGATTTATGACAGTCAAAGGTCTTAATCTGTGACTGTAAGTTAATTCCAAGGGAAGATGGCAGGCAGGTAGCAATGACCACCAGACAAAGAAGCGACATCCCGACAACCCTCCTGTTCCCCCGTTTGTCTGGAATAATCATTTTATAAACCATTTCCAGCCTTTTCCAATATGATTAGAAAATGATTACTAAGGCAAGGACACAGTTATGTCACTGTAGTTGTCAACTTAAGTGTGAAGAATTATAAAGGCTGCTTAAGAACTCCCAGAGGGGATACGCTGAAAATCCTAAAATCAATAATCCTGTTTTTCAGCATTAAACCATAGAAAATCCAATAGTGCTGTGCTGATGACCCAAACAGTAGTCTAGTTTTGCAAAATTTAGCAACATAATCTGTCATCAGCTTTATTGATTTTGTTTTACAGAATTACATGCATGAATCTCCCCAGCCCTCCACACATACACAATTGTCCCCACTGCCTGGTAATGCATTTACGAGAAAGCAGCCTTGCTAAACTTCAGTGATTTCAAGAAGTAATTTCTATTGAGTTCAACAGGTGGGAAACTTCTAAATAATATAATGAGTAAAAGGAACATTACTTTGCTATTCTGCTTTGTTATATTTTCTGTTTCAGTAACGGAGTACTTTCAGAAGAGTATCTTTTTTTGACAACTGACCAAGGAGATGAAAGAGGGGTTTTTTTGTTCAGTTTGGCTCATCTATGAACATGTCAATGTCGCTACAACAAAAGCTGTATGATCTTTTAATTGCTTAATGCACCCCAGACCTCAGTATGGTTAATAAACCTTCTTTAATCAACCATTCTTTTTTGATCTAAAATTAATTATTTTATTTTTAACTTATATTAACTACTTTATTTCCCCTAGGCATAATATATTATTTCTTTACAGCACAGCTAAAATACAGTAAAACTTCTGAAATCAGTAACAAGATGGTATCCCTTTTTAATATCTGTTCTTATTACTGGGAAGCAGAATTATTACTGATTTGATAATGAGATCTTAGTTTTCTTATTTCACTCATTTGAAACGAAAGTATTCCCAACATGACCGCTTAACTTGGCCCTTTTTCTTATAGGACCTTAAATGTACATCTAACAACCTTTACGAACATACACCTAAACAGTCCTCAAAAGTTCAGAGCAATAGGTAAGAACGGGGAATGACGTGCACATATTTCTCCATATCCAATACTGGTTAATATTTGAGACAGAGCCGACAGAGGAACATTTTCCCTTCCAAGATACAACTGTAACTAACCTATCTAAATAAGAAGGTTGTCAATTAGTGCCTAATTAGTACCAAATTCAAAACAAGTGTTTTAGAGGATCAGAGAAGTTAAAATTCATGCTTGGATTTTTTTTTTCCTCTCTAATTGTAAAAGAAGCATCTTTAGTACACACTTCTTATTAACTTGTTCAGAGAGTGAACTTGCTCAGTCAAAATGAACTCTATCAAGGTCAATCCTACTGAAGTCAATAAAGTTCTTTCCAAAATGAACTTATTCTGCTATGACTAATATTTAAACTAACATCTTACTTCATTAAGAGCACTAACAGTTACTGAAATTCAAAATGTAAAACCCAAATGAACCCTGACTAATTTACCATTATCTAACTCCACAAATTCCATTGTGAAATACAATGTGAAAAAGCACACAATAAAAGTTAATTTTCATTTTAGCTCAGGCCCATCATCTAGTTTTTACAAACTGACTTTGTCTGTGATAAAAAGCATGCCTCAGGCAGGATCTGGTTTTTCAAGAATGGGTGTTGAACACTTCATAAAAATGCCTGTGTTTCATAAATTCTGCAGTAGTTGTTTGCACAGAGACCCCCAAACCATGCCCATTTAGGTGACTGGTTGGTAATGCCGTAGTGCATCCAAATGTAACATACATGGATTGCCGAACTTACTTCTCCACACTCCTCAGAAGGAAAACATTCCGCAAGAACAAGTAGGTGGGTTGTTCATTCACCACAAAATGATCTCCTGTACAACTAACAGGAATTTGTGTGAGAGCTCGGACAGAGGTGAGGCTGTGTTTTACAGGTGAGCAGAGCAGAATACCTGGATACTTCTATACCACCCAGAAAAGATTTGGAGAACTAGACTTTAAATTCTTAGTGGGAATTTTTCCCCATGTGGATTTGCTCTGCCACAAAGTCAAAATTCCCCACCAATTTTCTCTTCTCTTGGTTTTTTGCCCCCTGATTTGATTTAGGTTTGTTACTTAAAAGCTAAACAGAACTGAGACGGTGTGTAGACAGAGCTGTTCCAGCCAGGATGGCACCTGAGGAAATGCTATTTCAACATGGCACAGCCTGTGACTCACTTTCTGTTCCAAAATAAATCTTTTCAAACATTCCTTATTTTCTACTGCCATGTCAATAATGCTTAGAAATGTGTCACATGTACTATTTTTGTCAAGAGTTACTGTAATACTGCAAGGATATTAAATTACATGAAACTGTAAAGGATGAGGAGAAAAAGAAAAATGGATGGAAGCCTTTTCCAACAACAACAACAACAAAAGAATGATAAACACTGCCAGGGAATGTGGGTTCTTACCTGTAATGTGCTAACATTAAAGAAGTTTATAGACTGCAGGTTGTTGTTCCCTTGGAAACAAATCAGTTCAAAGAACACTGCAAAGACTTAACATCCTTATTAAAACTGAAATATTCCTAAAATATTTTCATTTTACTCTCTTAGGGTCCAATCCTGAAGGTCCGTTTCATGTATTCCTTTGGATTAAATAGTCTGATAAAAGACAAACAGATGGCGTCTTTATCAAAAGTCTGAAAGTGGAGTAGAATAATATTAACAGTTTTTCTTTGTCTTGTATTCCGATTTGAATATTACAGTCTTTACATCATGTCATGTTGAGCTTTCATTGCCTTCAGCAATGTAGTATTGCACTTGGAATTTTATTAGTTCACAAGTCTCTGATTATGTGAACACATGGAAATTAATCACCATCAGAATAAAACCTTCAATTTAAGCAAGCAGGCCAGTGATAAAACAGAAACTCTGATACTGTGACAGCAAAGGATCCAGAGGTAGAACCCTCACAGTTTGAGCTGTCAGTTCACCGTACTAAAAAAGGCATAAATTACTTGTTGAACATGGGCGCCCCAAAGGTTTTTCTATACTCACCCCAGTGTAAATCAGAAGTTATGTGCAGCGCAGTCAGGGATGTTACACTGGGTGGGCAGCAATCAGGCCGAGAATGCCTGAAAGGAGGTGTCTGCAGAAGAGACTGCCCTACACTAGACTGTTCAGCTCTTCATCAACTCCTGTTTTACACTTATGATTAAGACTTTTAATTACTAACAATCAAATGCCCCACTAAGCTGCACTTCTCTTGTGACTTAACTTGGTCACAAAACCCACCAAAATGAACCCACAGAAATGTTGAGGGAAGACATCAATACTGTGGGTCATTCCTCTGGAAGCTACAGCCCAACCAGCTGAGGTCCCTGACACAGAAGAGAAGTACCACTCAGCGTGACCCACTCTGCTGTGCACCTCAGCTACCTGACACAGTGCAGGTGGCACATTAACCACAAGAGTCCTACTCTCCTGACCTTTTCCAAACTCTGCATCCCTGGCCTGGAGTCCTGGGTATCACAATGCTGCAGTCACAGCCCCTACACGCCACTTGGAAAAGGTTCGGCAATGTCAGTATGTGGGAGGTATTGCAGAGCTTTCAAATTAGGCTCAGTAGAGTGCCACTTCTAAAGGACCAAAAGGAAGGCTCTTACATTAGTTGTGTTCACACTTCACGCATGAATAGAGATGAATAAAAATCCAGTATTTGGCAAAAAAAATTTTGCACATTTGAGCATGTAGTTGCAAGGATTAAACACACTTTTCTGAACTCTTCACAGTTTTGTACACTTGTATTATCAGCTCCTAGTTTTGTAATGCAAATTCTCACACATTACAAAATAACTGTTGTATTTCCTATTTATAGATTTTCTTGTTGCCTGCATTCTCTTAGCCACCTCTGATGATGGTTTTGGGAAAAAATTAATTAGATCACTGCTTTTCCCTGAGAATACAAGTCTGCACTTTCATAACATGGGCCACATCACAGATCTTTTCACATCGTAAGGAAAATATACAAAAACTGTAAGAGCTTTTGAGCAGAAGTACTAATGTGGCCTTTGCAACACACATAATTTGTCAAATACAGCTATGTCTGTGCTCACACAATGAGTTACCTTCTCTTCTTAATGTATATATTTGCACCACCTTATTAATTTGCTTTATATGCTATGATCAAAGACTCAAAATGATCTCTCCAAAATGTGACTATGCAAACTTATTGATAGAGATTAAACTAAGAAAACACCAAACACTAGAATAAAAAATTAATAACAAGCATTTACAAGAACATAAAATTAAGTCTTTATGGTGTTCATCTTATTTTGAAAACTCTATTTGTGATTAAATCATGAACTAGGTAGTAGTATGAATTCCAGAGCTGAAAAGTTGTAACAGAATTTGACAGTTCCTGGAGAATGTCTCAGTGGAATTGAAGACATTATAAATCATCATTTTGTCTATGCTACCTTTATTATAGCAAGTGATACAATTGAAGGGAAAAGAGCTAAATCTTTCTGGCATAAAATAATTTCCTTGGGTTTGCAACAGATGTAGCAAGCTTCTAACTAGCTGCCTGTGGTATAAACCAAGGAAAATCTTACTTAGACAAAGTACACCTCTTTTCCCCACAAGTACTAATTTACTTATTTCTTTAAATCTGCTCCTCTCACAAAACTTACTGTACCTCGGTTATGACATGCCAGTAAATTTGCATGTGACTCATAAAGTGCCAGTGTGATGTACTTTTTATTGAAACACTTCAGACTCATTAGTCTGTTTGGATAACAAAGAATGTCATAGTTTATATTTAAATGTTCAGATTCACTACGATTCCAGTTATCCCTCAAAATATTTTTGACACCTTGACTAAATTTGGTTAAAAGAGAAAGGAGCTTGCTCTTTCCTGATCAGGACTCCTCCAGGGTTTGTGCTTGCTTTTTCTTGCACTGTTCACAACATGTGTAGGTAACACATGGTCTTTCAGAAGGTGTTTGCTCCTTGAGAGGTCTGCCAACAAACGGGCTAACAAAATTCTTGAGCAGTGTTTTGACAACTTTTAAGATGGTCTCTGAGCAAATATTACTAAGAGTAATTATAGACCTGTGACCCAGACAACCCAATTTGTTAAGCCTCCCCACATATCATAATTGGAAGACCCTGTTAGCAGACATCAGTTAATTACAGAGTTTATCTCTTGAGAAAGTAACCACCAATACTGAAAACATGTACCTTTTCTGAGTCATTCCCTACCCCAACTCCACGTGAAAACGTCAAGGTAAAAAGTTTCATTTGTTCAAAAATAAAACCAAGCAGAAAGCAGGCTAATTTAGCTTGACACAATATAATTAACAGACTCCTGGATGGGACTGTCTGGGTTTGGCAGCCTCCTGACAGCCCTTAGTAAGACGTTAAAGCGATCAACACCTGACATCTGTTAGCAAAGAGGCATTCTGAGGTAAAGCACAACTAAATCTAAGAAATCAGGTACTTAGACCAGTTTAACTTTTTCATGAGGTGATATCCTGCCTGATACTGTAATCTTTCTTCCTGGAGTGACGCAAGACTTAAGTAAAAGAAAACAACTTGTAATCCCCCCATCCCAATATGTAGTAATTATTTTTTAGGCAAAGAACACTGAAGAGCTATTTATCCGAGTTTAAAAAGGAATAAAAATAACTTAAGCACTAAATTTGTGCTAATACTTAAGCAACTATGATTCTGAAAAGGAATTCCTTCAATGTTGTGCTGATATGAACAAAACAACCTACCTGAAAGAAAATGGTTTATTCTCCTGACTAGTGAGGCAAAAAATATTCTTAACAAGAAGTTCCATTTATCTGAGTTCTGTACTTGCACTTACTAAAGCTTTGGGGATGGCTAATAATAAGAAAGAAGGCAAACAACACAGTCACAGGTGAGAGATGAGTACCCTGAAAGTAGTGAAAGAATGCTTTCTTTTGCATTTGCATTTTTAATGTATCAAAGATATGCTTTATTAAAAAATGCCAGGTTCAGAAAAGATTTTTGATCATCTTATCAAGACCACAAAGAAAGAGATTAATACTTTTTAAAAGCTCTAAAAGAACAGGTATTATTTTGCATTAGGTTTCACAGTAAGTACTCATCACATTGTCACCAGGGCTCTTCACAAAGCTACTAAATTAAATAGAAAGGAAAACTAAAAATCATAATTACCCCGATGGAAAAAAAAAAAAAAAAAGTTGGTAACAAGAAAACACCCCCACATAATAATGCTTTTACCAATGGCCAAATTCCTGACTAAACAAAGACGTAACAACCTGGTTTTGCTTTGTTTTGGTTTTTTTTTTTTAATACAGCATTAGCTGTGCTCTGCATGATAATGCCAGTTACCTTTACACTTTTTTTCTTCTTTTTGGTATTCCTGGGCACTTGAAATGACTTGAAAGTTTGCTTTTGTATGACCTGGATGTAAAATTGTGCTAGTCCAAGTTGAAGAACGTAGACATTGTGAAAGCTGCTGTCCATTCCTCTGGATATCACCATTATTGAAGTGTCTTTTCCTACAGAAACGGTTTTCTGTTATGCCCACTACATTCCATTTCTGATTTCTGTCAGGAAGGTGAATCAGTCTGTCCCACAACAGGAGGCCACGTCCTGGATGTTTGGCAAATATTGCAGGGCTACAAAGTGGTGGCTTTGCCAAAATCTTGCTCAGGTGTGGAGTTTTGGAAGGCAAGTGGTTCCCCAGCTCTCGTGATGCTGTGGTATTCCCGTGCATCTCCACTGGACTGCACTGATATGATGCAGAACCTTTCAGCCATGCCCATTCAGCCACCATTGTTCCCCTTCAGTACAAGGAAATATAAAATGTTCCCGTCCGAGAAGCCTGAACAAGAAGGCAGATCTGTGTGGACAGGCTAACAGTAGATGTAACTTTCACAACATCACAACTACAACACGGGCCCCTGGGCAAGTTACCACCGATTTATTGCCTAGCTCATATGATCATTTGAGGTCTTGTAGGTCGAGGCTGGTCGTGAACAATTTTCAGATACTTAAAACACAAAACATCAAGGATTCAGCCTTGTTTGACTTTGCTCTTATTGTAGGCTGACCTGAGGGACACTCTGTTACCTAAGTGTGACATTCTTATGTGGGCATGCTTAGCAGTTCCGCTTTTGCTACCTACTGCCTTTCTCTTCTTGTGGTCACAGCAGAGTGTCAGAGACGCTAATTTTAACACAGGAGCATGGACACTTGGGTTTTGTGTAGATAACAAAAAACACTAAAGCTGCATGATTTGGTCTAATTGGTCAGACTTTACTTATTCTTTGGTATAGAAGAAACTGAGATACCACTAGTTGATAAATTACTAAAACTAAATATAGCCCATTCTTTCTGGGCAGCAAAATTAAATGCTACAGAAATGACACAGTACAGATGATATTCCATGTTTAAAGAAATTATTTGATTTTATATTACATGTGACAAAATTCAAATACAAAATAGCTGTCTAACTTGCACATAGAAAATAGCAAATTCCAGCCATTTGATGACTGATACCCATGGGGATTTTAATCATGGTAAGATTCTGCTGTTCTAATCAACCTAAGAATTAATTTCACATACATTTCACTCAGTAAAATAATACATTAGTAAATAAGTTACACACTAAGTCGTAATTTCCAGATAAAAATGATTCAAAATAACTTTGGATTTTAGTTACCATATCTGTCATAGTATTGCTGTTTCTGAAAGTTTTGTCTTAAGACTTCTCTTAGGAGGAACATTTCTAATACAGGACACATTCAGGAAACTGAATTATGGTTAGTATTAAATACTGTTATCCTATGTTAATCCCTGACAGCATTTATAGCTTTCCTCAATATGTTATTTAATTTTAGATGTAAAAGCTGGGAATATAAGCTCATCTCATATTTGCAGTTACAAGTCCATTTCTTCTACTCACTGTATCTCAGCTGGACATCAGTAACATGAATTTGTGTGAGAAACTGCTTGGCATTACGGACTTCAATGCACAGGGCAGGTAAGTTACCTACAGAATTTGCCCTTACCTACTTACTTCTGGCTTTATAGATCTGCTCTTAGCTCAGACTTGCTTTTCTTAGCAAAATTAAAAGCTAACTCTAAATGCAGGTTATCCGGCAAGAGAATATCACTGGTAGGAGGATAATAAGGTTTAAAATAGAGTAGTAAAAGCAACCCAGAAAATACAAGGCAATTTAAAAAAAAAAAAAAAATCCAAAAAACCAGCATATAATTCTTTTTTTCATAATTTGAACACTGTTATATTCTCTTGACTTCATAAAGTTAAGCTCAGAGGAAGAGACTGGATTGTTCCGACAAGACCCTCTGGGACCTGCACAAAACTTCCTTGTAAGATCTGAACTGAACTTACCACTTCATTCTTTGTGCACAGAGGAACTGTGCACTATAACCCACTCTTCCTCTAGACTTTGTATAACCTCAGACAATGTGCCTGGCTAGTCTCCCTTGTCCTCCTTCACACTGCAGTTATCTCTCTGAATGAATGATATTGTATCTTTACATAAATGTAAGAGTCAGGCATGTGCAATATATATATTAAAAATACAGACATTTCTATAGTTCATTCATAAACAGAAACATGCTATTTCGGTTCCTTCAGCAGACCACTGACATCACACAATTCTTGACCTCATTTAAAAAAGTCAGTTATATCCTCAGTTACTCAGGTCTTGTTATTAGTCCTCAAGAACAGTGATTCATAATTCAGGCTGCTCAATTCCATTAGGCAAAAATTTCTGTATTTTTTCTCCAGATTTGCCTTTGATATTAAAGGTCATCTTTGCTGTCTTTCAACATATGAGGATTTGTCAAAAGACTTCCTCAAGTTCCCATCAGAGGGTCTTTAAAGGTATGTTTGTTTTATAGAAGCAGAAATGTTTTAGCAAATGAACTGCCCGTTGAGCTAAACTAAAAGCATAGGCAAGGAGAATCCCTCAGAATTTTTTTACTACAGACCAAAACAAAGACTCCTAATGGGTGATTGTAAAGTTTGGCCTGTTGTCAGACCTGCAGTGTTATCTGAACGTCAGTATATGAAGGACTATAACAACAATGGGACAATTCACTTATTTTCATCTCAGTTCTATGATTTTTTTTCTTACATCTCTACTAGTATCTGCCAAAAGTGGTCAAGGAAGGGATACAAAAAAACTCTCCTCTCTTCAGTACAACAGAAGTGAAAAGAGTCATAAGTTGATTCTTCCATACGGATGGGAGACAGTAGCCAGCCAGCCAGGAGGACAGTGTTTCCTGCTGGAATGAGCTGTATCCCAATCCTGAACTTTGATCCTGACAGAAACTCAGAGTGCACAACACAGCACCACAAAACACACTGAAAGAGTGTCTGTTCTCTGTGCTCACAACAGCCTTGGAGGCACTGCATTAAATTCTCCCTGCTATGCCCTGAGAGCTACACTAAGTTTTCCTAGCTTGGGATCTGCCCTGTTACACTCAAAGCTGGCATTTGCATTGCTGTTACTACTATTGCTACTTTTTACCCCAGTAGCTGCAGTTGACAGCTAGATCCATTGGTGATGAAAGCTGCTCTGACCACACAAGGCGATCAGTCCCTGGTCCTCAGAGACTGACTACATTGCTCACACCCTTTTGGGGAGTCCAAATATTTATTTTTCATCCCCAGCAACAGGCTGTCACTTAGTTTCAAAGCAAAAGGTAAATCAACAGTTCTGGGATGTCAGAGGATTGCTGTTGTTACAGTTACAAAGACACTTCCTCTCACGACAAAAACTTATTTTACACTCCAAAACTGCTCACAGGAGAATCTCTACAGAAAATTCTCTCTGCACAGTATTTCAACTTGCAGCTGATCAAAATAGTAGCAGTAGGAGACCAATCTTTGCAATCTCTGAATTGTCATTTACTTGGTTGCAAAACTTTTGTCTAAGTCTTGCCTTTTCTCATACTTCAGGTTTACTGAAAACAGAGCATCAAGGGCAACAGCACTGTACTGGTTTGGGGTGGTTTTTTTTTACATTGAAGTATGCAAGCGTCTAAGGACACTGAAGTGGGTTGGCTTCAGAGAGATCAACTAAGGCAAATGTAATCAGGATTAGGACTGAGGGGTGCACAGTAGGTTGATGAAGCAGCCTAGCTTTGCATGGACCCAGTCCAATAACACGAGACGATTTTTACTTGATTACTTGAGAGAAAAAAAAAAGCAACCAAGCTATGATTAAAGGACACCTGCTCAACAAAATTAACACCTGAGTCATATTTTGTTCAAGCATTTTAAACCAGACAAAGTAACTAGTAGTACGTAAAGTTTCCATGCGTGTTTGTGCTGCAATAAAACTATCTGTGCCAGACAAGGCTAAGGTTTCATTTCTTCTCTATTTTCTCTCCCTTATTTTGCTTCTCCTCTTTCCCTTTCTTTTACCATCCTTCCCTTTTCTCCCAAATAACAGCATAGCATTTTCTTCTTATGTTTCCTTATAAAACAGAGACACGCTTCACAGTTGAGTTTCTCAACTTTTAAACTAGGTTCATATAATCATTGAATTAGTACAAGGATGGAGCACAGCTGACACAGACTAGCCAGACTCTGCTTCATAAATATGTAAATCCTGCCTATGTGCTAAACAAAACCTTTGGTAACATGTGATTTCTTTCCTAAATTTTAAAATAAAAAAATTACAATTCCTGCAAGAAAAAATTTGGAGAGTGAGAGAAAGGGAGTCCAAGGTAGAAGTAGTGATGTTTACTTGAAACCATTAGGCAGTTTTCAGTATTTCAGAAATGTGTGCATGTGCATGTTTGTGGAAGTAAACAGAGTCAGGATTATTTAATCCAGGACTGTTGTACTGTTACTTGCCTTAAGAGTGGCAATATTATGACATATTTAAATATTACATTTTTGAATATGGATTTCAAGACAAATTAAATTTCAATATTTTCAATCTTTTGGACAAAGATGACATCACCATGAAAGAAAAGTGCACAAGTAATTACAATAAACTTTATAAACAATCTCTAATGTGTAAGAAAAGGCAACGTTAAGAAACTCATAATATACAGTGTAATATCTTTATCCTTGTTTTGATGTATCTTAACGAGCTTCTCTGTGAATCAATGAAATCACTTTTTAAAAACACACTGAAGTCCTATTAACTACTAAAGTAACACTAAAACTGTACTTACCTCATCAGGAACCTGGTCTTGACATTAAGCTCAAATTTTTAAACATGAGAAAAAATTAATCAGAGAAAAAGAATATCTAGAAGAACATGACAGCTCATCTGTAAGTTAACCAGAGGCAGGTTCTGAGCACAGAGAAGCAAATGGTTCGGTATTCAGTGTTTTGGTATGTAATAAAGAGCTGTCTGAAATTCCGTCCTTTGAGAAATGAACAGGAATTGTGTACAATGTACATCAATATGAAATCTTGTAATTCAGATAAAACAGACATAAAACAAACATGCCAAAAGAAATGAATGACCAAAACTACATGGGAAAAAGCAGTAAGACCAGGATACACAGTAGAACTAGAAAGGTGGTGCTAACCAATACAGCCACATAGATGCTGAATGCATTTCTCCCCCTCATAGTTCTGTACAACACATGGGAGTTTTTCTGAGAAGGTGGTATTCCTGTTTGTTTTAAAGCAAGTTTGATGTAATGCCCAACATACAGTGATCCACCTCTCCAGCAGGTGGATTTTGCAGACTACTGTTTGTCTGATTATAGGAATGTTAATGGATGTTTACTCTCTTCATATTGTGTTAGGTAATTCTTTTAATGCCTGGGAATCTACTAAAATAAAAGTGAGAAGCCCAAATACCATTTTCAGATTATGGATCAAAATACATAAAATAGAACTTTTAAAATATATAACTTACAGTGAAACCATTTAGGAGATCACTTCCACAAATCACTTCAGATCACCATCACCTTTTTCTAAAATCCTCATTCTGGGTACTGCTTTCCTCATGAGCTTTCAGGTCAGTTGACTGGTCTTTCCCCAGGCCCCCATTAGACCTTCCACTCCTTCCCAGTGGGGAAGGGACAGCATATTTGGCCACTGCTTACTAACAGCAGATCCTGGGGATATGTGTAAATAATTGAAGCCCTTTCTTTTTTCAATATGATAAAACAGTTCAAGTTATTTTAGAGTTGCTTAAAGAGATACCCATTATCTTGAAATAACATGTCCTGTTAAAGGACTGAGGTTTGAGAAATGTCCAGGTAAAAAAACCAGAAGTACTAAACTAGCAGTTTGACAAATAAATGATTTGTCAAAGACAAAAAAAAAAAAAACCAAAACAAACAAAGTTTGCCCAAACAATGGAGTTAAAGGCTTCCTCAGTAAGAAAGACAAACTGGGATGCAAGGAGAGAATTATTTAAAACTTGGTACAAGTCTAACCCTTCTCAGACTCATGACAAAGCAGAAGTCAAATTTTGACCTTCATGCATTGCAACATTCACAAATTTTTTAAACATTCATTTTCTTTTATGATAAGCACTGTAGCAATTTTGATGCTTTTAAAGAACATAATCAGAAATGCATTTAGGGAATGTAAAATATACTCTGTTTATATGGAAAATGCCTGATTGGATTGATCCAGCAGTTTACCAACAGCTTTACTATTGGCACAAAAAATTACAGTCCTCTCTCCCTGTAGGACTCACTATCAAGGGCAAACAGTGCAGGTTTACTGCTCTGACATACAGCTATCAGAACTAAACAGCAGTCTGGTCAGGCTTTTGAAGATCATAAAATGTCAGGCTGCAACTCCTGTGGCAAGCACAGAAAAGTGTTTTATTTTACAGCGAGTGGAGAAGACTTAGAAACCACAGAAGGACATTTGGGGGTTTTTAATTAACTACTTTAAAAGATTTTTGCCTGCAAAATGAACAATTATGTTTTATATTGACAGTATGCACTCCGAACCTGATGACAGTAGTGAAACATGGTAACACAGACTAAGAATTATACTCAAAATTTCAAACACAACAGTCTACTTCCATGAGAAATAAATTTCAGAAAGATGAGTTAGCAAAAGAAACAGCTCTTGTTTAAATAAAATTACTATAGAAAGGGACTAAATATACTAATAGATTATTAAAAAAAACCAAAACACAAAAAAGAAAAACATCAACATTAACATAATGAAATGTACTTAAGAAAATGATTAGCAAACGTTGCAAGACTAAAAAATTACGTTTGTTTTCTCTGTTCTTTGTGAAATCTAACCAGATCCTTTTTTCTTTTACCAAAATGTGTGATCTTCTCTGGAAAAAAACAGCAGGTATTCCTTAGTTGTGTATACCAAATTTAACACCTTTAAGAACACACAGACATAAGATCTTCATGTTTCTCCCAGAGAAAAAAACCCCACTCTTTAGAGAGACTTTTCTTCCCCCATGATGGGAAAGAAAATACCACCATATTATTAAAGAACTGCATAGAAAATTGAAACATCACAAAATGTTTTACAGACTACATAGGTTTTGAATTTATATAGCACTTTTTGAAAACACTTTTAAAAACATTAAAGTTTAAACCAAAAAAAGGTAAAATTAAATGAGAGTGTCTGTAACCTAGAACTTACCAAGTGTGATATTTTTAACTGCATATTCAAAAATATGCTTCTAAGTAATAAGAGCCATCATGGAGTGATTCATAGCTTCATGCAAAAACATCCCACAATATAAATCTTGTTAACCTTTTGAAAATCCCCAAAAGCTCATTACAAAGCTGCTGAATCCTAGTGCAACAAAACCTTATATTAAAGTATTTACTGTCTTTCTAAAAAGTCCACTACTTAAAAGAAATAATACACTTGAGTTAGTCGGATTTTATCATGGTCTGGCAGGCAAACAAGTGTCAGACAGTGATGTATGTCAAATTAAATTACCCTAGGAAAATCATTATAGAAATTCTGGATAAATAATTTCTCAGCTGATGTTAAACAATGAACTATTCTCCATCTGAATTAATATCAAATTTAGAGGGTAATGAGCATTAAAGTGGAAAGACTCATGAAGAAAATGTGGTACCTTTCCTATCCTATTACTTTTCCCAATTCTTGGAAACTACGTGCAATACCCTTGGAGACACTGGTTTTCAAATGGATTTGTTGCACAAAAGCTGATTAAATTTCTTCTCCAACTGAGTGACCTGTTACAAGAAATGCTGCATATTAAATTCTACTTACTGAAAATATGCATTTATGACATTTAAATTATATTCCCCAATGTAAGCACTTAATTTTATTATAATTCCTATCTTGATCTAACTTTACAGCCATTACTGAAAAGAACAGTGTGGATATTTGAGCGCAGAAGCACAAACGACTGAGTTGATTATGAAACCCCTGAGTAAAAGAACAAAACTGTGGCCTTGCTGAAGGCAGTGAAAGAGCTGCTGCAGATTTCACTGGCACTACTATTATATTCTTTACATTGACTTTTCACCTGCCATGAAGGAGAAAATAGTGAGATTTACTGTATTCTACAAATATTTTCTAGGTTTTAGAAGCCATTCTTGAATTTCTTATTCAGTTTCCACTCCAGTAAATAAAGATGAAGATAGGCCTCAGGGCTTGTTCTGCATTTGGGAGAAAATGTACACAAGGAAGCCTTCAATGATAGATTATTGCCAATGAATAGTGATGCTAAAGCCAGAAGCTCCACTACAGTATTAAAGCAGAAAGAATGTTTTAAATTTACTATGTCACATATTTATTTGAAAGTACTATCTTCTCAATGAGAAAATAATACTTTCTAACTTTTCTATTCTATTGTGCAACTGTATGGAGAAAGACTTGCAGTTATTGCTAAGGCAATAGTGATTTTTAAAATGCTTATATAATTTTTTCCCCAGATATTACTTTATGGTCAGCAATTTTTAGTGCCGACCGTAAAGCTGCTGATGGACAGCTGTTGTTGCAGCCCAGAAAGCCAATCATATCCTGGGCTGCATCAAAAGCAGCATGACCAGCAGCTTGAGGGAGGTGATTCTGCCCCTCTGCTCTGTTCTCATGAGATGCCACCTGGAGTGCTGCATCCAGCTCTGGGGTCATCAGCACAGGAAAGACATGGACCTGTTTGGAGAAGGTCCAGAGGAGGGCCACCAAGATGATCACAGGGGTCAAACACCTCTCCTATGAGGAAAGTTTGAGACAGTTGAGGTTGTTCAGCCTGGAGAAGGAAAAGCTCTGTGGAGACTTTATTGTGGCCTATAAGAAGGAACTTTTTAGCCTGTTGCAATAGACAAGGTGCAATGATTTAAACCTGAAAGAAGGTGGGATTAGATTAGATATAAGGAATAAGGTTTATAAAATGAGGGTGTTAAAACACTGGAACAGGTTGTCCAGAGAAGTTGTGGATGCCCTATGCCTGGAAGCATTAACAATCAGGTTAGATGGGGCTCTAAGAAACTTCATCTAGTTGAAGATGTCCCTGCTCAGTGCAGGGGGGTTGGACAAGATGACCTATAAAGGTCCCAAACCATTCTGTGATTCTATAAAAGACAACACACTGTTAAAAACATGCTACACCCCACCCCCTCCCCCCGAAGATAAACGTTCTGATTTGCTTTGTTACATTTACATGTGTGATTGTTCATCTGAAAACTGTTTCTTTTGCCAAGTTTCAGCTAATGGGAACAGAATGCGTCTGTCTCAGACATAGTTTTTAAGACATATTAGTCAAAGACATATTACCTCCAGCTCTCCCTTTCCTGAAGCATCCCTTTATCTCAGTGTTTGGTCATCATCTAAATTATGTATAAATAAAACTGATTAGGTGAGTTTTGACACCTAGAACTGGAAAAGCTGCAAAAGTATGCTGACAAACACTGTGTTTACAAAACCTGTAGATACAGCTTTTCACTTGTCAGCTTCTAATGACATCAAGTACCCAATATTAGGTGTTAACTCCATCTCTGTTGCTGGGTGACCTCCACATTCTGAGAAAAAGGAAGAGTGGTTTGGACTTCATTAACTGAACATTTGCTTTTCAGCTTATCTTTTTGCATGCAAATATTTTAACTGGCACCTTTGTTTTGCTCTGTATTTTTAATTTTATTCACTTTTAAGGAAGGGCTTCTACATTTCTGGAATCCTTCCATGATACCAATAACTTTGAAGTTCCCAAATAATTTTGGCAAACTGGAACTCTCTCTCTTAAAAGCAATAACAACATGAAATAATAACACAACTATGTGTTTTTAAAGCTGAGATGTCAAAATATCCAATATATTTTTCTTATGGAAACTGCAAATGTAGTAAATCCTAAATTTACTATCAAGGCCATATTCTACAATCTTTTGTCAGAAAAACTTCTTTACACTGCACTGGAACCTGCAGGCTTTTGGGCAGTGCCTACAAGAGGAAAATACATCCTGCAGTAAAGATATAGCACATGGGAAAAGAAATTATCTATCAAAAATTCAGAACAGTACAGCCTATTATTGTAGTCAACTGGTTTGGTTTTAGATTAGATTCTGCTCTTATTGCAGTGATTCAGTAACAGAATCTAAACTTTCATTTTCATTGATTAGGATAGGATGCCTGTCTGGTTCTGGATAGTGATATTTATGAAGTCTTTATAGAGTTTGAAAGATTTCCATTTCATCCATGCTTCTTTTTACATTCAGACTCATGTAAGAAATATCATTCCTATAAGCAGAAACAGAAAATATGAACTGCTTATAATGAAAAGTGTTGAACATCTATAGCTGTACCAACAGTCATCAATATTATTTTCTTTGCACATATTTGTTCTGCCCGCTTCCTTCAGAAGAAATGCAGAAAATGTAGGTCCTTCCAATTAGGCTTTGTTTTTCACTGAGCTTAGCAGAGCTGCCCTGCCAGGGGCAAGGCCAGGGAGACAGGACTGGTTAGAGTGCTAGTGGATAATCTCCTTAAAACCGCCCTCCACAGGAAGCCACAGACCCAACAGATAAGGTGAGAATAGAGTGAGTACACTGCATTTCCTTCCTCATCTCTTGCCATCACACGGCACAAGCTACTAACTGCTCCCTCCAAAACCACAGCAATACTGAGACCTGTAGTAAAATGCCATTAAATACAGTTTAACATGAGACAGAAGAGAGCACAACAGAGAGCTGGAAGACACCAAGTGTCAATGCTTTAAATCCTTCCAAAACAGGTATTTGCCAAATGCAATCATCATGTCTAGAATGCCTGCAGAACAATGCAAAAACACTCTAGCAGGCCCTGCCAATGTAGCCTAAGGATATTGACTTCTTCCTGATCCCCATGGGGCAATGATGCTAATCCAGAGCCTGACATACCTACCAAGGGTCGGGTATTCCACTTCTTTCCACAACCTCCCTCAATACCCTCTGCCTCCTTCTTGTATTCATCTTTGCTTTGATGGGCAGCAAAGACACCATAAAAAGATACACTTTTGCATATTATCAAATAATACATTTTATTATGACAACATGCATTTAAATAATACTCTGCTTCTTCCCATGAATTTTACCCTCTACCTTGTATCTAGAACATTAAAGTTAGAAGACCAGCTTTGTTGGTGAATGCAGTTGTTACCCCTTACTGGCCAATACAAAAGGATGGGAGCTTTCTAGGGGAAAGGAAAGGATATTTAATCTGCACAGTCAGTAAAAAGAAATTGTCCCTTGAGCATAACATGAGGAATTCAGTCTTGTTAATTATGATTTCTCCTATGTAGCATATGCTGCGTTTTACCAACAGGCTTTTAAAAGGTCCCATTTGTGCATTTGGCTCTTGAAATTTACACTGAAAAACAGTATCAAGCAGAACATTTTCTTAGGCAATTTTATGAATACTAAAGCAAATTTGGAAGTCTGAAATTTCCTGGCTTTCTATATTATCTCCACATAATAAGTACATCTTTCTAGACTAGATACATGAGGTTTTGACACAGCTGATTTATTCATAGCCTTCAAATGCTTTGCAACTGGCAGGGATAAGATGGTTAAGCAGGATTAAAATAGTTAATGGTCATTTCAACTTTGGATCGTAGCCCACCTGCAGGCCTAGTCAATAATTCTCTAAAGAGCACTTGGTAATCTATGTAAAATGAGTTTGACTGTCTCACTTTGAAGCTCAGGGGATATGTCCATGTTACAAAATAAGTTAGGCCAATGTACTCAGCAGAAACTGTTACTGTACTGACAGTTTCAGCAGGGATGATGAAGTTGGAATGAGCATTTAGAACAAAACACAACTATGTTCCTGACAGAAAACTAAGAAGAAAGAGAATTTCAACATAAAAATGCTGGGGAAGATGTGTCCCACATCTCTATGCTCTGGGTAGAGGAAAGATTTTGATTCGCACTACCAATGCCTTCAGAACTTGTGAAAGTATTTTGCAGTAAATATTTAATAACAATCACTTCAGTAAAGCAAGAAATATTGCATACATGCTCTTACAAAATATGATTACCTGACATACTGCTGGGAATTATGGATATGTAATCATTCTTGTCCTTCTTCCGTCACCAATGTCAGCTGCCTAAAAAAGGAGAAAAAAACCCCCATGTAATATGTCCATAAATGCGCATCTGCAGAATACTATTAACATTTAAACAGGATGGAACATTTGGGATCCTGAATACTATAGTCCATGTTTAATGGCTTAACACATTAAATTCAAAGTACCTTGCTTAGCTGCAGGAGGCAACAAATGCAAACCAGGTCCAAAACCTGGTGGACTGGAGGAGTTGTGGGTAACAGGGATTTGGAAGCAAGGTCTAAAAGCTTGTGGCTACTGATGCAGAAACAAAATGCTTCTGCCAACTTCAGGGAACAGTTTCTGTTAGTTTTTTGGTAGAATTTCCTCTAAGTCTAATATGTCACCTTAGGAGTTAACTGGTTTTTACTTTATAGTTGCTAATTATATATGTCCATTACTCTCAGGTTCAGTAAGAACAGAGGAATCAAAGGAATTCGAAATCCTCTGTCTACAGTTAGATCAATTTTTCTTCAGGCATCTGAAACCCAAAAGTCTATTGACTTTTGCAAAGTTCTGTGATGCAAGTAGTACTTTTACTCATTTGGTAGAAAACTAATTTATATGTACTTATTACTGAACTCTTGCACAATGACATCTCTTTTATTAGGGATACAATTGCAGCTGTGAGGAACTGAATTTGGCATTTTCAGGTCTTGGGTTTAATATTTAGACTGTGTCTCCCATTCGTACGTCCATACACACAGACATATTAGCTGCACTCCTTTTCTGTTTGGTAGCAAAGACTGAAGCACTGCAAGCTCATTTAGTGTCAGGAGAGAAAGTCATGGATATCAGTTACGACATCATCCTTCAGCAGTATCAGTATTTATACCAGCCACCATGTCTTTCACAAAGAGGCATTGCAGGCAGCGTGCCCTTGTTCAGCCATCCCTGCCCAAAACACGGTGCCCAGTTGGATGATCCTGGCTCACTCCCTAGTTTAAGCGCCAACAATCCAATCCAAGCAGAGACAATCCTAAAGGCATTACTCCAGAATAGAGACAAGATCTCATTAGAATTTTTAAGTAAGAAATCCTGGGCCTACAAGTGACCCCACTAATGCCTGTGAAAAACTAGCCTGAGAACACAGTCACGCTGTCTGGAATATCATCCCCCTGTACTTGGCACTAGGGAGGCTGCACCATGAGTACTGTGTTCAGTTTTGGGCCTCTCGCTTTTAAAAGCACATTGAAGTGCCACAGCATGTCCAGAGATGGGCAACAAGGCTCCTGAAAGGTCTAGAAAACATGTCCTATGAGGAATGGCTGAGGGAGCTGGGTTTGTTTAGTTTCAGGAAGCGGAGGCTCAGGGGGGACCTCATCGCTCTCTACAAATGCCTGAAAGGAGGTTGTAGTGAGGTGAGGGTTGGTCTCTCTTCTACTGTGCTTGCAGTGACAGGACGAGAGGCCTTAAGCTGAGACAAGGGAGATTCAGACTAGACAGAAGAAAAAATTTTTTTCACTGTTATGGTGATCAGACATTGGTGGAGTCACCATCCCTGGAGGTGTTTAAAGGCATCTGGATCTGGTGGTGGGTGACGTGGTTTAGGGGTTAAAGGGGTAGTGCTGGGTGGATGGTTGGACTGGATGATCTCAAAGGTCCCCTCCAACCTTGATGATTCTATGACTCTATGGTCAGGAAACACCTGCCTTTTAATATTCGTGTGGAAGCGACATTTTATAACTGAAGTAGAACCTCTCTTAGATTGTTCCAATCACTATGGTAAGTAACTGTCCTTCAGTCTTTCTTAACAAACTTGTGGGTTTTTTTCTCTTCATCTATTCAGTGACACAGCCCTGTATTTCCTCTATTTCCTCACACAAGGAGCATTTCCCTGCCTTGCCTTTGAAATAAATATTCTCCCCCAAGAGCAGGCTAAAAGGACAAGCGCATCTGTTCTCTTTAGGCAGGGACTACATCACCACCAGCACTAGAAGGGAGGTGAGCTGCCCTCCCGGGTAATTCATGTATCTGGGGCGCAGGCCCGCCGTTTCACCCAAATCCATCGGCGCTCCCCCGGCACCGAGAGCCCTCCGGGGAGCTCCCACACCCGAGGCTCTGCCCAGGCTGCACGAGGTTTCTCCGGGAAGCGCCGGGAAGCGCCGGGAAGCGCCGCGGGTCTCCCACATCCCCCGAGCGCAGGAGCGCGCCCCGGCCGGCCCGTGGTGCGGAGCGGAGCGGCAGCGCCCCCTGCCGGCCGCTCGGGGCGCGCTCCTGCCCGGTCCCTTCCATCGCAGCATATTCGGTGATTCCCTCAGGCTCCCTGAGCTCGGGCAGCCGTGGTGCTCTGACCGCTTCCCCGGGGAGCCTGTTCCAGTGTTCGACCATGCCCCGGGTGAAGAACTCTTTCCTGATATCCAAACTATATCTCCCGTGGTACAGCTTCATGCCATTCCCTCGGGTCCTGCCACTGTTCACCAGAGGAAAAAAATACACACCTATTTATTTTTTCATTTCTCTATTTCCCAATCATCTGAAATTATTTCTCTCTTCAGTATATTATACTTAATGGAAATTACTGATTTCAGGATATAATGTTCACTCAAAGCAAGAACAAGGCAAAACCTACTGGAAGTTTTACATCAGGAACCTTGCCATGAGGAAGAACTTCTTTGCATTGAGGGTGGCAGAGGGTTGCCCAGGGAGGTTGTGGATTCTCCCTCTCTGGAGGCATTTAAAACCCACCTGGATGCATTCGTGTGTCACTTACTTGAGGTGACCCTGCCTTGGAGGGGTGTTGGACTAGATGATCTCCTTCCAACCCTAACAATTCTGGGATTCTGTGAACTGGTAAAATATCCTCCAGCATGCATGTGATAATGTGCTTTTACCTCCATGATTTCTGCCAAGCAAGCCACCCAAGACTCCATCTGGGCTCTTACAAAAGACAGAATCTCTTTAATCTCTTAAGGGAAGAGCACATACTCCACTTGATATCTGCCATGTACAAACAACACAACCAGAGGCGATGATGCAAGGTCTTTCTTTTTGCTAGTGACATCTTGTGGCACTTCAAAATCCTTCACAGTCTGCCAGTGAAGAGATTTGAGAGGATACAAATTTAGATCAGGCCTCCAATTAAAATCAGATTCTGACCCATCCTGCCACATCATGAGATGTTGTGAACCTCAACAATAAGCCATTTCCCAGAATTTAATTGTGGTTTGGTGACTCAATGACACAGAAGTGCTCTTGAAGTAAACAATCAAGTGTTTTAAACAAAAATTCTGCCCCTCCTGTAAATAATTAGTTACTAAACCTAAAATTATTGGCTTTGCACCCATCTATTAAAAAGGAGGATATAAAAAAAGAGAAATACAATGTTCTTCAATGAATTCTGTATAAAGAGAAAAATTCTAGCTATCCTGGGAGTTTTGCCATTTTCCCTGATGAGACCAGGACTTGGCATAAAGGCAGCTGTCACTTGTGTAAAAAAACTAATTACGAAATGACTGTAAGAAAAGATAGTCTTTTGTTTAAAGCATTCCACTAATATATCCAGCTTTGGCATTATTCCTGTGTGCCATAATTTAAAATGGAGAGTGTGCATCCTCTTTTTCTCCTCATAACTGTCTAGAAATTAAGTTTCTTGGAGCAGGTCTTGATGTTCTAAGTGAATACACAGCATCTCCCCCATCTACCATCTCCACTAGGTCAATTTAGCAACTGCCAAAAGATATACCATAACTGAACCCATTTGGAACACCTGCTTTGTACCTGATGGTGATTTTAATAATCTTCCAAGCATACTGGGATGTTTTCAAAAGGATGCTTTTATACTGCACTTTATATGCCAGAAGTAATTTCCAACTTCTCATTCCCAGGAATGTGGCACACAGAACACTGTGGAAGTACAGAAGTATTTATCAGTTCTGGCACCCAAAACTTTGACAGTCTTGTGAAGGCACAACACAGTTGCTACTTCATATGAGCGAGAAGATTAACTGGTGTCTGTATTAATTATAGTCTGTATAGGCATAGTTGTGGAAGATGTTGGAGGAAATCAGGTTATTTTTCAGACTCTACAGCTAAAAAGTATACGAACAGGCACAAATGGGAAGGATGCACATGAGTCACGGATGACACTCCACTACATCAGGCCAATAACCTCTGGGAGTCTTCACAGACATTGCAGACTAAGTTTCTTTCTTGCCAGAAGTGTCACAACTTTTATGGTTAAGCTTTGCTAACATCACAGAGAACAGGCTTTGTTAGATTATCTGTTGTGTGTTGAGCGCTTATTTGCCCACAAAGAGATACCCAAAGTCTCATGGCTCTGAATCACAAGCCCTAAGCACACAGCACTAATTCAGAAGCTGCTATCTCACATCCCACATGATCTCCCTTCTAGAGAGCTGAGGCAGCAGAGTGGACAGTGTGCTCCTTCCCCATCACCGAAGTTCAACTTGACTTTGGGGCTTTTTGTTTTGATTTTTTTTTTAAACTAGGTAGTCCTTACATCAATCTTGGATGCCTTCAATAAAGGTAGCAAAATGCTGACTCCCTCCTGATACTGATCTGCAGCCCTGCACCAGGAAAAAAATAGTCTTATACTGCCTCCCCTCCAAAAAAAAAAAGGCATCTTCAAGATCTTCAGCTCCTCTGGCCTGAAGAGGGGGTATTTGGAATTAATTCTCAGGCTTTGACCTCAAATCCAGAAAAACTGTCCAGCCATATTGCCAGTTAGTGCACCTACTTACTTTTTTCATAATGAGAGGCAATTAACCAATTAGCATTAATCCTTGTGGTGAGGTATTCTCCCACTCTCATCAAGTGCCTCCTTCTTCATACAACAGATTAACCAATGGCTGTATAAAAGGAGTTCACTGCTCAGGGGCTGATGATGTTTTTGACCTTATTCTGATGCTTCGGGTTTAGATGGTGGTTGCCAGTCCCCTCTAAGCCAGGGACAGGGTAATTTTGTGGTTTGAATCCTGGTTCCTGTCCATACCATGAACCGCACACTTCTTGGCAAGCCTCAGGCTTCCCTTCCCACTCATCAAGCAGCTGCACAGAGGGGACCAAGCACCGCTGCCTCCTGTCTCTTCTCAAGGCAAGAACAGGTGGGAAAAAGATTTTGCACCTTTCAGAAGTGCTGACAAGTCATCTGGCTCTTTGCTGGACTGTCCCTTGACATCTCCTTTTAAAAGCCAGAGAGAGGTCATGGGGCAACCTGGCTCATTCACTCAAATCCCTCCTGTAACCCTACCTGCAACACCCAAAGTCTCTGCCTTATCCCTGGGACTATTATACAACACTCTTACACAACACTTGCCGCTTCACTTCTGGCTCATCGGGAGCTGGGCTGCCTCCAAGGAGAGGAGCCTTGTGCCGAGAAGAGGGGAGGGCTGCTGGCAGACCCAGGAATGGGTGGGAGCCTGCCCAGGTCCTGGGATGTGGCAGGGAGCTGGTGAGGGCACAGAGCAGGATAGCAGAACATATAGGTTTTGTAACAGTGCAGGGGGAAAGCTCCATCACAGTCAGAGTGGCATGACAGGACTCCAGCCCTTCACGCCCTTCCCTTCCACAGGTTCTGTTTTTCTTGGGGGCTATCTTGGCTTGGGGGTGATGAATTATGGGGTGAATCATGAGAACATTTTGTTCTGCAAACTCTCTCTGTAAAATTTTCTCTCACTTTGAACTTCATCTTTAGTGAAAAATCCAGAGCAGCAACTCTAGATCAGGAAAAATTACAAAGTATCCCATATATAGGTTGCATTGATGCCTAAATGAGCTTCAAAATTTGTTTCAATATTTAATATTTCAGTATTTAACAGGAAAGTAAAATTAGTATTTTAGAAGAAATTATACAGAGGATTTTGTACTAATACATATTCAGTGATAAATGTACTAGACTATGGCTTATGCTACACAGTATCTATATAATGAGCCAGCAGTATTCACTCCCTTGCAAAGCATAATGAACAACTGTGCATTGTATGAGAAATAAAAATCTTTCTAGTTTTCCAGATATATTTAATGAAAAGCCCCCTCAGAACTGGCTTGTAGGCACAAGCTCAGAAGTGGACTTTGACTCATGCTTTTTATTGCTAGTCTAGCTCAACTCATGAGGACATAAAAACATGCAATAAAGCAAAAAATCAAAACCACAGTGCACTATCTGTATAAACATTTGCAGTCTATTCTGAAACACGAGAACAAAAAGGCAAAGAGCTACTGAGCTTTCTATTAGGAACATCCAGGAGTTCTGTGTAATATCCTCCTCACAGAGACTCAACACGTGCTAAGCTCTGTGCAAGCATCAGCAGATTTTTTAAAAGCATGAAAGCTGGAAAATTTTCATATGCAGACAATAAGTCTCACAAAAGATAACTAACTTCATTGCTTTACAGGTTTTTGAAAGCTCTTGTGTTCAGTAAGCAGATCTGCAGGATGAACACTTCTAATTTAGATGGACAAACTAATTCTTCCTATAGTCTCAGTGGTGAGGTTTTGGATCTGGCAAATCATATGATTTGCAGAACAGGCTGAATGATAAAGCTGTTGATTTGAACATAGCTCCAAAAAAATAGAACCACCACCACAAAATGAAATAATGCAAGAGAAAAACAAGATAAAAGTTGTTTTTATGAATTCATCAGAACTTAATGACTTACTGTATTGGGGTAAATATATCTTTTTATATGATAATGGAAAATACAATAATGCATTTCTTCATAACCAAAAAGAGTTTTAGTGTTTCTGTCTGTTTCCCAGTAGCCTGAACAGATTAGAAAGGCAGTTCATAAGTATCATTGAAAAAATGTGTGGAGGAAGACTGTAATGTTACCTTTAAACCACCTGGTCATCAAGCAGAAAACAGAAGATGTAATTCTTCTCTCTCCCTGTACTTACAGAAATGAGTGATGTTATCTCATTTACAGACTACTTCAAATCACTTATTATCATGATCTGGAGCTGCTGACTGGCTCTAAGATGTAAAGGCTCTAAGAAATCTACTTACATGCAGCTTAAAACTTAGTCAGCATAATGGGCTGCAGCCTTCTCTTCCTGTACTTCATCCCCCTGCAGAAACGTCAGCTCTCTAGCACTCTGCTTTGGCCTACTGCATGTGTACACAGGAGGGCATGAGAGGAGCACAGAACTGGAGGCAGCCTTGTTTAGCCACTATTTTGATAACCAGGGGTTTATTCCCTGGGAGGGACATGAAGCTTTACGGTGCAAGCCAGCCAGATCTGCCAGAGACTAGTTGATCTGTAACTCTGAATTACATGATGTTTATATCATTAAACATTTAAGCCTTAATTCAAAAAGACCTCTACTGACTTGAATAAATACCCAGGTGAGCGAGGATCCAGGAGGGCCAAGAATGTCAGAAAATCAAAGGGGATAATACAAAAGATATCGAATTGGAGTGATCATTCCAGTGTTTCTTTGTGACACTTTGCTGCTTACGTGTTCGTTCTCCAGCATATGGGTATTCCATTCAGACAACAGCTTTGGCATAAAACTCCTAGTTTGTCTGTTTTGTTCTATCAACTCAGGAAACATTAGCTTTTCCTGAAATTTCAACAAGGGACAGTTTATCTTCGATGCTAATTTCTCTTATTACTCACTTCGAAGTGTGCATTAGACAAAGGCTGTCTTGAATTACCTACCCAGTAAATCTCTGCAATTGACTAACATCAGATAATCCCAAAGATAATAAATTTCAAAGACTTCCTTTGAAACTGATTTTCCCCCCCTTATGATGAACGGGATTAAGAAAAAGAATATTTCCAAAATGTCAGAAGGGGATGCACCTGGATGAATCTTGTTAGCACTAATGAATTTTGTCAATGCATCTTATATATGCTGTGCCTAAAAAAATCAGTGAAGCAAAAATGAGTATGTTCTAATCTACAAATGTCACTCTGAATAGGGATAAATATTACCCTAAAGATAATAAGGTCCTGGCATTTGTTTGAGCTACTTTTAGGGATTCAGATATGAACAGCAAAATTAATGCAGCTTTAGGCTTTCTGGTTTTCTTAAAGAGAGCTTCAGAAAGTCACCACTTAGATGAAAAAATAAATTCTAAATACTGAAAAATTGTTATCTGTATTTCAGACTTTGAGTTACAGTGTGAAAATACATCAAACTTTCCAGAAAACCTTGGAAAAGAAAACAAGAGATGCTGTTACAGCTATGGATTTAGTCTCATCGGTTTTGTATATTGTGTGACTTGGTGAATTTCCAAACCTGATTCTGTTTTTCCTAAAAACTGATAGCTGAATTGCCAAACCACTGAATTCTGAAATGTTCAACACACATTCCAGACCTGAAATGTATGGCTTAAATTCAACTGTAACTGGCGAATAATTTTGAAGAATTTTGAAGATTTTCAATAAAATTAAAGCAATGCACCAGAACAAAGAGTTAGTTGTTCTCTGAAATCTATATCCCTAGCCAGCAAAAGCTATGGTGGGAGAATAAGGACTAGGTAAAAATCTGTGCAGATCCTTTCTACAAACCAAACTGGCGGTCCTGGAGTCTCTGCCTGCTGCTGCAGGAGCAGCTCAAGGGAAATGGGCATCACAGAACTGACGACAGCTGATGACGCACTGAAAGAGGATGGTGCATTTCTGGATGTGTAGGTTCAGGCCTTATGGTGAGCAGTAAGGCAGAAAATAGCCCTGAAGGCATGTTGAAGGCACACCAGAGACACAAAAATGTATGAATAATAGAAAGGGAGAGACAGACAAGCAAAGGTAAATGATTACGGGACTGGACGGACATATCTCTGTTGAGAGTTCACTATGGCTTGGTGAAGTGACAGGAAAGTGAGCGCAGGATAACCATACTCAAAAGAGAGCAAGGAATGATGGGAGATTGTGACTGCTAGGGAAATTTTGGTTAAATTATGCTAATGGTTACTGGTGGGCATGTAATTAGGTTAGAGGGCAGCTATATTTGAAAAGAAAAATTCCTGCCTGGTTTTAATTGATATTTTGAAATGCAGAACTTCATATTGCTATTTCTGAGGTTTACCCAAAAGCTTATTTTTCAAAAGAAAAAATTCAATGACTTCAGTAACAATTAGGTTCAAATTGGAGAAAGCTTTCTGCAAACATCCCCTCTGAAATTTCAAAATATAGACCACATGTTTTATAGATACACAGATATATTTATAAGTATTATAAATAAATAAAGGGTTTCAAGTTACCTTGCAATAAGCTAGTGGTCATAAAATATGACTGTATTAAAACTATCTAAATGCCCATTTGCTTCTGGTTTTGGGCAGACAGGAGTCATGGAGAGAAGGAATAATACTTGTGAAAATGAAGTAGAAGTTCTTATTTTGCTAATTTTAGCAGAAAATTGCCTACATCCTCTGTATTGGCTTTGTGTATATAACCAGCACTGCATGAAGTTAACTGGATTTAAGCTAAGGATTTTCACAGCTCAGAAGTATTCAAAGTCCTATTCTTTTTTAATCTTTTTTTTTTTTTTTGGAGAACAAACACATATTCCCAATTAAATAATTCACTGATACACTCTTTAAGGCAGACAAAGTTCTCTAAGAGGAGTGTTCTAACCTCTTCTTATATCCTTTTTCCTGACCTCATTGGGGCTCCAGTGCAGAGAGAGGAAAGGACAACTACTTCTTCTCAGAAGATGTATACATCCTCATATTAAGTACAAACATTATAGATGCATACCTACTTTTGTGTGCAGACCGGAAAAATATCACAGAGCCTCTCAGAATGGCCTCAGAATGTCCGATAAAACAGTGATTTCTATTTTTTTTAGACTTCCCTTCTTGTTTGCTGCCTCATTTACAGCTAATGACAATAGAATTAAGCCCAGAAATTAAAAGAAAAAGTTTAATTGCTGATGATTTTGCTATCTCTCCCAAGCAAACAACAAAAGTCCTCAACCTTTTAACCTTTTCCATCCTATTTGCTAATTACTTATTTTCTAATTAACCCATTATGCATCTGTCAGTGTGTCTTAAATTAAATCACTTTAATTGCTAGTAAGTAGGGTTTATTTAGCTCCTGGTATGGCTGTACGGGGTCATGAGTGTGTGGGGAGCTGTTGAACCACTCTGAGTTACAGGTGGCCCTGCAAAACTGCTGAAGTTGCTGAAGATAAAGAGGAGTTAAGCTGCTTTCCTTAGGTGATTTGATTTTAATGTCTAGTGGCATATTTCTAATGGATGAAAGTTTACTGCAAATACAGAGGGCATTTTTTATTCCCAGCATATAGACCATATCAGACATTAATTTGTTTCCTGAAATAATTTTTCAGAAAGGAATAGTTATGCTAATAATTGCAGAAAATGCCTATCACCACATGTTTACTTTGCTATATAGTAGAACTCTTTATGTTAATAGCTGATCTTCAAATAAAGAATAGAGAAGATCTAACACATGGGTCATAGGGTGTTTTAAGTATGAGGCTAACAGTGAACCCAACTGGATATCTTCATGCAAAACACAATAAAAACTAATGACAGTTTTAAGGATAGAGGCAATGAATAATGAGGACAGACATAAAAGATTTTGTTCTCTGTAGTACAAACCCCTACTACCCCTTGCATGACCTGACTCGCTTCGCTGACCCTGCAGAAAATACCCACTTTTTTGCTGGGTTAGTTTTGCGCTGGGTTAGTGAGTAGAATTATCCCTGCGAGGTGGCTGGTGAGCACCACGGTTGGCATCAAGTAGGTGGCAGGAGACCACAGCTGCTAGGAGGGAAGGGGAGGGAGATGAGGTTCACCCTGTCTCATAAAATGGCAAGCCAGAAAAATCCAGTATGGGTTTATGCCTTCCGTAATAAATTAGTGTGTGTATGACTCCATACATTGAAATTTTTAGCTATTAAAATCATTCATGAAATTTTTGAAACACCTTTGAAGACTATACATCTTACACTGCGGAAAAAACCCATAAAGGCAACACAATTAGTTATACCTCATTTTTATAATTTAAATCCCAATACACTGAAGAAAGGCATTAAAAAGTGCTTGTTGAATGTTCTGGAGAATGGCAATAGGAGTTGGTAAGGTCAGTCTTCCCTTTAGTACTAAGTCATGAATCTAGCGCTGTTGACACATGAGAATAAATTTCCAGCAAGAGCCCAAATCCACATCTTTGCTAAGTTATCTTAGCATGGAGATCAGTATGGAAGCATGATCCTCCCAGTGTCTGAAGGACATGGTATAAGCAGATACACTTTTTCCCCAGAAAGCACACCAAAAACCACATGGAGAAATCTTACCCACCCCTACTATTAAGTTCATTAAACTCTCAGTACTATAATGTGTCATGATGGCTATATGACTGAGGTAACATCAAGGTATTTCTTTGCTCTCCTGAGTTAGTTGGATTGACCAGGCTTTTCTTTTAATACATAATTCCCTCCTCTCTTTTTTCTCCTCCTTTCCAATTAACTTCTCTTTCTGTTCTAATTTCTAATCTTTTTTTGTGTCACCAAGCAACAGGAGAACTGGGTGTTGCATTTCATTCCTGAGGATTTCAGATCCTGGGGTTCCTCTACCAAATGCCAAAGCCATGGCTCTGATGACTCTATCTCTGTCTACTGCTCCTGTGCACCTGCTCTCTGAAGAACAAACAGATCCTTGAGGAATGCAGCTGCAAAGAGGGGCAATTACCATTCAAGGAAAACTTTGTTTTAAGACACCCAGCACAGATGACTTCAAAGGCTAGCAGGAAGATACTGAATCCAACCTGATAGGGAACCCCAGGGGCGAGACAGTGATGAAGTGGGGTGTGCTCCCAGCAGTGCAGCATATTGAATAGTTTGAAAGAACTGGAAAGTTTTCCAGTCTAAAGCTTTGTGTAAATGCACTGCACTGGCAAGGGATGGAAGACACAAACGTGAGGATTATCCAAGGCAAGTTACCAAACGAATTTTCTCTGCTTATATCAGGAAAGACTGCCCTGAAAAAGAATACGTTAAAGAAGCCAAAGAGCTAAGGGAAAAGCCACAAGCAAAACAACTCCTGAACACAAGACAAGATGGAAATTGCTATTTTTTCAGTAGATTTCAGTGCTCCATTTAGCACCATTTCTATTTAACTAATATGCAGTCTGTTTTTATGCCACTCAAATCAACCAGAAGAAGCAGAATGGGATGTCATCCTTGTATTGCTGATATTGAGGCTTCCCATGATTTATCTCAGCAGCATCACATGGATACCGGACAGAGGAAATACATGATCTTCGAAGTGATATTCCATGTATTTCCCACCAGCCTTATCTGGAAACATGCTAAAAAAGCATTCTTCTCCTGTTGCT
Source organism: Scytalopus superciliaris (assembly GCA_013400415.1). Classification (NCBI taxonomy): domain Eukaryota; kingdom Metazoa; phylum Chordata; class Aves; order Passeriformes; family Rhinocryptidae; genus Scytalopus; species Scytalopus superciliaris. The sequence goes on from VXBX01001798.1 coordinate 1,766,257, forward strand.
TTCCATACTGTCTCAAGCAGTAAAATATTAACTGTCAAAAGAGACACACCAATCTAAATTAAGGATGTGGGCATCTTTCCATCCAGTGATGGGAAGGAGCTAATCTATCAGAGCAATTTTAGAATTAATAAGTTTCATAAGTATTAATATATGGATCTAATCTACATTCAATGTTATCCAAATTACCTTGTGCTGAAAGAACAAGTTCTGTATAATGAAGAAAAACAAACGAAGCTCACAGAAAAATAATTAAAAGTTGGGAGTTGCAATGGGAATTACAGTCAGCACTGCCTCATGTTCAGTGTTTAAAATTTATTCTTACGGTTACCCAGCTTCCTCATCCATAAGGTGGAGATAATAATACTTGCTTCAGTTCCAACAGTATGCCAGTAAGATCTACAGATAAGCCATCAGAACTGCTATTATTAATATTATATATGCTTGGCATGCATTTTTTACTTCAGAAGAGTTTTATAGATTGCATTTCTGGTCGACTCAGTGTTTAGGGAATCACTTTTTGAGACTTCATAAAAGTTATTCCCAATTTATTTATTACATTTAGGCATATTCTTTGTCATTGACTTTAATTGTTTTACAGCTTATTAGTTTTATGGGATTTTATTCTCTGTACGATGTGGGAACACAGGAGCACAATGATTCAACAAACACCAGTTTTACCAACCAGCCAGATTTAACAGGCTATTTCTTGTTGTATCCTATAAACACAGTGAGCAGCCAATCTGATATTTAATGATGCAAACCATAAGCAGAGGTAGTGTTTTGTGCCAAGATACAATATGTGGAGATTGCAAAAGCTCATAGTGAAATTTCTGGATAAAAAAAATTACAGCATGCAGGTTTCTGAGTTGTTATTTTGTGCAAATCAAAACAGAGTATCTCGACTATGAAAAACATATAGATTAATTAGGAAAAAACAAAGATACTGATAGAATGAGAAAACACCTTATATTATCCACTGAAGGCATCTGCAAGCAACTGTGCTTTTTATGTGAAAACTTTATCAGAATAGCATTCCCAGATTTACTTTCATGTTCTGCCATCCACTAACTGAGAGACTTTGGTCTGAACGACAAAGCAGTTTGCTTATATGGGAAGCACAAAATGTACTAGCTTCTAAAGAGGGCTTATTTTTTAGTATCTGTGAAGTTGTTGGAAGAATCTTACATAAGAAGATATTTATAAAGACTTAAAATTAGAATTTTCTTTGAGGTATCCTAACCAAATTACAGGGGAAAAAAAGATTTGTGAAACAGGATGAGGTATGTTTTTAAACCAGCCATTTGTTTTCATAAAAATACCTTTGTAGATCTCTCAAAAGGGAGACTGATGTACTATCAGCATTTGCTGAGTTGGCACAGAAGCTACAGGGTACAGTGGACTATAAAGTGCTGTCCTTAATCACATACAGACAATAGCATGAGAAAAAAGTCTTAAAAATTCAGAATGAAATAGCAGTGTTACCAGTAATGACCTGATTCACATTTCCTGAGTGCTGGAAGCTGGCAGTACTGGATCATTGAAAACGCTTTAGTAACACAGACATCTCTTCTCTCCCGAACAAACTGACATTGCTACAATCCATCAATTTTCTGGAATTTCATAACCACACTAGGCTTTATTTCTGAGCTATTGTGATCAACAACTATAGCCAAAATTTTATCCTTTTTTTTTAAAATCATTTATCCTTTTGCTAAATTTTACATGTATTTCTTCATTTTGATTTCATTAATCCTTACACTTTTTTATAGAATAATGGGCTACAGTTCATGAAAACCCTGTTCAACTGTAGAAATAAATATTCTATTCAATCCTCCCAGACAGATTTAAGATGTCACTGTCAGCTTTAGGATATCTGTCCATATTTGTCATCCTGCCAGCATTAAGAGAACAAGAGAAAATATAAGGGTCTGCTGGAAGGCCCATGAAGTCAAGGGAGTCTTTCTATTATGCTAGCTATTTTGTACCATGTTCCTCTAGCAGGGATTAGGATACAAAGTAGAGCTTCTCATGCCAAATTCTGTCCTTCTTCATTTGAACATATTTTTATTGAGCAGGCTCAATAAAGTTTACTGGGACAGTCATTCCTGCAACCTTTATACAACTGTCACTGATTTCACTGATGGGTGAAGGGGAGCTTGGCAAGAAATGGCTGAGTGTCACAGACAGGAAAATGGGGGGGCAGAGGACCTGCTGGGGAGAACAACCACACAGGCCAGCAGGACCTATCATGTCCCCTGAGGCCTGAGTTGAGACAGATGTGAAAAAAATGGGATCAAGGGGGGAAAAAGCAATTAAGGGTGGGTTGTTTATTAGGGAGGAGACTGAAGTGGAGAAAAGAGGTACATGGGCAGCAAAAAGGAGGGTCAAGAAATGGTAGAAGTAGTAACAGCAGATGTAGAATACTTTAACCAGGGCTGTTTTGGGAGTAACTATCAGGTGGTCATGCCCTTGAGTACTGCAGCCTGTTGTCCTAAATTGGAACAACCAGCCAAGCCTGTTGTCCTGAGCACATCATGTGTGCACACTTGCAGGTGTGGTCAGGAGGACTGAGTGGGCTGGGCACAAGGGAACATCCCAAGCCAATGGATCAAGCATTCGGTGTTGCCATCATGCTGCATTTACCAAGCCCGACAGCCTCAGCCTCTTCCTGACCTTCTCCTCACAAGCACACCAGCAGAAGGAAACCCGCTCCCACCAACGCGGCGTTATCTCCCCAAAACGGCTTCAGCTGAATTGATAAAAGCAGAGGCACTTTTCCATTGGCATAGCTTCATATGTGTTAGGGGCTTTGCCAGGATAATTTCACTGGCTAGGAGGGGATGATTATTTTTAGATGCCTCTACACAACATATGTATGCTGGAAAAATCATCTGAAGTAATTTCACTGCTTGCCTAGTCCCAAAGAAGGAGTTAATGCTTTCAAATTCAGTAAGTGGAAGAACATGTCATGAGACTGAATTGCCCATATTTCTTCATAAAAATGCTACATGAGATTATTGCATTCTTACATTGAAAGCATTATTTTTGTGACAATAGGGACTAGGCAAAAATTAGGCAAAGGTCTCTTCCTTTTAAATTGTTTTTTGTACTGGTACTTTTCTAAAATAACCCTTAGATCTTTTTTCAGTTCATTGCATACAGACACAATTTTCCTATAAGTATTACTACCTTTAGATACTGCACAAATTATCCTTAAAAAGAGTATGTAGTGTATTATCCTCACAGATATGAAATTCAAACACCCCCACTCTGAGCACAAACTACTGGTGCTGACGGGTTAAACAACTAAGGCTTAGTTTTCCAGCAGACGGATGTGCTGCCTTCAGGTGCCAGCTATGCTTCCAAAGTTTGCTTCAAATTATGAAGTGAGATACCACAGAGCAAAAAGAAATCATCTACAGGAGTCAAGATCCTCAAAAATAAAAGGGGAGTTCTACAACTCTTGATGAGAGACAGACAAAAAGAAGAAAAAGGTGCTTGATCATTAAGGAGGAGACTTAATAAAATCTGCAGACCAGCTTGCAGAAAGAAATCTGACTGGCTCCACACCAAGACACCTACAGTAGATATAAACCCAAAAATGTCACTAAACATATTAATTCTTACTCATAACAAGTTTGTTTTTTTTTTTAATTAAAGCCTGTTCCATCTTTTCAGAGGCAGTGACTGAACGTCCACTGAATAGCACCTCCTGCATTCACAGCACATTTACAACTGAGTAAAGCAGCACCGAATGCTACAAAATGTAAACAGTTGCACAAAGCAGCATAACCCTGGAGAATCCAGGCACTTCTAGGAAGAAATCTGAGATTTGGGATGGTAGTCACTGCCAGCATTTCTCTTGTTTGGTTTAGCTACTAAAATATCTAAGAGTACCATACATTCTTTTTTAAGGCTGTCTCAGGAAGAGGGGTATTTTATACATAGTGTGTTTTTAATAGGAGCAAGATTTTAAGACGCTAAACAAAAAGTTCTATTTGTTGCGATTGGTGCAACACTGAAATAGCCAATAGTTAGGAAGTAGATAAACCTCCACGCAGTGTCAAAAATCGCTTTTACAAGCTAAATAAGAAAATAACCTGTATACATTTTTTGTCACTATTGCTCTGTGGGGAAAGCTTCTGATGTGCAGGTAAAACTTTCTTTTTTTTGTTAATTATAAACTATTGAAATTCCCAACAGATTTTAAAACAATGAAATCAGATGAAAAGACTTGCACTAATTTCATTTAAAAAAAATCATGATGAATATATGGGTGAATGCCTTTCCATAATTCTTAGGAAGCAGAAATCACATTTATTCAGGTCTTTGATATACAACTCAGATTTTATTTGAGGCCCAGCTATAGCATTTGGCAGCTGTACACAAGAATGATGACAGGAGAAGCTCCTCTTTACAATGACTGTCAGTTCCCTGTTTCAGGTGGTTTGAATAAAGATGACATTCACCTGAAATACTTTGACTTGGGAAAACCAAAAAACCAACAAGCAATTTGATCCTGAATCATAACCTGATCCTGTTCCCATTTAAATCAAGAGAATATTTTTTCTACCCACTGCTTATATTCTTTCACAGAAAAGCAGAGATAGCTCGAGGCAGCAGGCAAGGTAGGCAGCAGCCTGGAGCAGAAAGCTGCCTACACCATCCAGAAGAGGAGTGCAGCGCTCATTTGCAATTCCACAGCCCCTCACTAGCGCACTGTCTCACAACTCAAATGCACTGACTGAGATCAAGGCCTTCAGAAGAAATTTTAGCCGGGTATGAGTAGCCACTGTTTATAAGTCTCAGTTGCTCTAGAACTGGACAGACGATTTCTGAAACATTCTTCTGTCTTACAAAATTAGTATTACCATGTAAATCATCTCCTGAAGAAAACTACATTTCTTCATATTCACCAAATGGACCCTCACTTGATGCTGGGCAATGTTTGTTTCAGTACTTTTTCACAGCTGGTGGATATTTTGTTTTAAGGTTTTTCAAATCCATGTAAAACAACTCCAGACTGATTTCAGTTCCACGCTGCACAGACTTCTCTCAGAAAAGACATTTTTTTTTCTGCATTTTCAAAGAATATTTAAATAGTTTATATAAAAAGAGGAATAGCTTCAGCAGGGATGCCAAGAGCCCCTCACTGTGGCCAATGCTAACTACCTAGCAAGGAAGGTCACAGTTAGAGATCAAATCAGAGAAGATGAGAGATCGGAATAGGAAAGCCTCAGTGCTGCAAACCTGATCTGTTGTGCATCGGGTATTTCCCCCTGCTTTTGGGAGACAGGCATGGGTATGACTTGACTGGGTCCAGAACTGAGTGCTGTTCGCCCAAATTTACTAGCCTAGGGGTAAGACTTCGCGTCCTCCGCTCACCAAGTCATCTCATGTATAAGTGCCATAAGAAACCCCAAGAATTAAGCCTGAAATAACCTTTAGACTCTTGAGAAACAGATGTCAAAAAGCAAAACCTTCATGCATTTACCCACAAAGGACTCCTGTACTGCATTGAGCTTTTTGATCTCAAATAAAGTCACTGGTCCCTTCAGTGTGCAGGTGCTCAGCTTCTTCAAGGAAGGTAGGATAAAGCACATATTCAGTTTGTTAGTCTTCTTTCATCCCCCTGTATATAGATGCAGAACATTTAATCTTTATGGATTTCCTTAAGATTCAAGAAATATAATAAATCAATGGGTGTTTTTAAGCCCTTTACCTGCCAAAGCCTGACTTGAATGGTTATAAAACGTGATTCAACTCAAATGAGTCTCTGTGCATCCTCACCATTTCAAGACTGCCCAAAAGATTACACTTCCTTAGAGCTGTCTGTATCACCATATCAGAAACTTCAGATGAAAATCAGGTTATTTGCAAATTCTTAGTCAGAAACTATTGCAAATCTCATTAGCTTTCCAAACTAATGCATTTAGAAAACATTTTCACCAGTACAGAGGAAAACTTAGCAGGAATCCATTGATTAGAAAACATTGGAACTACTATTATTTCATTCAGGGGGTTTATGTAATAATGATTTCTTGTTAAAAAGGAGAGAGGCTGTTAAAGATGTCACAAAAGTATTGCCAGGGACTTCAACAAAGAAAAAATATTCTTGATGTTGCCAAGAGAACTGGTAACAGTTTTTGGAGGGCAGAGTACTCCGATCTGTTTTCCCACATGGGAATACTTTCCCAAGATAAGGTCAGTGGCACATTCCCCCTTTAGGTCTTCAGTCTGTTAACAATGGTCAATCCCCAACCATTTGCATGCATCCTGATTTGCAAATAGAAACATTAAGTTTTTTTTCATAGTCCTGTGGCTGGTTGCAAAGGATTTTCATATCAATATTATGCTGCATTACTGACTATGTGCTAATGCTCTCCCTCCTTCTCTATACAGTTATTACAAGTCAGTCTGCTGGTAAGGAAATCTGCGTTTGTTAATCTTGCCAATACTCTGCAGCGTGTCATGCGCTGCTCATTAGGAACCGCAGGCAACCAGACTGTCTCAGCCGATCAGTTATAAAAGTTACAGGAGCCTATCTCATCTTCTGGTAATAAAGACATGAAGTCTGCCATTCTCACAATTCTCTTCAGAAGAAGAAAAGTAGCAAGTGCTAATTAAAGAAGGTGCCAGAGTCAGCTGTACATCGAATGTCTTTCAGAATGAACTCTGGAGTGTGAAGGATGGAAAGTTTGCTTCCTTTTTCCAAGACACATAGCTGAAAGTCAAACACCAAATAACCTTTCTGAAATAGTACAATCTGCACCTAAACATCCTTAAGTATTGCGTTAAGAACTTAACTGCAGCATTCAACTGGCTTTTAGCATTTTGACAAACCTAAAGTTTATCCTTTCAATAAGAGTTGGCACCAGTCCAGCAGTGGATTTACTTCATCTGTCCATACAGACATGCTAGTAGGGTGGGTACTGCTGTAATTTGTGAGCAGGATTTACAGTATGAGCAGGGTCAAGTAGTAAAGGACAGCAACAACTGAATTGTGTTTCATCTTATAGGGTTTTATCTAAATTCTGACATACTAGAGGCTACCTATTGGGAATACAGTAGCATGTCTCACATGAGACAAAGTTAACACCTCACCAGCTGTGACTAAGGGAGATTTGCCAGTTGGAGCATCTCTCTTATAAACCCATTCCCATTTGTGCTAGCTTCAAACGCCACATCAACCCCAGGGAACCTCTTACATTGCTCATCTCTTCCTTCCATTAGTGTTCTCTTACCATAGATTCAAACTCTCAGTGTTCTGCTACATCCACAAGCAATGCTGGCTGGTCTTTATGGCTAACTTTGATGCATTTCATGAGAACTATTATCATGGTATTCCCACTTCACCTTTTTGCAAAACTAAGCAGCTGTGCTCTGCTAAACCTTTACTTAGAATTCAAGCTTCCCACGCCTTTGGTATTTCTTGATAGTCCTGTCTAGACTGTCTCCTGTTGCTCACTAGCTCTCCTACAATACTAAACTGGAGCGTGTACTCTACCTGAGACCTCAGCAGGTCAACATAGTTGTGTACATATTTTTCAGTCATTATTCAGGGCAATCTACACATTAACTATTCCAGGTTATTTTCTCTGAACTAAGTCTGTTTTCAGTAGCTCACCTGAGGTAGCTGCTCTGTCTCAAGTTTTGAGCTGAAAATTTTCCAAATTAACACTGTCAGCATATGCACACACGCAAATGTATGCATTCCCCCATTTCAGACCTGATGTCTGGATCCATCCTGTGTAAGATCATTGAACTTCCAACAGTTCTGCACTTTAGCAGCTACCGAAGACAAACAGAGAATGTCAGTGAGCATTTCTGAAAATAAGGCTTAGCTTCACAAGACCATCTTTTTCAGCTATCTGGAAGCAATCTAGATTTATTTTTCTTGTTGTAATGGACATTTTTATTATTGTAATGGATTAGATGTCGTTATTGTTCACCAAACAATGTATTTATATGAAGTCTTAAATGTTATTTTACGGGATTAATCAACACATCACAGCACCGATTTTCATTCACGGTGCAGAAAAGGTCAGTATGCAAATTGCAATATGCTAAAAATGGATATGCTCTGAGTAATGCCCAATCAAGTTAGTGAAACTACATCCTGAAGACAAAGTTTAGCTTTTTGTTTTACCTCTGATATTTTGAATCTGTTCTACAGACTAATGCAGGATTCAAAATGTCAGGAAGAAAAATGAGAAATTAAGTAAGGTAGAAATAACATTTTCTGTCATTATGCATAATGTATTTCTACAGTAGCAATCTTTACATTACTTTTTCCATGAAAAAGCACATTTGATTATCAATCACAGTTTATTCTGCCTTTCTTCAACTTCAATCTTTTTCTATTAAAATTTGAGTAGATTTTAAAATTACTTACTACTTCTATAGATGTATTAGAACAACATTAGCATAACTTATATTTTTGTTTTGTTTTGTTTCAGAGAAGCAATTGTAATAATCTTTTAAGCTATTTGAATGCAACTATATAACTCTGAAGAGCAGTATGGTCAGTATGATCTCAAACCTTTTGTAAGTGACAAAGAATTCTGCAAATTGTTTTTTGTTAGAAGTTGGAAACTTTTAACATCATATAAAAGCATAAGTGAAATGATCCAAAGACCAGTGACTTTCATGAATGCATGATTAGAACATTTTTCTTCTGTTAAATATCTGAGATCTTCAGATGGATGGGTAGGGAGAAGCAGAAATCATTATGTGCAGTGTGAGTCCCACACTTCCTGTGCAAGTTTGTAACCAAGAGAACAACTGAAATATATACAAAATATGTAAGTTATTGTACCTGCAAAGTACCTATGGTAAACTTGCTATTTTTTCCATATTTATGGACATGATACTGGTGCTTAATTCCTAAAAGGGGTATGTTTTGCTGAGTAAAACTTCTCCAGAATAAATGCAGAATTTGACAGGAATAGCAGTTGTATGCACATACATCTGAATCCACACATTCAAAAAGTCCTTTGAGACTAACACATCCTGGAATAAAACATGATGGAAGACAGGCATGTTACAGCAAAGTACATATAACTTTCCCCAGCTGAACTATCTTTATTTATTAAGGAGGACTTCTGTTTAGCATAATGCTGCTTACATTAGTAATTTTTCTCAGCCTGAGATTTCATGCAGATAGGATTTCACTCCTTTTATTTTTCAGATATTCTCTTTAAGTTTTTCTTTCTTAATTACCACTAAAAAACAGATTCTATTGAAGTTTTACAACACTGCTAGGCATTAATATTGTAAAAATAGAAAGGAATAAAATTCAGAGCTTATCTTCATTTGTTATTCAGTATTACAGGGTTTCTAGATCATGTCAGAAAAGATGCATCTGAGGATGGAAAATACTGTGCTGTTAATCCTACAAACGTGAAAATCTGACAGGTCAGAACAAGGACTGCATTACTTGGATGCAGCCCTATGTAGAATGAAACATGGAGAAAATGGCAATTTTCTCTGCCACCTTCCTAAAAATTCTTAATGTTTGTTTTTGACATATGGTGGACATTCAGCTGTTATCTTTATAAAAGCATCTATTAAACACTGGCACTTTTGTCCTATGTGAAACATAACATTTACTGTCACTGAATTTTCTCTGCCATCTTATTACTCAGTCACACTCAGTATCATCATATCCTTCTAAAACTCTTCCCAATTGACTCAAGCACCTTCAGCAGGCTTTATTACTTCTATATTAACCCTTTTTTTCCATATGTTGAACCACCCAGATGCTTGGACTGATATCTTATGGGACTCCATTACTGACTTCCCTCCATTGCAAAACTTGACCATTTACTTCCTTTTGCTTCCTAACTTTTAACCTGCTATTAGTTCATGACAGGAGTTTTCCTTTCACTCCACAGCAGCTTTAATTCTTTGCAAGCCTTCATGAAAGAATGCTATTGAAAACTTTCAGAAATCCAAGCAGATTATAGCCAGATCACATTTTTCCCCAAATCACGGCCTCCCCTGGAGCATTGGGTAGACTGGGGAATTTTGACCTCTCCCTGTTAAGCCACGCTGTTTAGCCTGCATGATGAACAACACAATCCTAAATTATAATTAACTCCCTGTTCCCATTAATTTCACACAGTAGCACTACACCATAGCTGGGCTTTGAGAGCACACATCCTGATCAGCTCTCTATGCACATGTGACAGAGTCTGGCTGTCAGAAAAGGAGGAGTTATGAATTATGGAATTATTTTTTTTTACAAGATTGTTATTATCCATATTCACTTTTTTAATTTCTGGTTTTTATCCAATACAATAAAGATGAATGGAGGTGTGGGAGAGAGGAGAAAGCTCCCAAAATGGAGAAGGTAGCATTCCTAGAGTTCATTGCAAAGGAAGCCAACAGACCTAATACCAATGGAGTAGCCTAAATTGAGGGCTTCCAAACTCAGAGGTGACTTTACAGCTTCAGGGGACAGAGGAGAAAGACATCTCCAATGCAATTCCCTAACGAAAAAAGGTTATTGGAGTGGCTATTCACCACTCCACCATCACCTTCCCTCCCTCTGCCCTGTACCTTCTACCTGTTAGATGGTTTTCACTCAGCTTGACAGGGTCTGAAAACATGCAGGCAAGGTGGGAGCCAGATGTCAGGGAGGAGAAGCTAACAGTGCCTCCCTCAAGAAGGGAGCTGGGATGGCTGGAAAACTCCTTGGCTGCAGGAGGACGCCTTGGAGAAGGAGGACACTGTGGTGGCACCCACAGCACAGCCAGGAGGGAACTGGGTGCAGTCCACAATTTGGTGGTTGTGTGCACGGTTTCTCTCCACATCTCTCAAAAATCTTTCTGATGATGTTGAACTTGTTGCTGATGTCTCATTAGCCAAAGTTTAAAGAAAATCCAGGCTGGGGAACAGGGCTCATGCTCCCCCCAGATCTGCAGCCTCCCAAAGCAGCTGAAACCTAGGTGCAGGTGGGGATCCTGGGATATCCAGGCACAGCTGAGGGGTGCAGAGCCACTGGCTCCCAGTAGTCAGTGAGCATGTCCTACCCACTGGCTTAGGCAACAACAGGCACCTTATTACGGAGCAGTCTGCCAGGATGAAAATAGGGTCATCAGGGAATTGTCCCCCAGGTCTAGCACAGGCTTACCTAACCAAAGAGGTTTTGAACTGAACTTTTCATTCAGAAAGTTGCAATGTTCCATTTAAAATGTCATTGTGATACCCTGTTAACAGAGCTGTAATGTATTTCACTTGGTGCTCCCAAACAGCAATAAAACAATATCATCACACTATATCTGACACTGGAGCAGCAGGTATGGGCCAATGATTTAATATTGAGCTTCATGTCTAAAGAATTTTGGCTGTCTGGTAAAGTGGATAGCAGACACAGGCCAAAGTACAGTTACTCACACCCTGTTTTATGGTTTGTTTTTTCTCATGTTATGACATGAGACACAAAGAACACAGCACAAAGGTTTCTATCTGCTTGAACTGAGAAATGCAGGATTCCTAACCCAAGAGGAAAAATTCATGGTGATATTACCATAGGTATTACATTGCTTAACTTTTGATATAACTATTTGAATATATTCATAGATACAGGTATATGTATAGATACACAGAGAAAACCAGAAAAAGCTTATGTCTTACTCTAGATAACAATTGCAACATATAGAAAATAGTTCACTTGCAACATACTATACGGCACTACAATATCCTTTTAAGTGACTATAATGTTACAGATTCATATTCATCCAAATAAATTATAAACAAATATGCTAGTACTACTAGAAGGGATATTTTTCCTGGTTTTATCATAATCATTTTACAATGTAGTTCTTAGGTATCAATCTTTGTAAAAATACGTAAAGGCAAGAGAAACAGCCACCTTTCCTAAAGATGTTTTTCAAGCGAAATCCAGGTTCCCGTTCCCTGGATTCTAATGCTGGCAGTCAGTTATTTTTCCTGTAACAGGCTTAACAAGATCCCAAATCTGAAAAAATAACAAGGTCTAAGAATATTTAGGTCTCGAAATGCCTATTCCATGAAAACTTTTATTCTAAACTAAACTTCTGCAATTGTATACTCATTTTTAAAGAAAGTAAAGGAAAGGTCTGAACAAATCAAAGTACAGAATTGGAAATAGAGGGGCAAGGGAAAAGCTTCCACAAATTAAACTGTTATGCAGTACAGAATTTTGCACAGACCCTGCAAATAGGTAGGTTAGAAAACAAAAGAACATGAAAGAGTTGGAAAGTGAAACAATGTAGGTTTAAAGAGCCAAGATGAATTATCTCTCTTCCTTTGAAAAAGAGCATTCCAAAAAAGCATCACCGAAATGCAAGAGGCCACAATAAAAAGATGTATTATGTACCAACAAATACTTAATGTTTGAAGAGACATCACAAAAACTGTATCATAGCCTTGAAATAGATATTTAATTCCGCAGACAATCCTTAGTTTAACTGGGTACAAAGAGAAATGGTTCAGATGTCATTTTCTCTGTTTAGCTCACAAAAATAGGCATTTGTTTAAAATATTTTTTTTTTGCTGCTACTGCTCATAACAAATTCAGAATAGTTTTATCCTTTTTTTGTACATCAATGCATACCTTTGCTACATGAAAGAATTTTTTATTCTGTATCTTTGAGCTGCATACACAAATATCAGAAAGGCAAATATCATAGATAAAAATGAACCTGGTTTAGAAACAGACTTTCTGTCATGATGGATCACAAGGAGAGTTAACTTTTTACTTTCCAAATAAAAAAAAATTAAATACTGAAACATTCTTTGAAATGTTAATATTTAATTCTTTAATAGCATCCTCAGAGACTTCACAACTCTCACCTAATTTGAGGGTAATAGGTTACAGCACTTTTTATTGCTGCACTGGACATAATTCTTTTTTCGTATGCTTTTATGTTATTCCAAAGTTGCCTAAGCTCATATGAGTAAGGCTGGGGTGGGGTGGGGGGAAGGTTGTGGNTTTTTTTTTAAAGAATGTGTATACAGTTAATGGAATTCTTTTGCTTTCTGCTCTGGTTTTTAACAAGCAGCATTTCTGACCATGCACCATTTCGCTATTGTTCCTGTCTGTACCCGCTGCATCTGCTCTGCAGAACAACCCAATTTTATTTTTTTCTGTAAAACACATTGTATTCTGTATGCAAACCTAACACAGAACTGGAAAGAACTTACTGAAATGTCCTCCACAGCCCATCACAGAGCCCTGCTCTGCATATGAGAAGGTGGCAGTGATCTGCCCCTGGCTGGGCTCTGTGTTTGCCTCTCCCTGCCTTGTTCTGGCAGAGAAGAGCCCACCAGAAAACTGCTGGCTTCTCTCAAAAAGCTCTCTAAGCCCCACATCTTGAAAAGCATAAAAAGGAAACATACATTTAAAAACCCATGCACTGGCTACAGCACAGCCTGCAAAGCAGCAACGGAGTAAAAAGAAAAGAGAGGACTCACCAAGATACATCCTGATGTGGGGGAAACAGTTTTGGTAGCAACCCTCAACAGTCTCTGCTTCTCTCCTCTCTTCCTTTCTCAGTCCCCCCCACTCCTAATTTCCCCATTTAAGGGAGAAAATAACAAGGCAGAAGATGCCAAGAGACTTTCATGACATAAACAATAAGGCCTTCCTGTGCCAATATTTCCTTTAAAAACACTTGCCAATAAAGCTCCTGGAGGCCAGCAAGAGAAAGAAATGCCGAAACAGCCATGACATGAACTTGGCATATTTTCTGACTCACTCACTTCCCTTGAGACAATCCCTCCAAGAGAATGCTGAAGGATAATGGGAAAAGAAAATTTCTTCCAGCGAAAAGGACTTCAGCTGCCCATGCTATACAAGAAAACTGCCAATTAACTTTATTTCTGTTTACCTACAGCCTTGCTCACACAGCCACCTCCGCTGACATGTTTCCTGACTCACACGCTCATGTTTGTACATTCATCTTGTAATCCTGGTGTCTGAGAAAGGCAAGGAGACCTTTTTAAAAAAAATTCTGAGAATCCTCGACTCCAAATAATTTCTGAACAGCAGATCAATAAATAATAAAGGGTAGCCAAACACTTTGCTGCTGCACATATTAAATCTAAATTTCCTTTTTCCCTGTCCCTGCTATTTATACTTACTTCATAACTTTTTAGTGCCAGACACGCTAGTCTATAAAACATTAAAAATGCTCATATACCTTGAGATATCTGTAATGAAAGATTGTCAAGATTATTGTGTCTCATCAATCTATCTCATTTTGAGTAATACCATGTTTTCAAAACTAAATGGCATGTTATGAACCAGAACTTAAAATCTCTTTGGAAATCGACATCTTACACACACATTTATGCACTCACTCATTCCTGGGGTATGTCCCCCACATGAAGTCCCTCGTGGGCAGGCACATGGGGGTTCAGCTGTCTCCTCTCATCCGCACCTTCACCTTCCCCTCCAGGGCAGGGGACCCTCCCCAGGAGGCTGGAGCCCAGCTCCTGAGGGAGAGGCCAGGCAGGAGGCAGACCAGTGCTGTACAGATGGCAGGGGCCAACGTGGCTGCTCCTCCACCACAGAGTCTCAGTGGCTCCCGCTTTTCCAAGGGCAGGGGCAGGCAGGCAAAACGTGTCCCTGGCCAGGCTCGTTCCGGGGCATCCGCTGCTGCACTCCTCACTAATGCTAGACAAGGCAGCAAGCCCCCACCTTATTTCAAGACAGACAAAGAAGAAACTCTTGCTGCTTTGGGGGGGCTGTTTGATTACAGCCTCGCAACGCAGAGACACCACCTCTTTCTTCCATGTGTACCTGATTCAGTGGACCATGCATGGATCCGTCCATCCCTCTACGCGAACCTTACACCCTGTCACTGAGTTAGCTTGTGCTCACTCCCTGTTTCTAAGAAGGCAGCAAGCACTGCCAAGTGCTCCTCACTCAGCTAAGGGCTCTTATTGTTGCTGGGGTTTCTTTGGTTTTGCATTCAACTCCTTAGATTAGCATCAGGGTATCACATATCAAAATAACCACTGGTGAGGATTTGCTGCCCTGCTCAGAAGAGAGGGTTCACCATACCTACAGTTGCATAATTTTACTTTAATGTAGTCTGATATCATACACCCCTGGCTTCTACTTTCTAATAACTTGCTTGCTGCTTCAGCACTTGGGCTTAGGTCACACTCGCCAAGTCCCCAGACTCTCCTCTAATAGCCTGCTTATCCCTGAAGACCCTCAACAATCATAGCAAAACCAGTGCCACCACACTGGACATATATGGCTTCTTTTTTTATTTTATTATTTTTTTTCATCAATTAAATAAAATTCAATTAAGAGCTAGTACGGCTTTTCTGGTAAAAGGCATAAATGGTATAGTATGCCATTATGATTACAATCTGCATTAGGAGTTATCCACCAGTTCACCTGTACTCCATCATGACTGCTGAGCACCTTGTCAAGACACACACACACACACACACACACATACTGTAGGATTCTTTTTTCTTAACCATCTTTTTCTGCCCACTTGCAAAGCCAACACTGGTTAGTTTTTAGGTTTGTTTTCATCAAAACCTGAGAAAATATGTGTTTTTTTGTGACACCACCAGGGCAAGCCATCTGTGGTTGGCTGGCAAACTCTGAAATTCAGGGCTAGGGCAGAAATATTTAGGAGTCAAAAAAAGCTGAATTGCTCAAGAAATTAAAGCCCTTCTGACAATATTCCAGAGAGCCCCTGAGGAAAAGGGAGGGAACCAGAGAGACTCAAGGAAAATGGATGGGAGCCCAGTGTTGAGATTCACGCCAGAACAGTTCCTGGCCAAGAAGGAAGGTTGGCAAGTAGACAAATACAGGCTTTCATAGGCAGCACTGTAAACAAGACATTAAAAATATTAATCCATTTAGATTTCAAGCACTGAGATGAGATTTACTTAAGAAGCAGAATTATGCTGGTAATGGCTCCTCAAACATTTCAGCTGAATGTCAAAACTTTTGCTCAACCGTATCAAGTGAAAATACAAGGAGCTGTTGACACTACAATATTCAAACATTCAATCCTATGGCTGGGCTGGAAAAACACAGAGGAAGGCAAAGGAATGCAGAAACTCAAGCCCTCTCAAGGAAACTGCATTCACAAACTATTTTTACTTTCATTTCTACACCAAAATAATAAATTGAAGGGGTGAAATGGTTCCTTAAAACCAAACTTCCTTTCAGAAATAATTTCAAATGAAACTTAAGTTACTTCCACCAAAATACTTCGTTTTTAAGTAGGAACAGTCATTTAGAATAATGTCCTTCATGTGAAAGAAAATGTAAGTAAACTTTGAACACCTAGGACTTTTAAAAAAGCTTCTCTCCTGCAGGTATCAGCATGCCTCCCCTTTTCACCTTAGAAAACATACACTTTTCCTAAATGATTGAATATTTTAATTTTCTTTTAAAATGTGTTGGAAAAGTAATTTCTCAGCAAAGCAAGCAGGTGTTCAGGAAAACTGAAGTACAGAAATACATGCTTTTTAGGTGCACATGGTAAGTGTCATGTGACTTTAAGCCTGACACTGCCAGAAGACTCACACATTTTCTTCTACATACTGGCGAGCAGAGTTCACAAGCTCCTCTATGAAGGGGCGTGTCACAGGAGGCCCACAAGGAAGATCAAGTGCCTTAAACAATGAGAAAAATTCAAGTTGCATTAACTATATGGGATTCAGCAGCTCAGGAATAGGTAGAGTCCTGTATTGGGTTAAAGGAAAGACTAGTGTTGAATTAATGAGGCTGATCCCACACAGAAGTTCACGTGCACAGCCTGTACTCAAGAGAGGTCCTTTTCCCCCTCTCAGCAGCACCGACAATCACTGTGAAATGCCACACAGAGAAACTGAGGTATCTCCATTCAAAGCACTGAAAGAATTCTAAAGGAAAGAAAGGTTCATATTCTCCACTACTGTCAGTCTCTTAAAAAACCCTATTAACTTAGTACAAAACAGATAGAGTAGAAAGCATCCCATCTCTTGCGACCTACAACTACTTTACATTTGTCAGAATTATATTTCTTACCAGGTTCCTTAAGAAAAGAACAAATATAAAAATATATTTTAAAAATCAATAACCACTAAAATCTGTCTTGCTTGTATCTGTAGACACTCATAAAATTATCTTAAGATTTCTACAGTATAAGAAATGGAAGATCCAAGCAAAGGAAAACCTCAGAACAAAGTTAAAGAAGGAGCAACTTCGTTCTGCTTAGCAGTGAAAAAATACATTGAAGTTTAAAGAATGTGAAATTTTATAACAGTTCAAACATTTAAATGCAAATTAAAGTAGCAACACATGAATTATAGAAATTCTGTAACACTTCTCATTTTATGAATCATACTATGAAATTCGCTTTCTGCACTCTCAATGGAACCAAAATGAAATATTGGCATCTCAGGTATTTTGAAATTATACACAGGCAGCACATTTAATAGTATTAATTTTAATAAGTTAGCATTCTATCTCCGATGCATGTTTCAAAATGTTCTAGCTGAAAGTATTTTTATGAAAGCTATTTACCTATTACATACCACAACTGGTGCAATTTCACCATCCAGGGAGGCATTTTCATCCCACGAAAGGAGAAGCCATTAGCAAAACACTGCTTGGCAAACAGTAGCTCACACACCGAAGCTGCAACATTATCCTGGCTTTCCTACATATTAAGCATAGGACTATGTTCAAAGTAAACATGTGGTCATAATTAAATAATAATTATGACTAACATTTGTGTAACACCATTCATCCAAATAGTTTAAAGCATTAGGTAAATCTGTAAACAAAAGGTCTAATCCTGCACCCTTTACTCACATAATACCATGCAGTTCAAACGGGCTATGTAGATCTTGTCTACACACAGACCTAATTGTTCTCAATTAACTCCATGTGTCAACACTTATTCCAGTGCATCTTGTTCCTGTTTAGCTTAATTCTCTCACTGCTTACTACAGGTGAATGTACTGTTTCTACACTCTCACTGATTTAATATTGCTTCTGTGGACTCTTTTGGACACTTCCCTACATGGATCCCACAGGGCTTTCAAAATCTTAATGCAGCCTCACTTCTCCTACACACTTCTAATAATACAGATATTCTTTTATAGATTAAGAAGTTCACTTCTTGCTACTATACTTAGGGGACTGACCATCACATCTGACTTGCAACTGTAAACCCAGGACTACAGTTTCTATTCTTATACCTTAATCACACAAATAGCCTTCTTCATCCATCATGCTCCCAAGTAAAACCACAGGAAATGGTAAGAACAGGGGAAAATTCTGCAGTTTCTAAAAATAAAATATATTCAGAAGCAGACATGCTCAAACGACTTTTATGCATCTGCAGTACAAACGTTGTCTCTTACTACCAAACCAGTTAGAATCAAAGTATCAAACTGCTAAAAAAGAAAATTTAAAAAAAAAAAAATCAAAAACAACTTGTAGATCTTCCTCAGAATTTTGTGTCCATCTGCCTTGACAGTCAAACAACTGGAGAACAAGGGGAGAAATCAGGAATGCCGGAGTCAGATTTCATTTTGGTTCTGCTATGAACAGCTACTTAACTTTTTTGCTTCAGCTGCAGTATCTGCAAGTCAAGTCACATCATCTCTTCCACTTACGGATCTTTTGAAATTCATGAAAATCCCTGTGGTTCTTTGAAGACAAATACTGTTTACTAGTGCTTGCTGGTACTTAGCTTTTAACATTTTTTATCTTGTTTTTAAATTTTGCATAGAAGAAAGTCACTGCCACAACTAACTCGTACCAAAATTTAGTGTATTTTCCTTCCCAATTTAATTCTCCATTGCAAGAGGTATACTCAATTTTAGCTCTTATATGTATTCTATGTAACTCTGGCATACATCAGAAGACATTTTTTTTTAGCACCAGACAAAAGCACAAAATGTCATCTCCTGCTGAACTGTCAGAAAAGCTCACACTAGCATGGCAGTGAAAGAGGGTGGGTTTTTCCCTTAAAATCTTCAGATGGGTTTAGGCATTTCTCTGATGTGTTCATGAAAAAAAATTCAACACAACCATAATTGTCTCATCTAAGCACAATATGGTTGAACCTGAAAAGAATTCAGTGTCAGAAAAAATCCTGCAACTATTTACACACTCTGGAAGGATTTCTCATGAATTCAGAAAAAGCTACATGGCTGTTAGCTGGTAAAGACACAGCTTTCCTTGTTCACTGATAATACCTACAGCTATGCACTCTTAATCCCATACATAGATAGAGGTTGTGGACCCTGTATGAGTAAAAATGTGAATATTAATGGTTTAATCTACTATATGTTAATGGTTTTATTTTAATCCACTATATGTTAATGGCTTTGTTTTAACAAGCAATGAAAAGGACATGTTATATTAAAGTGCATTGTCTTCACATGTGAGGGTGGGGATGGAGAGGTTTCCTTTCCTCATGAGCTGTACAAGCAACATCTGTTGGCAGCACAAACAGGCAGCAGGCGGGGGAGTTCTTTCGTCCTGTCCAGCCAAAAAGGCAGTAGAGGTGCTACACTGTCTCCTGCCAGGACAGCCAGAGCAGTTCTCCTGCTCAACAGCACCTCCTTATTTGTTTTTGCAGTGCCTAGGACAGGACTGCAGCAGTATGAGCCAAGCAGTCTCTCTCCCTTCCCATGGACCGGATCTTGACAGCTGTGCAGAGAGCACGGCTGAACATTGAGCCGAGGCACAGAAACCAACAGCAACTCCATTCAAAATCAGGCTGTAGTCTCCTCTGTTCCTTATCTGTTGCCCTTGTTCTGGGGTTAGGCCAAAATGAGCCCATAACCCTGCTGGCAAGAGCACCTCTGGCACTGCTCCACATCTTCATTTATAACAGGGGCAGGCAGCATAGAGTCCAGGCCAGGAGAGGATCCTGTGGGAAAATGGGTGTCAGCACCACAGAGCTACCTATAAATACAGGGACTCTCAGCACTACCTCTTAGCAAATCTATAATCCTGGAGAATTTGTTCACAGTAAGCTGTAAATTATGCCACACAGGATACAATTCACTGATGCACCACTAAGCACAGCACTGGAACAATTAATGCAAGGCTTTGACAGGGGCTTCTTGTGGCACTGAATTTTGGCCAGAAGGCCTAAGAAACTATCTGAAGTCAAAATGAGCAGTACATTACAGGAAAGCACACAGGAAAACAGGCTTGGTAGTTTCGACTTCCAGAGCAGCTTATGTGTCAAAAAAAAATTTATCAGATCTGACACAATGGCAGGCCAGTCCATGGTTTCAATTCCCTTGCAGTGGTAACTGGCATTTGCTTGCAAAGCTTTTATGTTTAATGCTAGAAATGCAGAACTAACTCTGCCTCAGATACAAGGTATAATAGCCAAAATAGCCAAAAGTTTTAGTTAACATTAGGGTAGGTTATAAACTGCAATATCTCAGGAGTGTGCCTGTTAGGAAAGCAGCAGCCCCAGAGGATAACAACCATTTCAAGCACCTTAGCTGAATGCCCATGAGTCACTGTTGGCTGTAAGTGCATCTAGAGAAGATAAAAACCGTTCAGGGCAAGAAAGCAAGTCAAAACCTTTTCTGAATCGAATTAGGAAAAATGAAAGTACAAACATAAATTTTTCTTTTATTTTTAAAACAGTCACTCCTTATTGCTATAGCTGCCTCTCACTATCACTGCCATCATTTATTTATCACATGATTGACTTATGAACACACTCTGGTACTATCCGAGTTTATTATGTCACTGATTTTAAAATTTCATACACTGTTATTTTGGGGCTCTTGCAACCCTGAAGATGTGATACTCCAAATCTCTGCAAGCACAACATGAACATTCCCACAGCAGATCTTTCTGACATGGAAGTAAATACACAACTAACATCAAAGCAGTTCGTCAGACCTGAACAAAGCATTGGTTGCATTTAGCACTGAACAATGAACAGGTACAAGCCACTCTTTTACAAGAGATGACATTTCTGAGTGTAAAACATGGGATAGATATTGATGAGATCCTTTTGTTAGTCTCATTTAATTGGCTCTTGATAGATTTTCTCTAGGCTGAATAGAAAATGCCTACAGTGATTTCTACAGTTCTCACACCTAAGCAGAGCAGATTCCATACTCTTCTCAACATAAACTTTGAAACCTTTCTTGTTCTGCGGTGCGACAATCAAGAAAAAAAAAACCACCAGTGTATTTGAGCAATTTCTACCTCATTAGGGTACAGCAGAGGCCATTGTCCATACAGAAATAGAAATTCTTGGCTATTTGTCTTTGAAATGCTGCATATCATGACACCTCAAATTTTCACACAGAAGACTTTCATGAGGGATAATCTGATTAGCCTCTCTTCCATTGGCTGAGTACTTTAAGCTAATACTAAGCTTACTTCCCATTGAGATATCTCTTTTTTAAAAAAATGTACATAATCTAAAAAGGAAACCTGAAAATAAGCTAAATTTTAAAATAAAATATAAAACGTTATTTCCTACCTTATACCTGCATCACCTTCTAATAAATGCCATGCAGATGTGGGAGGGCATTTTCAGAAGGGAGGAAACTCCTAGGAAACAAAATGCTTTTAGTAGAATTCTGAATGGTTTCATTGAGTATTTTTAGCCTGGCCTCTCGAGAAGCTCTGCAAACATTTGCAAAACTCTAAAACAGAGCCAGGGTTATGTCACTATCTTTGGTACAAATAATTTGTTAGGAACTATTTTATTCTGGCACAGGGATATATCAAGAGAGGATGCGTGAACTGGCTTGTTTTCTTTCGGATTAATGTTGTTTGTCAACTGAAGGCTGTCTTTATGTGGAAAGAGCAAGGTGCCAAGAAGTACATTTCACCATGCCAAAATTAAAGGGAGGAGCTCAGAAACAGTCTTTTATTACCTAATTAGTTTTATCAAATGACACAGATCAACTAACAGAAGATAACTAATAGGAAAAAGGGGTCTAAGGAAAAAGTTATCAGCTGGATGCTCTCCAGAAACAATTATCTCTCTAGGTAAACAAGTACTACTGTTGGGAGGTCAGACACAAAACACAACGAATGGAGGTCTTCTCAGGATACCAGCCCTCAGTGGAGTTGAAATGGATGAAAAAAATAGTGAGATAAACTACACAAAGAAGGGATGACTTGTCATTAAAGAAGCTAGTAACTTTAGATAAAATTATTCCTATCTGACCTATAGATATCCCACCAGCTGTTTGTTTTTTGGTTTGTTGTTTTGGTTTTTTTTTTAAATACAAATCAAGTATAACTTGCTGGATTAGTATCTCTATTCAAAGTGAAAATTAGGATTACAATAAGAACAGCCACATTCACCTACTCAAGAACAAATTACCAGAGTAAGTTTTTTACAGCTCATGGGGATAATGGCAGTTCACAGACCTTATTTTATCTTGATTGCCCTCCTAAGACTAGAAAAGATTATCACAAAAAGAAATATGTGATTTTAGATGATATTCTGCTTTATCCAGAATAACGAAATGTAGTATCTGGAAGGTCACATGCACTTAGGTTTCCTTTCCATTACTTTTGCAAGGGCATGAACTAAACTAGTCAAACAATTCAAACTCATGTGGCTCACATTCAGATTACATCAACTTTTTAATTCCTAATATGAACCATATTTTCATGTTTCCCATTATTATTTGCTTATCTAGTATATACCTAAAATGCTGAAAAGAAAAAAAAAGAAATCCAAAAAGAAGAATTTAATTGACTAAATACTTGTGCTCCCCAGCAGCTTGAAGAGAAGCAACATCAATTTTTACACTCTTTGAGAATTCTAAGTGATGCAAGAGGGGAGTTTTATTATGCTATTCTTTTTCTTATCTTCCCCTTCATCCATCCTCAGCTAACACAAAAACAGACAGGGCAAAGAATTTATGGGAAAACACTTTGTCGATTGTGATCTGCAGTTCTACCTTTACCGCAGAGCTGCGGAGACCACAGGAAATTTCATATATACTTTCAGTATGCTTAGCAAGGACTCCTAGATGCAGACCTATAAAAGGAAGCTAAAAATCAGTCACTCTAAGCGGAAATACCAACCACTGCTATCCCAGAACTAAGCCAAGAGCGGGCATAAGATGTTAATGAGGACTTGGCACATCTTGGACAGGGGTGAGTAGCACTGCTGGGAAAGAGCAGTCCTGTTAGCATGCCTTTCCCTGCCTGGAAATGCTGAGTTACAGACCAAGTCCTAGTTCAGAAAAAAACATCTTGATGACCCCATATCCAACTGAGAGCTTAACAGACATAGTAGAGTATTGGATTTTGGGGACTCCACAGTAAGATAGTCCAGGAAAAATAAAAGAAAAAGAGAGAGCACATTAAGGAACGCAAATCAATGAGCTCATGCAGGCATAAATAGAAAGCAGATTTAGTTGCGGAATGAAATAACCAGTAGATGAACTTATTTCATCTGCCATCCACCTTTAAAGCCCTGCAAAGAAAAGGCTGTAAGATTCATGGCCTTCACAAGATTCCAAGTGACTCTGCAAAGAGCAGGGATTCTCTGCCAAAAACAGCCAGTCTTCACGTTCCTCCAGAGTCAGTCCTTGGCTGGCGAATCTTAATCACTGTGATATCCAGGCCTGCACAGGGATGAGGTCACTGGCCATGATCAGCACATCAGCATGTGTGGTACAGATCTCCATGCATGTGAGAGCCAGTTTCTCCCCTAAGGTATGATCTTTCATTCCCACAGACCAGGGCAGTACCACTGTACTCTCTTTTCTTCTCTCCCTGCCTTCTTCTTGTTATTTTTTTTCAATATTTCCCCTCACACTGGAACTGACTGCAAAAATACGCCTCAGCTCTGCCCACCTTGAAAAGACTGACAGAGGAGGAAAAAGTGGCCAAACCCTGACAGTGAGCAGAACTAGAAAAGTAACCACTGCCACTATCACGATGATCATCTGGAGATTCAGTCAAGCACCTTCCTTGTTCCAAAAGAACTTGCTCAAACAATACATTACCATTTTAACTGCACATCCTTTCTCTCACAAAAGGTTTCTAGCAGGCTTTGATCCTATGTGCTGTGCACAGACAGTGAATTTGAAAATGCTTTGCTTATTTTTCTTCTTTTAACTCTTTCCCTCTTGTGTGCTGTAGGCAGCAAGTATCTACTCTATCTACCAGATAACTAAGTAGTAGAGATTCCTGGACTCAAATTCCCAAATCAAATTTTTTAATGCTGGGCAATTAGGTTCAGTTAGGCCATTCAAATTTATACAGCTCTACCTATAACATTGTGAGAAGACTCTTCCCATAAATGGGTATACATCCCAGGGTGCAGCCAGAGCAACCTTCTGAGATCATCATTCCTCCACGCCTACAGCATTCCTGCAGACAGCTCCTCTGAAAATTATAAGCTTTAAGGCAACACTCTCTGCACACCACCTTTGTGTCTCCCTAAGAAGTTTCAGCCTTCCTGCCCCAGCATCTCCGACACCAGACTTGTTCTGGTGGCACAAGGTGAACCCATCAAAACAAACACACTCACAGAAAGGTGTTAATGCTTGTTGCTGATTTTCTTACTGCACACTGAGACACTCAATCCAGCCCTAAGGGTACTAAGGCTGGATGCACTGCATTGCTAACCCATAGGCACAGTAAATACCAAGATTTCTCCACAAGGACTGAGTTCGTTTGGGAAGCATACCTGAATATAGGAAAAGAATTATTGTTAGGAATGTGGGCAAGAGAGGCCATCCGAACAAAAAAGCTTCACTTGACCAGATCACTGACCCTGCCTAGGAATGCAGGTACTGTACACAGGAATAAAGTTATCTGTGCTCAAGTTGCAGCTAACACCCAGATTCATAAGCTGTTTTCCACAAGAAAAAGCTGTGTGTAAGGTCAGAAGACAATAAATCATGCTGCATTATGGATCAGCTTATTGTTTAGGACACACACATACAGAAATATCAAAGGCTTTTTGAAATTAACAGTGAGTGATTATGTGAGGCAAATGTACTGAAAACACAACAGAGTCTCTTAGCTAGGGGTAGAGAACAATCAGCCAAAGGGCTCCTCTGACTCCCACTGTGAACAACACGGTGTGGAAATAAACAAAATGATGTATTAGAAGAATGAAGACTGAAGGCTTTCCACTCACTTATTGTTTTCCTGAACCATTAATTGCTAGACAGCTTTCTATGTCACAATAGCATTTCAATTATTGAGCTTTTATATGATAAATATACTGTACATTTTTCAGCATGAGCAAAAAATTTGTAATTATTCAAACATGTCTAATAGGAATAGTTATAAAGGACAACTGAGCAGTTGGTCCTCCATTTGCTGTTATAAAATGCAATCTATGCAAACAGATGATAAGCAATTAACAGGTTTTACAGCGCATGCGATTAGTTACAGTCATATTTAGATAGGCTAATTTTTATGCACATTATGTGGGTTATTTAATTGATACACATTTCAGTAGCGTACCCTGGATGAGAGTGTGTGCAAGTTGCATGCATGTTGAAAAGAAAGTGGTCCTGCAAATTCAGTACACACAGGTGGGAACTGTGACATAGATTGTTACTAAGGATTATCCAGTACTTCCCCTAAAATCTGATTTCCACTTGCTTTTAATTTTGACAGACTAATTGTTTGGGCTGAAACTTTTCACGTTGGATGTGTGCTTCAGGCTATTTTTTGCTTACATTAACAAAAATGTTTCAATTATTTCCAAGATAAAAGCCAGGAAAAAAAGAAAAGACATTGTTTTTGGTACCTCCTCGTTCAAAAACTCAAATATCCATCTTGTTTTAAATGGGCTGAAAGTGCATTTTAGTCAGGGGGCCAGGCCAGTCAAAACCATTTCAAATGTGATGACACTCTGAACCTCTGCAAACTTGTGAGAGGTGCTAGATACTGGGTTTAATGCTGGCTACCACTAACAAGCACCATCCTCACACAAGGAGAGGAACATGATGTTCCCTGCCAGTGCTGCTGCTTTTCCTGTAGCCCGGGATGGAGGTCAGGCAGCACTGAGAGCAGGACCTGGCTGACACACCTTCTGTCTGGGAAAACCTCCCAGAAAGAGGAGGAGAAAGATGTATCTGGCCCATACAGACCACTTGGGCAGAAGAAGAGAGTAGGATCCCCTGAAGAAGAGGTTAAAAAGAAGAGGATTTAGCAGACTGAAGTGAGCTGGATAATGAGTTTTTAATGAAAAGAAACAGCCAGACAGGGTCACGGGTGAGGTGCAGTGCATGACTTTGCAAACTCTGTGTGTTATGTGTGTTGAACACTTGAGTGTGTATGAACAAAAGACACTTAAAAGTATATAATAACTTGATAACTCAGAAATGTACAAAGCTAATGTTCTCAGATACTGACCATAACAGGCTGTCCTAAATATTTAGGCCACTCCATGCAGGTATCCTGTTACTGAGACTGCAAGCATTCCCATAGCCTTAGTCAGAAATAAACCTGTTTATCAGGAGAAGATCCCTCTTTTTAAAGAATATATAAAATACACCCCTGTTTCCATTATTAGGAATGTATATATAAGTGCATATATAAAAAAAAATAAGAAACATGATTTGAAGTATCTCCAACAGCCATCAGGGGGATAGTTCTTACTGAGTTTTTTAAGGAAACATGCCTTTGAAAATCTTCCCTGTTTCCTTACAAATCCAGATACATACAACTTCATTTCATCAGTCCTGGGAAGAGGACACAGAAGCTACAAATCATGACTGAGAACAAAACATTAAAACAAAACCCTCTGGAAGGTCAAACAGTGTGTTTACTCCATAGCTACTGTATAGGCTGGCACACACCTTCCTAGCCACCTATTACCCAGCTGCAGCAGCAGCAGGCAGTGTATGTGGGCAAAATCCCTGCGCCTCTGCCTTCAGAGCAGCCACAGCCCAGACCAAGCTCCAGTGACTTTGCTCCACCACTGCTGAGACCCGCCGGCACACAAAGGGTCACTCTGCCAGAAGGTCCTCCGCAAGCTGAGAGTGGGATGGGAAATCTGCCTCAGCACAGGAGAACTTCTGATGTTTTTCGCTGATTTCGGCAGTGATTTTTGATCAGTAGCCAAGTGTTGGTTAATCATTGACCTTTCTTGTGTTGGTTGCTCAATACAGAGAGGGCATTGCACGTCCAACTACACCATGGTCCAGAGTCAAAATGGAACAAAGTAAGGCAGAAATTTTACTGTGACTGGAGGGTCAAGGTTGTATCCAGAGATTAGTCTTAGAAATATACAGATTTTTTTTGCTTTCAGTCTTCAGCTCACTCTCTGTATTGTTTATCTATTCTCATTTCAGTAGTGAATTCCACTTTACACAACTAGTTGATTATGTGATGAATTAGCCCTAAAGGCAGAATATGAAAAGGAATACTGGCTGTGCACTTGGACCCTACTTTTCTTCCTTCCCCCTACAATATTATTTATTCCCACAGATAGAAGCTTTGATACCCATTTATGACAAAACTTTTTTCATGAATTATGTGCTTATTAATGCTAACTTTCCTTCAGTGAAGAAAATTACCTTCTCCCAGGAGAGAGAAGATTTGCAATTTCGTAGTAAGTGCAGCATCTCTTAAGTAGTTCTAATTTTAACAGTGTGAAGTACATTTTGTTTTACAAGGATGATGGAACCATTACACAGCAAAGCACTACAAGCTTTCAGAATGCAAGTGTTTCTTTAGGTAAAAAAAAAAAAACCAACAGATCTCAGTCTTAGTGAATTACTATTTTCTTATTAAGAACACAGACATATTGGGACTTTTTGCATACCATGCATTTAAAAAGACAAATACATAAAAACAAGAAATTCAGAAAAGTTAGGACCTTGAATAATTTTCTTTCAGCATTTAATATAAACTATTAGTTAATATTTGAAGAGTTTTGGTTATGAAAAGGAACACAACTGAAATTTCACAAGAGATGTATTTGTCAAAGACAGATGATCTACTCTCCAGGCCCCGTGTCTCTGTTGCACAAAACTATTTCCAGTAGTACTGGCTGATGTGGCACATGCTCCAATTATGTAGCAGAAAAGTGGTTTGGTGGATAGATAGGTTCTCCCTTACTTTTGGATGCAGTCAGTCTTAATACTTGTCACTGTGATTAGTAGAGGAATTAAAATATACAGCAAGTTCTTGATTTATATTTTATCTGATTGATAAACAGCCTAGTAGAGACTTGATAGATCTAGTCCAAAAGTTATCATCAACAAACTATGACAAAATGTGGTTGGTGAACATAAAGAGAAAAGAATTGCCTCAGAAAAGCAACACAAAGCACTAAGTGAATCGGAAAGAGAATGTGAAAGGCAGAGGGCATGCACTGTAGCTCTTTCATGCTCTGGTTGGTTTCTGTGAGCTTGATTTATGTATAATTAACCATTTTCCCCCATGCAAACAATTTCATTTGAAGCTGTGCTATCATTTTTACCCCACATCCTCCTGCCACAGCCACATAAAGCAGTCCAGCCTAACGTGGTGACAACTGAAACATGTTGCCACAGCAAGAGTCCAGACTCTCTATGTTTGCATAAAATCCCACTGTCTTGTCTCCCTCCTGCTTCTCCTATCATCACAAGTATGAAAGAAATTCATAAACTGTAACTCTCAGTCTAATAGAACCTTGGCCAAAATTCAAGCTTGATAATTAATTACATTCTGTCTCTCCAAATTCCCACACTAGGCTGACTAAGAGAAATAACTCTTCTTTACCCCTCCTAGACAACAATGTTTTATATGGCTAATGGACACAGCAATTCACCTCTGAGAGAGCTGGGAAGTTAACTGGAGAAAAACAAGAGACACTTACAACACTTGGATAAGACAACCACTGCAGATAAAAGAGTACTGTAGGAAGTTTCAAGTGTATGTCAACCCAAAAGCTCACTTTCCATCAGAGAATAAAAGCACAGACAACCATACAGGACAGGCAGCTGTGAGGACTTGATGTCTGAGGGACTATAACACAGGCTGAATGATTTGGGATAGAAGAGTATTTGAGACAATTCAGACATGGTTATGAAAAGCTGATAAATCAGCAAGGTAAATATTTAAATATAGCACCAGATCTCAATAAAACACAGAAGTCATCCAAACCCTTTCAGTCTGAAGAATATGAAGCATTAACACTATACCATGACCTTAGACGGCCATAAAACAAATCATTACCTCATGCCACTGTTCACTAAATTACCGATATATCAGGGGAAGGAAAACTATTATGATACTTGTACTGTACACAATAACATAAACCACTCGTTGTGTGGGGATTATAATTGGAATTTTCTTTTGAGGCTGACATATGAACACTATAACCTTCAGCAGCAGTCTTACAAGATTTTATTTATTATTTCACATGTATTTGTAAAGGATGTAATTAACTTCTTTCCCTTCTGAGACAAAAGGGTGTGCATCATCACAGAAAAGAATCACAAGGCAAGGCTGGCATGAACAGTCTTGCTAGCACTGCATGTATTTCACACTGACAAAAACCGGTGCAACTCTTTCTGAATACTGAAGATACCATCAATAAAACCTGTGTTGTTCCTTCATTAATCTGTCATATTTGATGCCTAGGTCACTGTTTTACAGATGCCATCTAACCTAGAGGTATCTGGTATCCATTCAAGAACAAGACATTAATACATGGTGATAAACTATTTTTACATTGGTCATATTACTACAGAGAAAATATGCAGTGGATGTTGCCAAAAGCATAGGATTGTTCTCCATATACCAGATGGTAAATCTAGATCCTATTTCTGTTTAGTTTAGGTTTCTAAAAACTCTTCAAGTTCTAAATGAGAAGCAGGGTAATTTCAATCCAGCTACATTTGAAAGGTGCTGTTGGAACAACTAATCCAACTCCCATCCAATTCTTCATTCATTCCACTCATATTTAATCTGGAGGGCATAAACCCTCCAATATTATCATACAAGTAAGGTCTAGGATAACAGCCACTGCATACTGCACCCACGTTCTCATGCACCCTGTGCGTGCTTTTGAGATGAAGAGGCTCATGGAGGGAAGAGGAGGGGCAGGCACTGATCTCTGCTCTGTGGGGACCAGTGATAGGTCCTAAGGGAATGGCCTGAAGTTGTGTCAAGGGAAGTTTAGGTTAGATATTAGAAAAAGATTCTTCACCCAGAGGGTGACTGGGCACTGGAACAGGCTCCCCAGGGCAGTGGTCACAGCCTCAAGACTGCCAGAGTTCAAGAAGGGTTTGGACAATACTCTCAGGCACATGGTGTGACTCTTGGGGATGGTCCTGTGCAGAGCCAGGAGTTGGACTCGATGATCCTTGTGGATCCCTTCCAAGTCAACAGAGTCTGTGATTCTACAGTTCTGTGGGATTTACTGCAAGCAGTTCAGGTACCTCAGGCTTGGAACCCTACCCTGATATCAACTCCACATGGACTGGACAGTGACACAAGAAAACAGTTCAGGTAGAATAATTAGTATAATCCATTTTGCACAACAAATTGATCTTCAGTAGCAGAAATGCTGGGTCATTACATATTGGCTGCAAGAGGCAATAAAAAATCAAACCCTTCTAAGCATAGGAATGGTAAGCAGAATGTTTGTATGAGCACTTAATTTATTTTATGTGATGGCTTGGTTTATCATTAATTCCGCAAGAAAAATATTTCAATAGTTTTATATCTTTGTACTTTAGATTTCACAAAAACCCCTCCTCCAACCAAGAACATATACACAAAGTTGTACATTATATGATCTACACATATTTAATATACAAACGTCTGAAACATCCTGTGCATACAAACACACATAAAAAGTATGACAAACAAATGCTTGCCTAAATATATTACTTTCAATTAGAAAGTGGATAGGATGGAGCCATCAGACAAAGATTACCTCTAGGTCAGTGTCTGCTTTAAACTGAACCCTGGTCTACAACTAGCACCCACATATGTGCAAAGACTGGTAACCGTACAGCTCCCAGTGCAGGAACCCAATTCACATACGCTCTCTTCCTCATGATGAGAGCTGTAATGCATTGCTATATAGACACTTTCTGTTCATTTCACTTTCTTAGCTATTCATGTTAATATATGAATAGATGGTATCGTGAGACCACGACATACGCTGCCTTCAAAATGTGTATTGGAACTTTTCAGGTCTGCAGTAAATGTGTAGCATGAGTTAATTCTCATCTTTCGTATAGCTGTAATGTAATTTCACCAATTTAGGTGCAATTATTTTCAGTTTGTACATATGTCAAGGAAATGCAGTAACATAAAAAGGGTATTTTAGTTTTATTTTTCACTCAAGTGTAGACATCCCAATGCTTTTTCCTTTGTGCTAGGTATTTATTGCATATCATAATTTGATTTAGAATGGATCATCACACAACACTTATAAGCATGGTCATCAATATTACGGTTTTCTTATTACTCTCACCTAGGGAAGATTTGCAGTACACAATAAAATAGCTCCAATATTGTTGCAGTGTCAAAACTAATGGAAAGCATCACAAATCCCAACACTGTAAATCATGCTTCCTTCCTCCTCCTGATCACAAAACATAATTACAGCTGAATCGAAGCACAACACACAAGTTCTCACAGTGTTTTGCATGGGCATCAAGCCTTTCATCTACAGATCCTACTGCTCCTTAGAAGTTTGAATTTCAGTCTGCAGACTCCTCAAAATACACAGCTAAGAGAACTAAATTAGCTGCCTATCATTGCATCAGGGCACATTAAAAAAGCACCTTACTTGAAATGGGATTCCCAGTTTGAAGAGGATTCCTGTATCTGTTTTTTCAGACGATCAACTGACCAGCCCCCTCACTCTTCTCCAGCAGCTGACAGATCCCAAGGGGAATTTATGCTCCTGTACTCATGATGATCAAAATAGTATCAAAATAAATGAAGAAGCTGTTAATTCACCAAAGCTACCCTGAGCTCTAGCTGAGTATACTAAGCAGGAGGAAGAGAGGCAAAAGGAGCAATATATGCACTTCCTTGAACAAAGGCATTTACTGTAAGTCTGCTCAGGATCAGACCTATTCTGAGGGCTCATGCCCTATAGAGGGGAAAAGAGCCTGCTACAATTCCATCTATCAACTCTCATCCAGGTGGCCTCTTAGGAATGTTGGACTTTCCCAAATAAAGCATTTAAAGGAATGAGGGATTGGATTATCATTTAAAATCTTATGCAGGCCACACCTCTTAAATAATCAATCATACACAGATCCTGAATATACAGATACAAAATAGATATACTATATCAATATAGTTACACAATATAGATACGGCTCTACTGATTCTGACTAACTGATCTTCAGCTTCAGCATACACCCCAAATCAGTGCAGAATCCAGAACTTTCTGTAGCGGTTCTCTCTGCACCTTTGAAATCTTTGGTCAAGGGTGCTAGTTCTTCCCAGAGCTGGAGACAGCCTTTGAAAAGCCTCACACACCTGAGGAACAAAGACCAAACTGCAGCATATCTTTTGAGTCTTAAAAGAACTATTGCTAACTATTAAATGCAATGCAACTGTATCCTTGCAATGCCTCATTCTTTTAATTCAGTAACAGTAGCCATGGAGCTTATAGCATGTGAGCTTAAATTTTTTCAGCTCTTTATGAGCTTTACAAAACACTGAAGACCCTTTACCTTTCTCTGAAGGTCACGGGACTCCAAATAAATATAACAATAGTTAGGTCAATACTACAGAGCATTAAACTGAAATAAAGACAGAGATTTTAAAACTTTGTAAGGAAATGCAAAAAAAAAAAAAAAATCCCCCAAGCTCACAAGGCTAATGATGAAATTAATTACAGTAAAATGGCTACTCCACTGTTCTAAGATTTCCAGAACATCTGATACATGGCTGAATCTTAGCAACTCAACTAGCAACAGTCTGATGTAAGGGATACGGGTAGGATTAAAAAGCTTTCTTGATTTCAAAGAATATATTGGAATATCATCTGGAAAAGTGACTCTTTGGTAATGCAAGTCTACTGATGATTTTCATTTACTACATATATTTTCAATGTGTGTGATTCAGTTCTCCACTTCCTCATTATTTTATATCCTTTGCCATGGACCGTTGCTGGTTAGCCTGACTGGCTGGTACCACTGTAAAGCAAGAAGGGAATCAGTTTTGCAGATTTTAACTGCAAAGACAGCTAGTAATAAAAGAAAATATATGAACATCTGGATCAAGAACATTTTGAACAGGAACTTGAAAATGGCTCACACGATGGAGCCATTAAATCAGGGAATTACAGAACATTACAGACATAGCAGAAATGCTGCTTATGTTTAGTTTTATTGACATGGTAAATTACCAGCCTTGGTCACTGTAACACATACTTTAAAATTATCTGCTCAGATTTATCAGCATAACTGGATTTATTACACACATGTAGACACCTGTTTTATAAAACATACCAACTGTGCCAAAACGACCACACTGCAATCCTCTGGCTCTCATCCAAGAGGAAATGCATTGAAAGCATTGCTGAACTGCCCTCAGAAGCCTTCAGTTTTATAATGAGATCACCAGCCAAAGTAAAAAATATTTCATGATTTGCTAATCTCCATGTCAAAAAGACTAAAAATAAACTAATACATTTTGGTCATTTGGCCATTATTACACAAGATGAAGACCAAGACTAACAATTCTTTTCTTATGAGAAGTGGTTGGTATCTTTACTGTCACCCTAGTTCCTTTTTACATAAACATTTAAGTTTTACTTATAACAGAGGAAAAAGTCAAAGGCAAAAGGATGAAAATGGAAACAATCCCAAATTCTCACATGAATTTAAATAACACAAGGCTTACCACTCCCAATGGAAAGGCTTTTTTCAAACTGCCTATTTCTAAGTACCACCCCAACACTAGGGGCTATGTTCCCCAGAGATACCTTTCCTTCTAGGGCCACTGCTGGAGGCCAAGCAGGACACCCTCTGTGGACATCTCAAGTATCACTGGGGATCAGCATGTTGGTTGCTGAACCAAGATGCTAATTACATTCCCAAACACGAGGCTGCAATCAGTCAAAGGCATGCTTCAGGATTCGGATTTGGTATTGAAAAGCCTCGTGGGAGTAATTAATGGCACTAACCCCTGGGGGATTCCACACACACCACACCACCAGATTAAAGAATGCTTCTGAAAGATTTCTGTGACTCTGCCTACCAAGGTACCTTCTGGATCATTGCACACTTTTTTGGTGCCCTTATAAATGGGCTGGTCAGTATCTTTCTAAGCACAACAGTCCAATAAAAATAAAAGTTAAAAAACTGCATTTAGTTTGCTTTTACTTGTTCCAAAACCTTCTGACAGGTAAACTTTTGATTCAGGTCATCTCTGTGGTGTACAGATGACACTCCATCAGATAAATTTTAAGGTCTTCTTCAGCTTTGAAGGTCAGTTACTCCAGCTCTACAGCCAAGCTTCGCACTAAGCCAAAAATTCCTTAAGAAATTTTCAGCAATTATGAAGGGTGTATAAATGCAGAAGAGTTAATAATGTTGAATCCTTGACAAACTAATTGGAACATCCCCTCTTCACATGTGCAGCTTTAAATATTTCACCCATATGGTAACATCACGGGTTCCAATTCAGAATCATTCAGATAGAGGAATACAGGGAAATACAGCCTTATTAGGGTGTGGTGCATTGGCCTTGACCACAAGTTCCAAATTCTTCTGATAATGTCAAAAAATGATGCTAGGCATTCAGAAATTGTGTCAACAATGTTGTTACACTGAAGGCTGAGCAAATGGATTTCTCTGTAGAAGTTCATGAGCATTCCTAGTAAACATGAAGATGCTTTGTTTATTTAGTGCTGAGCTGAACAATGGACCAATTCAGTCTTGGGGCAAGA
Organism: Scytalopus superciliaris; assembly: GCA_013400415.1. Lineage (NCBI taxonomy): Eukaryota > Metazoa > Chordata > Aves > Passeriformes > Rhinocryptidae > Scytalopus > Scytalopus superciliaris. The sequence goes on from VXBX01001798.1 coordinate 1,801,119, forward strand.
CTGATTTCCACAGGTCTTGAGAACAAACACTTCAGTACACAAGTATTTTGAGTTCTCAGTGTATGGGAGGAATAACCCCAAATCCAGGAGAAGTTCAGAAAGAAGTGAGGACACGCTTGGAGTATAGTTATTGCAGGACATTGACAAAAAATGGCAGAAGTAGAAAATACGTTTTTGGGTAAAGCACTGGTAAACGCATACATGTAAGAAAGCTCCTCTAAATAGTCCTAAAATAGTTTCAGTAGTAGCATTTTTTTAATTCCACCACATTAAGAAAATCTCTCTCTTTTCTCAACATACAAGTAAACTGACCACTATAAAGAATGATTGTTACATATTGACCGCTGAATGATCCACAGATAGCAGTGACATATCTCTAATAATGATATGCTTTAACCTTAGGCAAATAATTCCAGATTTTTTTTTTTTTTTACAGTGCTCACAGAGGAAATCATTACTGATCTAGTTAAATATTTCAAAGTTCAGTTCAGTTAAGAGCTTTACTTAGATTTTAGACTTCATTTTGCCTTTAGGCTAATTTATCTTATTCTCCTCCTTTCTCTTCCCGAGTAAGGCTGTATATTAAAATTTCATGTCCTCTTCTATAAAATAATTAATTTTAAAAAAAAGAAAGAGGAAACAAAAGAGGCCGTTATGGTGGTAAAAGAGAAAATATGAGCAGACTGCTTTGCAATACATAAATTGTTTTAGAAAGCTACAATACAAGAATGAAATAGTACCATTATTAATAAATTTAGCAAAGAATAATCACAGGTCTAAGAACTATCATTACCTGGTAGCAATTGAGCTAACAAGTAGGAGTACAAAACATCTCATTTTTGAATGGCACTGTCAAACAATGTTAATAAAATATTTTCACGTGAGTAAAGATTTTTTGTGGAAACTGGAAATGGGAGGGTTTTCTTGTCAAGATTTTTGCTCTGTTGTGTATACACAGTAAAGGTGTTAGTAGTCCTGCTGAAGAGTTTTAAATCTGGTATTTGCTATAAAACTTCAAATGCAAATCTGTGAACTTCTCAAAACATAAGAAGAAATAAGAAAACTGAAACTTGATACTTGGCAACTCCAAGAAGATCTTTTCCTATCCCAAGAATTTTACTTTACACATATTATTATAGTCACAATATAATTACTGCTCATTGCACTTTTACAAATGGGGGACAATGTCAGAAGTCAGCACCACTCACTGCCAATATATTTTCTGATATTCATAATGCTTACAACCAAAGTAAGATCCTTAGGGCTTCCTCAAATAAAATTACAGGAATACTTATTAAACTGGGTACCTAAGTTTTGATCACAACAAAGGTTTTATATGTTTTCATAGAAATTTATCCAATTTCATAGAAACGAGAAATTTCTTTTATAAAACTGTCAGAAGTTCACTGACAATAGACTCCTACAGTTAATTTTTTTCCTTTCATTCAAAAAATAATGTTTTGCTCTAAGTAACAAGATAATACTAATCTGCATTACTCAGTTAATTTACTAAGGGCTGTTCAGCCATTTGTTTTGCACTTTGTTTTGCATCTTAGTGGCCATCCAAGAGTCATACACAGTGCTGACATCTAGGAATGGTGAATCTACTCTCCAAGATACCAGAAAAAAACATCAAGATGTGCCACATTTCCAACAGCATCTGGGAAACTTTATGTAGTCGCAGTAAGGTCAAATACACTCCTCATCCAAACCTAAATGAAAACCAGCAATTTGAACAGCCCTGATCTAGATGTGTGGAAAAGGCAATCAGTAAACACTGACTCTTTAACTGTTTAGGGAAAAAATAATTTTAAGTTATGTTCCCATTTAATCTCATTTTCAAATAGATCAGTCTCAAACAATTGATGTCCATTTCAGCAAACTCAATTGGATTAAACCATGATGACAGTGAAAGCATTTTTGTCAGCTGCAACTGAAATGGCTAAACTCCAAGTACTTTCAGAGATCATTAAAACTTTAGTAAAAAATTCAATTTTTATATTCAATTACTTGGCAAGTATCTCAAGAATAACAGTAGTATATTTCTTGCTATAGGATCCAGAAAATGTAGACCTGTATAACACTATACAAAATCATATGTGTATACTTATGATCATATATGGTTTTCAGATCTCTGCAAATTTTTATTAAAATAATGAAATTGCTTGTAGAATTGCCAGCAGATAACAATGTAACATTACCCTCCTGATGTATAATTTGAATGCTATGCAACCGAAAGAAATCTGTCATAACACCCCACACAATACAGAATAGACAAATGCTTTATTCTTCCTGTCAAACAATTAACTGCAGCTTTTTAGATCTGAAAGTGAGCATATAAATATTATGCTAAAGTGGCAACGAAATGACCTGTAATTCAAATTTACATTCACAGCTAACATACATAACCTAAACAATCTTCTCCTGTAAAATATAGTAAGTAATTAAGTGGAGGGGAAAAAAATAAAAAATCATATGCCCAAGTAGAGGACACAGACATGTTTGCATTGGATTTATTTTAGCCTTGTTCACCTTGAACAAAACAGTACAGTTTCAAATGAAAACATCAGGAAGCCTCTGAACTTCAAGGATAAAAGCTGGCATCAAGAAAATAAACACAAAAGCAGTATTTTAGTTCCAGATGTGCATTTTAAGCACAAAGTTTGCTCTATGTTTATGCTCTTACAAGCTGCTGACACCTTCCATGGGAGAGTGACTTTCAACTACTACTGCAGAACACACCTCTGGTGATCCCCTCTGAGGTGCTGCTGCTGTGCTGGGATGGCCTCTCCCGTTTCCCAAAAGGAAGCAAGAATGCTGCGCACAGTCATCATCACTGACTCATCAGCATCATCTTTCCAGTGGTGGCAGAGGTTGCCTCCTCTTGGCATAGCCAGCAGACCTGCCTGCAAGCTTTGAGGAATTCCATAAGAGCAGGAGGACTCTGGTACCACCTGCCCTCCATCCTGCCTCATCCAGGATGAGCATCCCAGCTGCTCTGTGCATCAGGCAGAGGAAGATCATACAAGGATGCTCCCCTTGGGGGAAAGGTCTGGAGCACAACATGCCTTTGTTTCAGCCTGGATCACCCAGTAGTACCGGAGACAAATCCTAGCCATATTATAGTAGGAACACTACCTAAGCCTAAAACACTCTGGTCATGGTTCCACCACAGAGCATAACCACCTTGCTGTGGCCGATGATCATCTTTACCATAAGGACTTAATAGCAGTTATTTATGAAACAAGCATCATTTTATAAAAGAAACAAGATTACAGGTAAATTTTAAAGTTAATTTGACTCCAAACACTAAATAAATGCTGTGTTTTTTCATCCTTTCCTTAAAGAAAATGACTTCATACATAAGTCCATACATAAGTCCATACTTCCACCATTATCAAGGCAGAACACCTCTTACATGATCATGAGCAACAAAACACTCTTGGCAGTATTTACCCAGTTTTAAATAGCACACAGAGTTTAAAAAAAACAAAACCAAAACCCACAAAATCAAAAGGAACCTTAGGAAGCAGTACCATCTCAATGAAAGTCATAATTAAAACTATTAGCTCAACTATGAACCTTCCCGATTATTTCCAGCACTGACTAGCATCCTGAAGTTAGCAGCACAGACCTTTGCTTTCAGTTCCCTGCTGCAGTGCTGTTTTCTAGCAGAGAAGGAATCTGCAAATCGGAAGTATAGCCCATATACAGGGCAGACTCCAAACAAAGGACCATTGTCACAATGAGGAGTCTACCATGAATAATCTCATTATTGCAATCATGAATGATCTGACTCATGAAGCGTCTGCAGCGATGTTTCAGGCTACAATCACTTGCTTATACACAAAGCACACCTGGCTATTTCACACCCCCCACAGCAAACAGATGCTTAGTAATGCTGTGTGGTTTTATAAAAAGCCTGAAGACAGTACAGCCAGAGTTAAGAGGAAATTAATTCTCCTATCATTATGTGTTTATCTTTCCCTTTTTAAGGAAAGGGGAAGACATACCTACTCCTACCTAGCATATCCATATCCTGCTTTTCACATTAGGATAAAGCATTTCAAGTAATTCAGGATGTAACCAAAGAAATCTTATGCTGCTCTAGGTACCCCCTAAACAACTCCCACTGAATCTGTGCCCTGAGGAAGCCAGACTGGGTGTCCAGCATATGCAGGTCACCCGCACCTCCCCCAGCACACAGACACCCAGCAGCACACCTGCCTTTGCCATCCTCATGACCACCTCGGGCACGGCAACACCCGCCTGTCCGAGCAAGGCACCAGGATGCAGCGATACATGCACGGAGAGGCTGCGGCTGTGCCTCGAGGCTGCTGAGCCAGAGGATCCCCCAGTCCCTTCAAACAGTCCTGCTTAAAAATTGCTGGTGACACAGCGCTGCACAGGTACAAGGCTGGATGAACCCTGCTGGGGTAATGCCAGTTTTGATGGCTCTACCTGCTTTAGTGGGAGAACTGTCATTTCCAAGCCACTAAGGATTAATTGAAAATAAGCATTACAGAAAATATTCACAGAAGGGGAAAAGAAAGGTGCAAGTAAAGTCAAGCTATGTTCTTTATAAACAAGAAACCAACTCAATTTATCTGCAAAACTCAACTTACCAAACCTTTGGCAGCCTGAGTCCATAATGTGATGATTATTTAAAAAAAAAAAAAGTAATTGAAACTTAAGAGAATACACAAGTGTCTCTTAGTAAGGCAAATTAAGTTTCTTTATAAGCATATTCCCAACCTAAACATACATTTCAACTTGAAAGAGAGGGACTGTTTTGTTAAAGCATTATGTAGATGTGAAGCTGCTTTTATGTAACTCAATTTATCTGAGAAACATGTTGTATCATGTTAAAATATTATAGAGATAAAAGGATCATAATTGAAATATTTGCATATTTGTAGTACAAAGAAATAAGGTATGCTATCAGTCTATTTGTTGTCACATTAGCTTCAAACAAGAAAGTAAATAAGGGTTGATTTATTACTGTGTGTCTTGGGCTGTAGGATGATAAAATTCCACCAACTGTAGTTTAAATAAAAGTCTAGGGAAGTAATGGGAAAAATCCTATCAAGTTCATAATTCAGGACAAATAAGTGGTACAACATGAAGTGTTTAACTCTATTAAAATAATTAATGAATTTACCTTGTTTATTCATAGTATTTAAAGGACTGACTTCTAAACTGCAATTTCTCACATCTGCGCTTTAAAGAAGTGTTGACATGTTGAGGGTCGCATGCCATACCCTTCATAAATAGCAAACCAATTGAATCTGTTCTGCAAAGCTTGGCAGCACCTCTGCCTCAGGAGCCTGGGGTCCTGCTGCTGCAGCCACACATCTCCTGGTGCTTCTCAGTTCAATTTTTGGCCCCAGTGTTACCCCTGTGACTCCTTCCAGTATCTGACAATTCTAATTATCTCCCAGTCTCTACACTTAATAAGCTGCAGGTCAGTCTGTAGACCCTCCCATTGCAATGCTAGCCTTAGTCAGCTAAAACAGTTTTCTCCCCTCCCTTGTGCCTCACTGCAGCAAGCAAGGTGAGCAAAGAGAGAAGGGAGAGGAAGGGGAAAAGAAACTTCAGCTTACACATACACATATGTTTGCACGCACTTGCATACATGTGTATATAAATACATATTTACATGTATAGAGCACACCTACAAATACGGGATGTATATATAATTAGAAATTAAAGGTGGAGCCCTGAATTCACAGACTCATCAGCAGCTTTGGTTAATGACTCCAAGTTTTGCTGCTGTTTCATACTGAAGCCCACTGGCAAACCAAATCCAACAGCTGTGGTTTGATTCAGTAGGTTGGTTGCACCCAAAACACAGTCTTCTGAAAATTCTCTCCCTTGCACCCAATGCCCATGAAGGGCACCAGGAAGGTGCGTCCTTACACCAGGAGTTAGTGGGAGGCAGCAAATTAAATGAGATGTAAAGAATCACCATACACCCTTAATTGTATGCAGCAGTAGAATCACATTTGAGACTACTTAAGTAGTTTCAGCTTTTTCAGGGATGGCAAGTAGATTAAAAGAGTGTTTATTTCAAGTAGTATAGCTAAGGCCCTAGATCTCCACGTGTAGATATCCCTTAGAGAAAGAATTCCCTTCCATGGTTGAAACCAATCTACTGTAAACAGATCAGATTAAACCAAAATAAGACGTTCTCAATGTAGTATTAGACTGTCAGCATATTCCTTCATAATTCCACAGGTATTTTGGAATGGCACAAACTAACCACAGATAAATAAAAGAAAGAGCAACTCCCAACTATGTATTTGTAACTATTTTCTCATTCCCTCCCAATAATAAAGTATTCTCCCATAAATGCCATGGAATTACAGCATCTTAGACTTCGTCTTAGAAATAACAGAGATGTTTCTGGGAAATAATAATACTTGTGGAAGTATTAGCAGGCTACTGTTCCATTTATGTGTGACTTGAAAGTGAAAATTTTGAAATTTTAAAACTTGTGGAAGCTTTAGACTAAAGTTTCTTAATGTTGTGCTACCAAGAAAAAATATATAAAGTAGAAGCATAACCTCCAAATAAAATTGCTGACATAGCCTTAAATACCAAAAAACAGTGAAAAGTTCTGAATCTAAATTAAATAATAAATTTTAAAAGATCAAGTTGTGATGAGACTTCTTAACCTAAGTTATTAGTTGTGTTAAAATTTGCAGTATATTGTGGTTATTAAGCAGAACACATTTTTATTTGAGTGTAAAAGTTTGGGACTTTCCTCATATGACCTTCCTGGCATGCTGCCAAGACTCAGCTCTTGTTGCCATTTAATCTGAACATAATCCCTGAAATCTCTGCACCATTACTGGGTTGCATGGGAATGATTCCCCGACAACACACACAGAATTGTGCTGCAAATTTTGTTTTAGGCTTATGGCTGCTCCCCTTTCTTACCAGCTGCTGCAAATTATTTGTTTGAATACAAATAAATAAACTATTCCCTTTTTTTTTGTTATAGAACCATATAACACCTAAAAAAGAAAACAAGTGCAACACTTCTCATTTCAGTTGATTTTCTACTGATGGCTACCATATTTTTAAGGGAGTAAACTCCAGAAAACAAAGTTGAGCAGCTGATGAAAAGCCTGGGTAATGAGCTGCAGTGGCGCAAACAACCCCATTGACTCTAAACCGCAGCAAGACCACACTGCAGCAGAGGGACGAGGGTTCCAGCTGAGGGTACTCACACTTGCCTGTGGTCTGAATGAGCAACTGCCTTTACAAAAAAAGCATACACTTAAAAGAGCTTTTTTCATACTCAAAGATGCCTCTGATCTCTGAAGCCAACTGCCTTTTTGTCATGAACACTGTGAAAAATCACAGTGTCCAAGATTTCCACATCTGTGATTTTTGGCTCTTATGCAAGCGTAGGAACTGAACAACTGATGTCTGAACGACACTAATGAAAATGAGGCAACACAGCAATTTGTCTCACAGGAAAACATGGAAAAGCCTCAGAATCACTGCAATAAGGTAAGTGTGGATCTCTCACTATTTTCTATGTGCTCAGAATTCCACAAGTATTTCCCCCCCTGTAGTCCCTGTAGGATGCATCTAAGTAGGCAAAGCAGCGCTGACTTTAATCTTACTAATGCAGGGCCTAAAAGCAGTGAATCATACAGCAGTAAGAGATCCAGTATGGGACACAGAGACCTACCCATTGACCTGCATACTTAGTTTAGCAACAATTTAAGTGTCATTCCAGTTCATGGGAGCCAGCACCAGTCTACCTACATTTGCTGTGGTCCAATTTCCACCTGAAGCAAAGATTGGCTGTTACTGAGACTTATTTACTGAGTGATCTCAACATTTTCCCTTTCCTATGCAAAGTAAATAAAATGAACAAAAAAGATTAATTATTCCCTGAAAAAAGATGAACTCAAGAAAGCATAAAACAAGGACAGATAAATCAAGTTTAGTTTTTTTTAAACAATTTTCAGCAGAAAGCTTGCTTTGTTCAGTGGGCTCTTCTCCCTGTGCATTAAGCCCTTCCCAGAAACTCTTCCTATACAGAGTTGACCAAGTTACCAAAGACCATAATTCTGTGGGAAAAGACAAAGAGCTCTGAAGCATTCATAAAGGCTTATTTTAATACCTCTAAGTTGCTCTTAATGTTAATCTCTTCATACATGTAAACAAGTATCCTATTTCAAAGATATTCTTTCAGGTTGGGCTGCAGAGGACCTTTCAGTTCTCCTTCTGCTCTTTAATAAAGCTAAACTCCAAGGCAAAATAGGAGCTACTCCTCCAGTCCTCTGTTTCCTACAACAGAGTGGCTTGATCCAACCAAGAGCCAGTTAAGTCAATGGGGAACTGTTAATGTTTGGTTTAGGCCATGTAAGAGTGAGAAATTGAGAAACATGTTTTCACCTGGCCTTCAGCCAGGCACAATGCCACCACTAATGAGTGGCTGCCAGAACAACACCTTTTGAAAGAGTCATATGCGAGATGAATTAATGAACACAATGCACACCTCACCTCCATCTCACAGAGGGGAAATATCATTGCAGCTTTATCATAAATATGTTTAGGTGTTCTGATGCCAGCCTACTGCCAAAGGAATTCACCGATAGGGAAGGGCAAGGTCTGTTTGCAATGCAGTCCTCCCCTGGGAGATGCATTTCACGGCTTCCAGCCAAAGCCTCCAAAACGCCTCCAGGGTAGCAGTTGGGCTGGAGCTGCCCCATCATGCCCTTCCACTGCAGCCAGATTTGCCTATTTTAGCAGCTGGCACCACCAAAGCCTATAGAAACTTGCACTAAGCACAATCCCTTCCAGACTGACTTTTCAGTCTCTTCAGCTAATAAATACTGAGAGCAGTGCATAGACTGGCAACAACTGTAAACACAGTCTACATTGGAGACTCTGTATGTCCCTCAGCCTTTCTTTTTCATAACAATTTCTGTGTGACTGTTACCATCATGGCCCTCACTAGCCTCCAAAGAAAGCTGTCTGTGACACCAGCTAGTAAAGACATCATTTCACCTAGCACTGACACAACAAAATCCTTTTTGCTCAGTGTTTCTGATTCCCATGATAACAGCATTGTACACAGAGCGTCGTGATGAAGAAGACTATACTAGTTAGTCCAATGATGCAGCAGTGGTTTCTTCCTTTGCTGCTCCAGCAGCATCAAGACCAGGCTCAGGAGCTTAAATCTTGATGCTAAGTACATGCTCACTGAGTAGCCAATCCTGTAGTTTTCAAGACAAAAGAACAAGTCTTTGCACCCCATAACTACTGTTAACGTACATCTTACAAATAGTACACTGTGTACTACCTAAATGAAAAATATTTTCAACAGTGAGTGAGCGAGGAAGACTATGGTTTTAGTAATGTCTCTATGTGCAACTAAAAATTCAGACAATAGAAAACAAAGCCAGAATGAGAGCAATCAAAGATTATAAATAATATTGCATATATATGTACAATTTTTGGAACACGTTCAGCCAAAACACCAGCAATGCTCAGGAATCCAATGATCCCTCCCAACAGAGTACTGCAGAGGGCTTCACAAAATAGAAGTCCCACAGAGGAAAGTAAACATTACCTATTGTCACATAAAATGCTCCAAAGCAAGCCTGAAGAGTGAATTATAGGTGTGAAGTTCAAAAAAACCACTATGTGTTCGAGTAAGTGTACAATCTCCACGTGAAATTAGCATGACCCTGTGTGATAAGTAAATTTACACATACTAGAACAGTAATTACTTATCTAACTTGCTTTGTGGGCCTATGATGACACTGGTTTCGTGAGCAACGCTGTACCTCTGCTTGCAAATGAGATGCATGATGGAAGACTACTCTCTGGAAAACTCCTTCAGACTCAGAGGGATTGGTTTTGTTGTGATGCTAGCCTGACATAAAACTTGACTTGTGCCCCTAACCTGATTCTTACTCAAAGAGAAAAGATCTTAGAACCGTGGAAGTGGTGCTGTAAGACTGAGCAGATGGCCATGGGAAAGAAGTGGCTTGATATTGTTGTGGATAACAGCACCTAGTGATGCAGTGAGGAAGCAAAAGTTCATACTTCAATATCCTCTGTAAATGCTAAGCCCAAGAGACACTTATCTAGTCTATAAAATGCACCAGAATCCAGAGGCTTGGGGGGAAAAGGCAGCGACAGTTCAAATCCGCATCTCTAAACTGCTTTCCCCTGCAAAACATGGTTACCTCTTCAATAATGCCTGCTGAGAAAAGTCCCTCTCCCACGCCATCCTGCTGCTGGTGTCATCTGGGAGTGCACTAGTTGGCACGGACCAAAATCATGTCACAGAATGTCCATTTAAACAGTATGGACAATCATAAGGTATATTCCCTGGCCCTGATTAACTTATCCATGCAGACAAAGCAGTGGTGAGGCAAAGTGGAAGTGCAGTCTTTCAAGCCCATTGCTGCAGTTAAAGTACAAACATCAGAAACAGGGCAGTACAGCAGGACCAAACACTACGATTCCAAAGTTTAGCCCCGTAGCCACAACATGACCATGTTAGTGCCACAAGAAAGTGGGAAGCACAAATAAGTTCTAAACACAAAGTCAAACTTTTTTCTGAAAATAAAAAGGACAGAAGATGAGTGCTACAATAGATATCAGGGCGCTGGCAAAGGCAAAGTGTGAAATGGATCCTTTCCAGCATTCAGTTTAGGAAGACAAACATTGCTTCACAAATTCACTGTAGCCCTGCTTATTTTCCAAACTCCTTGACTCATGCCAAAGGGCCTGGACTTTCTGAACATCCTGTTCTGCTTCCTCCACTGTTAGTCTTAGTTGTCAGTACTAAATGTCTTTATTTCAGAGTCACATTTTCTAACATTTTATTCCAAACTCCTCCCTCTGTAGTTTTTGTATTTTACCTCTGGGTAAGAGTGAAGACACAGATTAATGAGAAGTCTGAACAGCACATTAAGTTATACCTATTTTAAGAACCCTTCTCCGTAAGCATTCCAAGGCACTGCATAAAAACAAAACTACACCAATTGCACTTAAAACTAACAAAAAACTTGCAGATGCTGGCATGCCTTGAAGCATAAAGATTGATGGTTAAATGAATTCATGATTCCCCAAAGTTTCAGAGCCACATGAACACAGACCGTTTTACCTGTCATTGCCTGGATGCATTAGTGATCTGCTTGGATGTCAAGCTAAAGAATCTTCGTCATGGCCTACTGGCAAGAATAATATTCTCACCTGGCAAGGACAGGAAAACAGTTCTAGTCCATGAGTAGTAGCTGGTCATTTCAGGGATTTCTTATCTGATGAGCAGCAGTGCCTTCTGCACTTCTCAAAGGTAGCTGCAGAACACATTTTTCTCCTGTCTTTGCTCCTCCACAGTTGCAAGAAGTCCAAGCTATAGGTGGTCTCATGGGAATGACTACAGCAGCACAGGCTTGGGCAGAGACAGGAATGTCATCTCTCACCCTACTAACTTCAGCTCCCAGATCTCTGCTCTTGGGACCCTACTAACACCACAGGAAATGGTAGCAAAGACCTTGGTATGTGTGAGGTACACCCTGGGTCATCCACCAGCCAACACATCTCCTGGCCACTGGGGCAAATGACATGGCAGAAGAAATTTCTCGCAGAACAAGAGGGAACTTCTGCTGCCATGGATATACCAGGAAGCCTGGCACCTCTGTTGATGTGGACACAAAACAGCCCACTTCTTCGCCGTAAGGTTGCCTCTCTTGCTTCCTTCCTTGTCCTTCCCACAGCAGTATTTCAGGCTGAGACTAAAGCAAGCAGTCAGAATTACGAGGAACCAACCAGTGATCTTATTTGCCTTAAAGCAACTGCATTTCTACACTGTCCAGTCTCAGTGCCCAAGCAGACATGGGGCACAGCAGATGCTGCCACAGCAACCTGAGATCCAGATGACACCTTCAAAGCACACCAGAAAGCAATCTGGATGACCTTGGTTTCAAGGTCATCAGGAGCTGCTGCTGGCTGTCAGTACCTATGTCATGAGAGGGTGCAACAGAGTTACAAGCAACAGGCAAAGTTGCACTGATCCAATACACCATGCCCTCCATACAACCTTTCTACTGGAGTCTTTCTGTGTGGCTCCTCACCCACAGCTACTGGGCTGACCATGGTGCTGTCTGGTAAGTACCACTCCTGCATGAAGTTCCCATGTAAATACTTCATCTTGCCCTGCCATTTTGAGGCAGAAATGGTTAAAGCAATGTATAGATAACCAGCTGGTCTTTGTGGAGATTTACTTCCCTTTCTTGAGATAATTCAGGAGAAAAGAACCTTGTGATGCACTGCAGCCAACAAGGAGTGTTGGAAGATAGCTACGGTCTGCAAACTTTAACAAACAGTACTGTGGCTTACACTACATTCAAAAATTATTTTTAAATTATGTATTTATTAACACACACACACACAAAAGAGGAAAAAGATGTAACACACAAATTAAAAGTGGAAAGGAGATTTCAGTTTCAACAGTGAAGTCAAGCTAGGCCTGAGGGGCAACAAAACTTAAACCTGTTCCTATTACTTTGTGTGCAGCTAAGGTGAACACCAGCACACGAACATTCTAAAAATTGTGGAATTAAAGAAAAAACAACTATTAAAAATTGGTATGGCTGCCAACATAGTGACATTTTTGAAGAGTATTGACTTTAGTAAGAGAGCTAAAACCAGAGCTACAAACTTATGAGGGGGACAGAATAGCATCAGTGTAAGAACAGAAGGTCCTCAACAATGCCAGAATCAGATTTTGAAACCAGCTCAGGAGTAAGTATGTGAAATCAACTGAACAGACAAAGCTGATGCATCAGTGAAGAAGGTCTGGACAGACAAGACTTCAGGCTCACACTGCTCAAATAAGGAACACTTCTCTTACTATCCAGCTTAGAAATCTCTTGGATTCCACAGTGGCCATCTAATGGCCAACAGGAAAGCAGGGAAACTATTTTAAGTAAGCATCACTAAAAATAAAATGGAAGATGCAATGAAAGGAAGAAGAAAGTGGTCAGTGAGAAATACAGTATAAAGATTTTTCTATTTATACTTTTAAGGCTATTTATATTTGAAAGCTTTCCTTTTGAGACACTGACAGGTCAGCTTCCACATTCATCAGTCTGGCAATCATTCAATACACATTATTTACAGAAACATGTAAAGGCAAACAGAAAAAAAAAAGACATTAACTTCTGTCACAATTTGGGATTATGATTATCACTTCACGTTCAAGTTCAGCCACACATAAACAAAACATTTCCCAATATTACACTGATACGCATTTTGAATACTCTCCATGAAATCCTGCTCCAGCAACAGGACACACCGTGAAAAAACTAGTGCAATAGTTTGTCACAGTCTGACACAATTTAATGTTGCCTGGAGATAAGCTCTTTCAGGTGAACTTGCTGTCTGGGCTCGATTTCCCAAACAGCTGAACCAGGAAGCTAGCACAGCATCTGTGATGGTGGGGCCAGGGAGAATCTATACACCATAAACACACATCAGAGCAAATCTAAAGGTCAGAACTAGAGAGGACTCCTAGGACACCTTAGAGCACCTTCCAATACTTAAATGGGACCTAAGAGAGCTGGAGAGGGACTTTCTATAAGGGCATGCAGTGCCAGGACAAGGGGTGATGTCTTTAAATGGAAAGAGGATACATTTAGATTAGGAAGAAGTTCTTTACTGTGAGGGTGGTGAGGCACTGGAACAGGTTGCCCAGAGAGGTAGATGCCCCATCCCTGGAAGTGTTCAAGGCCAGGCTGGATGGGCTTTTGAGCAACCCGGTCTAGTGAAAGGTGTCTCTGCCCATAACAGGGGGGGTTGGAACCAGATGATCCTTAAGGTCCCTCCCAAACCAAACCATTCTATGATTCTATAAGTGAAGAGGAAAGGATCCATGAGTGTGGGATGAGTGCTGAAAGACTGATGATATGTTGGAGGAGAACTGCCAAAATACCCTGCACAGTCCTTTCCAAAAATGGCGCATTTGGCTTTTCAGAAAGTAAGGCATTTGAAAGGAAAGTGTAACTACTCTTGCTCATCCCTAAAGTTCTTCACAAAACATCGACAGTGCATCTGGTTATGAACAGGTCACATTCATTACCCATTTGAAAAATGTGAGCTAAGATGCATACTGCTTCTAGTAACCTGCATGATCCAATTTCAGTTTCGGAGTCAATTGAGTGCTCTCTGCTAAAATTAAAATCTGCTATTAACTTTGTTCAAGTGTCAACACTGCTTAGCTTAATTAGCCAGCTTTCCCCTCTACCAGTCCCTTCCCTGATGTATTTGTATTTATTAAGGAACTATCTTATTGTGTCTCTGGTTTTACTTTACTAGCCTGGTCTGCTAAGATGAAGGCTCTCAGAAACACTTTTGCTGTACCTGTTCCCATTTGAATAATTTCTGAATTCAAAATCCAGAACAACACATGAAATTTGATTTTGTACATCTTTCTACGCTGACCATAAAATTTCCATGTCTCCATCACCTTCACATTACACCTATTCCATACTAGATCTGTATTTGTCATATCCATTTAGGTCTAGATATTTGCTTTGTTTTGATACAAGTTTCAAGAACTTCTTAAAATACTTTTTCTACTTTTAAATGTTTGGGCTTTTTAGTCCAGCCAGCTTAACTACCTACCGACCTCAGGACCTTATTTCCTTAATTTCACAGCCTGTTCTTCTGTGAGGCATGTTATTTACGGACCTATGTTTGCTTATATGCTTGCATTACATTTAAATGGAAATAACTAAATGCATGCTTCATACAAACTTGCTTTGTATAACCAACTCTCCTGTAATGTCACCATGCTACAGGAAAAAAAAATTGAGAGCACATCAACATCTTAGTTCAGCAACATTTTTAAGAAGAAATCATATTCACTGCCTGTCACAGCTTGCACCAAAGACTGTCAATGTCCTAAGTTTCCATGGGATTGCATCTACTGAGCCATTTACAGCTGTATTTCTACAAGCAAAATAAACATAAAAACTGTTCAAGAATGTTGAGGCCAGCTGGCATAGAAAGGTGCCATGTTAGTAAAGTCTATCACCCACCTAAATAGAGTGGTTGCTTTCAAATTGCCCACTGGGAACAATTCCAAGATAATTTTCAAACTTTACCTGGGAATAGTTCAGGTGAGTTCCTGTAAGTATAAACCAAAACTAGGCCAGTGGCAGTCAACAGTAGATACATTTGATTTCCAGAGCCTGGGAGTGCTTCTAGGCACTATTTCAGACATGCCCACTGCATGAAGTCGTATTCATGCCTACATGACCTTGAGTTCTTCATGACTCTTTGTACATCTTCATTAGCTTGTCATTCTGTCACCTTCCTTTTCAGAGACCACACCAGCAACAGTTTTTAGGAGACTTTTCCTCTGGCTGGACATATTAATCTTTGGTTTGTTCCAAAAGGGATGCTAAGAACTTTGTCTCAAGCTTCTTCTCCAGGACTCTTTTTAACTTCATGTTTGCACAGTGTTTCCTTGGCCCTGGAAAACTAAACACTGCTCATTCCCCAGATAAACTCTGCTGACAGATGTGTCTTTCCACCTAAAGAAAACAGGTCTTCAGACAGACACATCTGCATATTCCTCATACCACTAGGAAACCCAGATCTTCATGGTTTTGGGGTTTTTTTCCCCCCTTTTCCCCCTGATGCTGCTCATTATCTTATATTTTCTTTCCCCAGTTCTTTAATCACATCCTTCTTCCTCAGCCTAAAATCTCTACTTTTCTTCATCTTATCCTCCTTTCTTTTCTTTGGTGTCATCTGTTTCTCACTTTTTTCTCCTGAGCCCTCCATCATAACAAATCAGTCTTTCACTTGATTTCTCCACTACCAATTAGTTGCCAGCCTCTACACTATGATTATAGCCACATGCATCTGTGGTCAGCTCCCTCAAAGACCTCTCCCTTCCAACTACTATTTTTAAATACAGCTGTGTATTCAGATCACCTCAACTGCCTCTTCTATTCCCTTGTGTCTTTAGCTCCCTGCCTCTAGCTGCATCTAAACTACTTGGATATTCTCTCTCCTGACTTCTGTCAGGTGACATTTCTATATAAAAATAGATCCTATCAGGTAACATTGAAGAAAGTAGATCTCCTTCTGTTCCTGCATCCAGTCTCAGTGTCTTCTCCACTATCCTTCATTCAGTGCTGCATCATTGCACTTCCTTCCTTGTCTCTGCCTTCAAGGAAAAAAAAAATAGTCCAGACAAAACACATTCAGACTCTAAATTTTCATTAAATGCTGACTTCCTCTGGCCACTGACATTTTAGATTTTTGACCACATCTGAAAGGCAGTTATCTGCCGAGCCTGAACTAAGCTCTCTTAGGTGAAAAGTTTTAGTTGTGATCAAAGGCAAAAAAAGTCCTTCATCTTCATCTACAAGTTTAATCCACTGAAGACTGAAAACTGTTCCTGCAAACACCAGGGAAAAAAAAAGAAAAAGAGTAATTACAATGTAGAGTAGGAATTCTTGAACATGAAGCTTTAGTACAACTTAAAGAAAAGTAGATGCCTACCTAAGTAGAAGAAAACGAAAGGAGCAGTGGGAGGAATTTCATGTCAGAGATCATAAATCCAGTTTGAGTAATCTTAACTTTCAGAGAAGAGGCTAGGTACTAATGGATGACTTCTCATTCTCAAGAAATAGGAAAAATAAGTTTACATGAACGAAAGATACAGAATATAATCACTGGAGTTTTCTTCAAAATCAGAAATGATTACAGAAGCACATGGCTCAAAAGAAAATACAGTTCAATGATTTAACAAAGATATCTCTTTGCAAATCAAAATACAGACTACAGACCTCGAGTATTCCCATCAAAGCATGAGATCATATTAAGGAGTTGTATCACGCAAACTAAAATGCACTTGATTGATTTTTTCCCCATAAACAACACAGATTTTATAGGACAAATAATAAGGATAGAGCTTTGAACGACATGTGGATGTGTAGGAACAGAGTACAAAGCAGAGTGTCATCTCAAGTCTTTTATTATATAACAAAAATAGCACTTTGTTTTCAGAACTGGATGCTTCTTGGTCTCACCTTCAGTGCAAGGCTTTTCTACACAGCCAGGCAAGCAAGAAAGGACAAGCAATGAACAGCAGGAAAGCCTTGTGCCCCTAATGCTTTGGTTTATCTCCAGAACTTAAAATCCAGCAGTGTTTCTAAATAAATAAGGCACACTGAGACACAAATAGAAAGAGTATGCCAATTGCTTTCATGTAAACAAGCAACAAGGCATCAAAATTAATTGTCAATAACTGGCAGGATTTTCTAAGATGCAAATGGACAGTAAATGCAGAGTTCAAAAGGTATTCAGGGCTGGCCTAAGTCAGCTACTTGCTGCTGTAAATCTACAGTTCCTGAAAGCTATGAAGTCTCCTTCACTGTTGTTAAAGATTTTGGAGCATGTACCCACTATAAACACCATAATAATTATAATTAATTACATTAATTTTCACTTATAATTTCCGCAGAGATTCTCCTAAAATGAAGCAAGCCAAGAATATATCCAAGGAGGCATTTCCTCTGCTAAGGCATTGAAGCATGCTGTGGTGACTGGCGTCCTGATCTTGAATCTTGCAAAAAACCTATTAACACCTTTCTGTGGCCTCTGTTATAAAGTACAATGCAGACTCTGATTCATAGACCCTGGCAAAATAAAAACCAAAAATATTTTAGCTGGATTTAAATTAGGGTGATTTTTTCCATTAACAAATGCAGGCAAAGGTACTGTCTCTGCCTCTGATCAGTATTTTTTAGAAAGATAGAACAAAGAAGATATACCAGAGTAAAAGTCTACAACATTAATTCCATACTTGACATAAAGTGTATGGAGATAAAACAAAGTGCAAGCCTTTCACAGTTCCTTCTAAAACTTCTAAATCTTCCTCTGAATTCTCAGTGTTGCTTCGACTTGCTTTGAAGACTAATCCTTTGCCAGAGGTGCTGTATAATTGTTTATGTCTCATCTAACCTGAAGTGGAAGCTCAAATTCAACAAATAAATATGCAAATATCTCCTAGTGATTTGTACTTGCAAAATATAATCCAAATATTTATTGAGATCCTATTTAACAATTTCCCATCGGACTCAATTCCAGCAATGGACCGAATGCCAATATGATCAGATTTCCTGAAAGCCAATCGCAAAGGGCTAGGAAACCTATGTAAAGAAATTTCTGAACAAGATCCCTAAGATAAATCCTTTTGTTATGAAAAATATTGGAAGAAGTACACTTAACATGGAAATGTGACTGACTGGTTCAGTATTCAACTACTTGCCACACATTTACATCAAGGAAAAGCATTTTTCCCACCAGTGGAAGAATTTATTACATGGGATACAGGGAAAAAAAATTTCATTGTGAAAGGGGTCTTTCACTGTTTTAGTCAAAGTGGATGTCTTAGAATATGTCAGCTGGACCAGAGGAAAATACAAAAATACAAAAATAAAAGATGATTAAAGATAGTGTATCTTCACCTAGCAATTGGTAACTATGTGTTTCAGCCAGAGAAAACACTGGGAAAGCTACTGGAGGAGTTTTCCTTTGGCTCAGGGAACAGATGAGCAAGAGTTCTCCTAAGGCATTACTTACAAAGCCAAAAGCTGTTAAATTCAGCGGCGGCTGAAGCAAGTTACAACACAGTCAGCTCCAGACTCTGTGGACAGAGCCAAGCTGCAGTATAATAACATTTAGGGGAAAAAAGAGAGCAAGCAGAGAAAACATACCTTATGGTTTCACCCCAAGCCTGAACCAGATTCATAGAGCTGTCTCAAGCAAGTCAGAATATGGAGGTAGAAAAAGCTTTCTGCTTGAAGAATGATCACCTAAAGAAGCACAGGTTCTATAGTGGTATTTTCTAGTGTTTATTGGCTTGCTTCATTTTAGGAGAATCTCTGCGGAAATTATAAGTGAAAATTAATGTAATTAATTATAATTATTATGGTGTTTATAGTGGGTACATGCTCCAAAATCTTTAACAACAGTGAAGGAGACTTCATAGCTTTCAGGAACTGTAGATTTACAGCAGCAAGTAGCTGACTTAGACCAGCCCTGAATACCTTTTGAACTCTGCATTTACTGTCCATTTGCATCTTAGAAAATCCTCCCAGTTATTGACAATTAATTTTGATGCCTTGTTGCTTGTTTACATGAAAGCAATTGGCATACTCTTTTCTAGTGTTTATAGAAGGAATTTTTCATTCCCAAATACTAGAGACACCTTCTTTGAAAAATTAGGCCTTTTGCTGTCACCAAGGAAGACTTCTCCAGTCCAGTAAATCCCATCTTTCCTGTCATGCATTCTTTGACAATTAATCAAAGCTTTTCTCTATGTGACTTTACCATCTCAAGCATTTTGATCAAACCGTTCTTACAGAACTGCTTTCTCCATGCCTCCTTCCTACACGAAACCTCTCTCTTCATCTGTCCTTGCACATTTCTCCATGTTCATGGTTCATTTTCCTTTATATTCTCAGAATTTATGTGGTTAAACCACATAAAATGGTGCATAAAGACTAGACGGAAGTTTAAAAAGCCACCGAAGTGAAAAAACAGGCTGGAATTGTGAATTAAGGACTGTTTTTTGGTCAGCTGTGCAGTCCTAGCTCATTGCATAAGCATGAGTGTAAAATCATTCTGCAGCTCCAAATAACTCCTATTTGTGTAATTTCCACTTCATTTAAGAATCAGTTGGAGCAAACTGTACTGGCAATCTAAGGAAGGCAGAAAAAGTTAACAGGATCTAAAAGGTTTTACACAATGACTGCAATATTATTCCAATCAGAACCACAATTTAGGAACCTGGTCAGGATTCTTTGCTGTGAGAGTGGTGAGGAACTGGAATAGGTTTCCCAGAGAAGCTGTAAATGCTTGATCCCTACGAATGTTCAAGGCCACACTGGATGTAGCTTTGAGCAACCTGGCCTAGGGGAAGGCATCCTTGCCCATGCTGAGGGGAGTTGGAACTAGATGATCTTCAAGGTCCCTTCCAACCCAAGACATTCTGTGTTCCTATAAGAACAAGAAATTACTTTTTTTCCTCCTCTGTTATTACTTTATGTTCTGTTAATTATTCTATTTCAAGGAAGCAAGGAATAATAAAATTTAAACATAATTATCAATGCTAGTACGTTTTTACAGCAGTCTCATGTTTAACCTCTGCCTCTTTCCATATGTGAAAGCTGCAACTATAACCAGCTTTTGGAAACAGAACATCAAATCCACCCATGCAGAACAGGAACACACCAGGGTCAGCCTGCCGTTTCCCCACTGAGGATAGAACTTGCTGAAAGAAGTGAGCACTTCCTGTCATTTTCACTTAGCTTTTGCTGCCAGCAAAGCTGGAGCTCTTGCTATAAATCTAAGTATTTTCCAATCAGTTAGTTTTCAGAAATGGAATTTGGGGCCAGAAAAAGCACAATGTCCTATATCTCAAGAAAATCAGAGCTGGTGAATATCTGCACTGTGGCTATTTATATGAAAATCTTGATGGGTTCATACTGTCATTGTATTTTAAAGCAGCTATAAACTTAAGTTTTTTTACTATCCTGTATGTCCTTGCATTTTACCACCCCACTCTCTAACTGAAAAGTAAGGCTCTCTGAATCAGCCCCAATCAGGGGGTGAGACTAACAGTGTCTGTGGTTAGCATCTTAATATAAAGGAAGTCAGAAGTGTCAAAACTTGTCATAACTGTTCAATAGTATTCTCTCTCTGTACTACACATCTACTATAACTAAAGGACTATGACAAATTTTAACCTGACATCCTCATAGTCAGCAAAAATTCAGTACTACTTTTCCTTGGTTAGAGTCAGCCATAGCAAGGAATATTTTCCTTGGTTTCTGGTGACCTTTAGACAAACCTGATGCCTTTCTGTGAGGTGCACATACACTTCAAGTCTCAGTTTAGACCATTTCCCTCTTGAAATTATATTATTTTACCTTTGCCTCTGGGTTGTTGTTTTTTTTTCCTATTATTATTTTTTCAAAGAAGGGATAATTGATTTTTAATTTAATTTGTGAAAGGACAATGAAAGATGCTGGTGGCTAGAAGGATGGGAACAAGTTTCTAATAGATCAAAAGGGAGAGAGCACTAATGAGCAGATGTGTCCTAAAAGCTTTTCTTAAAGACAAGCATGATGACCATCTCAAGACTGATCCATTACAGCTACAGGTCTGCCCACCACGGTACCAGGGAAGAGCTCTTACTGACTCTCAAGCAGGAAGAGAAAACAGCAGAAGGAGCTTCAGTCAGCAGTTCACATCTGAAGGAAAAATCAAGTGGATTCCATTCAGTCTTTGCTCCCTCTACAAACACAGGAGGAGCAAGAAATTTAAGTGCTTGTCTCCCATCCTCCTGTCTGATGAGGATCGTGGGAGCTACAGCTTTCACAGGAATTCCACAACAGAGCTCATGTCCTCCAAGGGCCAAACTCTGCCGCTGTGCTTGACAGAGCAGCTCACATAAGAAATATTCCCTGCTGACAATATTCTTGTGTGCTAAAAAGTGAAGCTCCTGAATGAAGAGCCCAGTAGATCACGTAAGATCAAGGAATTAGAAACTAACCAGTAAGTGCAACTGTACAGAGTCATTGAGTTGGGTTGGCATGGTTGAGGCAGCTTTGTGATAGAAAAGCAAAGCATTTCAGGCTGCTTCCCCACCAACCCTTCTCCAATGTAATTGTAACTGATCTAGTTCACCATACAACTCAAATCAATCAAACACAGATGCTGACTTGTGGTTTAGTTTTAGTTTATCATTTTGGGTTCTTTTCCTTTTTTGAGGAGAGGGACTTTTTGACTTTGAGATAAGGTGTTCTGTCAGGAACAAAATCAGTCATCAATCCTGGCTGGTTGTACCTAAAATCCATTAAAAAAAACCTCTAGGATATACATGCATTTTACTTTGAACATCCTGCTACACTGCATTTGGACTTAAACTCACATAAAAAATTAGAACTTCTCTCCTTGCCTGAGGGAACCAAAAATATTAGCACTGATTAAATATTTATTTTGTAGCAACATGAAATCTATCATGCTACAGAAAATTATTTTCAATGACATGTCTTGAGCAAGGCTGTAACTTACAGCTTTTCTTTTTACTAAGCTAAACATTCAAAAAAAAAAAAAAAAACAGCTGGGCCAAGAAAACTCTGTTTTTTCTTTGGCAAAACATCAGAAGGCATTTTCTGGTTTGCCAACATAGGCAGAATCTTATCTAACTGTGGGATGTGCTTGGATTTACTACCTATTAGTGAAACTACTAAGAAGCACTGAAAGGTTCCAGCCCCTTTTACGTATTCTCAATCAAATCTCATTAGCTTGCATGCTCTCAGTTTGCACACAAAAATACAGCAATCTTTTTCCAACTCTCAGAAAAATTAATAGGAGAGTGTTAAGTCTCATGTTACAAGGACTTCATTACTTTTACAAGCTATGCTAAATAATTAAATTATGCTTGTCAAATAACTGATTAGAGAACATTTTGTTCTGCGGTGTATGTTTCTACTGTCTGTTTACCTCAGCTGACAAAATTAAATCATTCACAGAGTCTCCTGCACAACACTGCAAACAAATGAGACCCTAAACTTGGAGTGGAGCTGTGGGACTCAAAGGACAAGTGTATATGGGATGTTATAAAAGAAAGAGACTTGGATTAAAGGCACAGATTGGGAAATTAAAACAATACAACCAAAGCTTGTTCAGAAGATGCTGCTGAATGAGAATGACCTAGAAGCAAACATAGCTAACACCATCTAGATCTCCAGCAGCTTCTAGACAGGATTTGGCCCCTTAAAGTGAGCAAACAGACAGAAAATGGATACATGGTGCCTAGAGAGACTAGGCAAATAATATTCAGTGAACACTGACTTTCCCAACCTTTAATTTACCTTCTTATTCATATTTTCACAGTAATATATTAGTGGGGGTGGGGGACGGGGCGGGGAGAGGCTCTGCCCAGTGTTAGTAGCAGGGTACAGCAATCTGAAGAGTTCTGTAGTTAGCAGGATCCCTCAGGGCTGAAACAGAGGAGCTATGTGCAAAATGGAAATGTCGAAAAATTAGGCAAGCAACCTACCCCTCCACCACATCCATAAGACAAGGCAATTTCTGTAATGCCAAAAGACAATCAAAATTTCTGACAGTGCATATTGTCCTACCTGCCTCTCTTCTCCACAGGCAAGGTCTCTGGAACCCACTCCATCCAGTGGGATGACCCACACAGCCAAAAGAAGCAGACGTAGCCAGAAGAAGCAGATGTAGCCAAATGAACAGCTGTCCCTCCTGCTGATGGGAATTGATCTGTTTGGCCAACCTGGCAATTTTTCCGACTCACTCTTCTAAAGGTTACTCAAAACCAAAAATTGTCTGGCTGCAAATCCCTTCTGATAGCAGCCAGACATATGCTGTACCAGCCTGCTGCTACCAGAGCCTCATCCACTTTCCCAGGGCTGCAGAAAACAGCAGGATCGGCTGTCCTGAACATCATCATGATGTTCAAGTTGGATTCTGTCAATGAGCACACACACGCAATCTGTTATTTTTTAAATGTACTAGTCACCAAAAGCCACATTTCCATGAAGCGGGAGAGAACACTCCCGATGCTCCCATTCTCTCACAGCAGCAGAATTTCCCTGAATCGACACTTTTTGCAGAGTTATGTAACAGTGAGCACAGCACGCTTGACTCTCATCTGAGCAGACGTTGTGAGCAGAGTATAAGCACCAGGGTACTTCTTTACACCAAACTGTGCTCCAACCCAGCATGTGAATTTAAAAAAATTAAAAAACAGTGTATTTTTTTTCTTTTAAGAGAGCAGCAAGTTACCCAGGTGAAAACATGGGTTCTTCTATAGGGGTTAATAAGCAAACAAAGTGCAGAAAACAAGATTGAATAGCTTTCAAATGCAGTCAAACTGAGCTTTTAAAGCAAGTGCAGTTCTTCGATACAATGAATTTGGGACTAGCAGTGCACTGGGAATGCACCAAAGGAACTCCCCAGACCTCAACACAACTTCTCCTTTCTGCCATCTGGAATGCCTTTACAGCATTGCCTGAACAGAAAGAAATGCCAAGAAAACTCTCAGCAATTACCAAAGTCAATTTTGGAGGCTTGTGTACCACTGGCCAGTGGAGGCATTTCTTCTGTGGTAGGAAGGACTATTTTCCTTTACATTAACTGACTTAGCCATGAGCTTTCACACAGAAGAAAACAGCAGCAATATGACAGTCTCAAATACATTTACTAATGGAGAGAGCAATTTCCTTCAGTGGCAGAGCCTCCTCCACTCCTTTTCAGAACTGAAGTACCCATTAAGAGTGACTCATTGGTAGCAAAAACATATGAAAAAAGGACATCCTGAAGTTTGTTTTTAAATACTCTCCACAGTCAGTATTATGGCTATCAGGAATTTGTGAAAACCATGGGTATGTAATATATTTTCATGAGACACAGTGCGTAAGAAACTTCATACTAAAATATCACAACTATTGCATAGCAACCAGCCAAACATGTTTGATTCCTGACTACCCAAAGTCTTCTCTCCTTTTTACTTCACCACAGCTAAAATCCCTAACCTCCCAGCAAGGGTAAGTAACCTTTTTATTACCTTTCTCCAACATCTTGTACTCCCTCTCCTTTCTCTCTTCCTTGGATGCCCATGAAAGCACAAGGAGCCTCCATGTGGAGGGACACAGCCTTACTTAGCCATTTTACTTTCGTTTATCAAACACAAGGGTGCTTATTTTCTCTGCTTTAGTTTTCCTATTGCTTAGTCTAATCATTTTTCCAGTTCAGGTTTAGACTGCCATGTGTAAACCATATATACATTTAAGTACAGAGAAACAGTAGGGATGGTCATGTACCAAGTGCCCACCACCTGCTGTCAGGTTGGGTATCAGGTGTTCTGGAACACAAAATCCTTTGGTATGCCTGGGCTCACCCTCAAATTACCATGGATAATTTTACAGCAGAGCCTTTTCACAGGTCTTTCTACACAGCCAGACCTATATGACAATTCTGCTGAATAATTTTTTATGCACACATAGAGGCAGCACAACTCTTAGCTGTTCTTCCTGTCATGCTGCTGTGGAGTTACACTGAACATTCCTGCAACAGAAGCTACACAAGCTAAGTACAGTAGGGTGACACCATTCTGAGTTCAAGTTGATGGATTTTTCCACTGCACAGTAACTCCTGATTAATTTTGGACATTGAAATTAATGAGCTTATCAAAGTAAAAAGAAAGAGCCAGGGCTATCCTTGTTCACCACAGTGTTTTGTGTTTCTCCTAACATAAAAATACTTTTTGACTAACCATTTTAATTTGTTTTCTATCTTGCCTCTTACCCAGTAAGACAAGGATGCAGCTGAAGCCGTAGCTGAAGAGAACTGAAAAACAAGTGCCCTCCACTCTCTCTCAGTATTCCATGCAGGTCCCAGAGCAAACATATATGTTACTACTTTTTCAGTTTTGGGGAAAGTAGATTATTTTATACTAGGAATTCTACAAAATCTGCTAAAAATGTACCCTGCCCTTTATACTCATGGATATTAAGACTGGCTATAGAAGATCCTGTGTTAGAGATGATGGCACTGTGCTCCGTGAACAAGAGAAGAAAATTCTGAATTCATTCAAGACCTTGCTTGTATCACAGAATGGATTCAATAAGTATCATAGAAAACTTATTACTTTTAATTGAAATCAATACAAAAGCAAGGTACCAAGTAAATCAGGTGAAGCATTAGAAGACTATGCAGTCTATGCAGGTGTCTATGGACTGATCAGATAAGAGCAGAAACTGGCCCAGTACTGCTCTGTATGACTGCAGCACACAGACTCTGCAAGCTCAGCGGCACTGAGTACCCAGCGCCACATCTCTGCAAGGATCTGCTCAAAGACTTTTCAACCTTTCACCGCTGAAACAAGAGTGACCTGCTCCAGCTCTGATTTTAGAAATTCTGTGGCTCCCTATACCACATAAGAGCCTTTGTTGGTGGAGATGTGGATTTCAAAGGCCTGGAGGAACTCTTATGATAATCTGGTCTGACTTCCTCCCTGGCACTGCCCATAATACCTCATGCAGCAGTTTCTTTACAAAGCACAAGAACTTGTAACTCTACTAGAAGATATTTCAGAAGGAGATCTAATCTTGATTTAATTACTCCAAGAGATCTACCACATTCCTTTCTGAGCATTTCCAATGGTTAATTACACCCACAGTATCGTAATTCAAATGTGAACTCCTCTTCCATATCTTGCCATGTTTTTGTCTGTTGGAGCCCTATCCTATCTCCCTACACTGATATTTTTAGATACTAACCACATCACACCTCAAAATTCTCTTATCTGAGATAAATAGTTTGCCTGCTTGGCAAATCAAAACAGGGATTCCTGAATCCAATGCGCTGCAGCTGCAGTGGAGTATTATATGTAGCTCGTGAGTGCAGAGACTAAAAGAGAAAATTCAATTCAAGTGCCAGGAGAAGGCACCATGCATCTCCTGTAACAAGCTTTTCCAGTTCTCACAGCAGTCACCAACTTTCAGGACCTGGAAATCTGGGATAAATAGCACTGTGATCTGCATAGCGCTCGAACAGGATCCGTAGTTGCTATATACTACAGTTAACTCATAAAGAAAAAGACAGCTCATGGCAGGTGGTTTTCTACTACTCATATGTCTAATCACACAAAAATCCTGCTAACAGAATTACCTGGTACTTCTGCAGGCACTGCCAAGGCAGAGATCCAGGAGTGACCAATATATACCCTCAAATACTTCCAGTTGTGACTCTGGTAAACAAAGTAAGTAAATTTCCACTCCTGCCGTCATGCTATATTACTCAGGCATATTACTTAGATATTTATATTACTGTATCATTCAGAGGCTCCACATAAGGCTCTCTTGTGTTAGATGATCAACTACAAACACAGCAAGTTTAATTAGTTTTTGCAACATTTGCCCAGTTTATGTGTGACTGAGTCCTGGTAAGGAGACAGAAGGAGGACTTGTGTCCTCCCTGGATCACGGATGCTGATGAGCTCAGTGTACAAAGACTGCTCAGAACTAGAATTTCTTCTGGCATTTACTAAATCCCTGTACTACCCACATGGTTCTCAACACATTATAAAGTTCCTTAGCTTCCTTAGTGCTATTCCAGAAGGGTTTTCAGTCCTTCACACTGATTTGGTACAAAAAAGCAGCATCTTGCTGTCTTGGAGATACATTATATATGCACACACCTTTGCAAAGGCATGCACATATACTAATACAAAGTAAGAATTGCAAAGCTAGAAAGTCTGCTATTTACAACATCATTTGTTATGACACCTCATTACTTTTTCACAACGCTACTGCTTTTTCCATTAATATTTCACATTTCTACTCACTTGTGGTTTCTAACAGTTTACATTTTGCATAGCTTAACCGGCTTTTTTTTTTTTTTAGCCTCCCTTTTCCCTGTTTCAAGGATACCCCGTTGCAAATCAGAAACACAGTATATGTAGATGTATCAACTTTTACTGTTTTAAGGCATTGAGGTTTTTAAAAAATGCCTTTTAACCACACTTCCATTTGGAAAGCATTTGACTTGAAATAGATGTATGAAATCTAGCTAAAAACTCTGCAAACTTTACTTAAACCACTGATTAAAAAAAACAAAACAGGCAAATATGGGGGGATAGGAAAGCAACCAACACCACTTCCCTCCCTTGGTAACCTGTGAGTGGCTATTAAAATTGAAACTGTTACCTGTGACTGAAAAGCAATCATATATTCTGTAATGCTCTGAACAGGTTCATTCTGCAGCTGTCTGTCAGAACAACTTGCTATCATAAGCCTGGTTATGTTATTTGACATAGATGCTTCATTTTCTATATAACATATCACATGAATGTCCTCACTAGCATCCTCACTAGCAATGGAAGAAAGGAAACATCCCTTGCAGTTAGCAATGTATTGAAAGACCTTCTTCTGCCTTTTGCCCATCTAGCAGATGTGTACAGAAACCATTTCCAGAAGGGAGCCTGAATTATGTTATATATAAGGGGAAATATTCACTCCTAGAAGAGTTCACCGCTCCTTTGTTGAACTATGTAATCCATAAAATATCACCACCACATCTCAAAACCCAAAAACCTAAGACAAACCAACTTATTTTATTAGCATATTTCATTTGCAAACTGCAAAACAGTGAAGATTTTCATTGACCAAGTAGTGTCAATCTGTCAGCATCTGCTGAAAAATAATTACCTGTAAATTTCTTATAGGCAAAAAGAAGTTTTCAAATCTATGCAGGTATCTTATTTTGACTAAAAGACCAAATAGTGGCTTAGTAACAACAACAACAACAACAAAAGTTAAATATTGTTAGACTCATTCTGCAATCTATGTCCTTTCCTATTTGTGCTTTGACATACTGGCCCACACTATGTCTAGGGTCTACTCCAAAATGCTGAGCATATTTGTTAAAATTACCTCCAACTAGCCTGAATATCTTACTAAATTGGAATAAAAGAAAAAATCTTACCTTATTAGAGCTTCATTTTCTGTTCATTCACTGAAAAGAGTAAAGAAATTTGTATTAAAGATCCATTCAATAAGAAGCACTTTCTTAAGTTAGTCTTTTATTTTCACTTCAATTAACATCAAAACTATGGGATTCTTTTTACGTAACTGTAGTAAGTCTCCATTATTTTTGAGAGTTAACCATTCTCAATACTCTGAAGTAGAGGCCTTTATTTATTTACCATCTTGACTAGCTTTGCTGAAAAATACATTTCAAATGCTTTGGAAACATCAATACAAACAACTGATCTCAGGAATTCATCACCAAAACTGCAGGCTGATTAGGCACACTCAATTTATTTTCACTGCAAGCTCTATTTTATGTCTGGTATTTGTATTGCCATTATTTTTATTGGACATCTGATATTTTCTGCTACAAGATAGGTTTGCATTGCAGTATGCCCATTCACAAAGATTCACAGCCTGAAAAGGTTTTTTAGAAGTAGCTATTTTCTGCTCAAACCCCAAACAGTTAAAGTCAGTGGTGGTTTAAAAGACTGAAAGCATCAAGCCATGTCATTAAACATCTGCTTTAACTAAGCCATTCTGTATGACACATTTGTCAACAACTTCCCAACTTGTATCACAAAATCAAAACCCAAAAAAATGCTTTAAGACTATTCTGAAAAAGTTCAGACATGACTCAGAAGAAACAATAAATGTTGAGGCCTGCAAAGATATTAATTAACCTTTTGTTTCTTCCTGAGTTTTGTTCAGTCCTCTACAACTGGGGAGAACTATTTGCAGGCATCAGCGTTATAACTGGGAATTGGATTCTGGTAATTCTGAAGTAAATGGGTATTTTTTGCCACTAATGTATTCAAGAACAAAATCACACTTTTTCTTTTTTCATTTTCTAAATTAACATAATACACAGCATGAAATAGAAAACAAAAAGCCAAGTCTAATAAAATCTGACAATTATTAGCAGTATTTGTTGAAAAGCAGAGAAAATCATGCTGAGTCACAGGCAAAGCATCTCAACCCCTAGCACTTTCTGTACACTTCATTAGCCATCAGTCAGTATGGTTAGAGATTTACAGATGAAGGGAAAACAAGGAGAGACCTTGTTCATCTTTGCCAAGGACAAATTTGAAGCCTGGCCTCAAAGCATGCGATCAACGCAGTGGCTGAAGAGATGAAAATACTGTGATTTGGGGGACAGAGGGGTCAATAACAGAGTCTTCTAGGAACGAATCTGTCAATCCAAGGGAAGTAAACCTAAGTGAATAGCAGAAGTGCTTTTTCCCTTCATTTATACTATGGTCACCTGATATTTTCTGAGAGACCTACTAAGTGAGACTATTTCAGAAATTGAACAGGTAAGCTTAAAGAGAGACGTTTCCTGGAGTGCAGAAAATCATTAGGTTAATGACCCGTTTTGAGAAAAGGCATGAGATGTCATTTTTATGAGTCAGCTCATGAGAGCTGACATTTACAATGTCTTGATTTCCCACTATGGAGTATCTGCACATGTGTACCTTTAAAGGAAGAAGAATAACTATAAGGTCATTTAATTACTAAGTAAAATATATAAAAGCCTCATGGGTTTAATTTTCTACAGCTTCTTCTGATAATCAGCTATTAAAAACACGTGTCAGCACCAGATTCACTCACATTTACCTGTCTGGCATTAGTTGTGGGTCACCCACAAGAGGTAATTTAAGAAAGATTTTGCTGGAATCAAGGGGCAGAACTAGTAGGTATTTTATCACTGGATGCTGCGCACGGTTTCAATAGGATTGAGTGGGATTTATTACAGCACAAGCTAAATCCTTCTTACTTTTCTCATGCAAAACACCCATTGAAGCTAGAGAGAGTGCAGCTGAGGACATATTACATCTCTGATTCTTTATTACTCACCTGTCACAATACCACAGCACAAACTTTATGGGATCAGAATGGTCCTTTCTGGGAAAGGAAAGGAGTATCTCACAGGATAGCCTGTTTTAACCATAAAGCAGGTACAGAGGCAAGTCTGAAGAAGACTAGAAGTCATGTTGGGCTTGTGACAAGACCCACAGCTTTTGAAGCAAAGTATTTCTATGCTAGAAACACTTGCAGCACAGGCTGCTTTGAAGCATATTTAACGCATCCTACATACTTTTAAAAGAAGAATGAAAGCTTACTTTGGCAGGGTTTATGACTCCCATAAGAAAAAAAACAACCTAGCATGCTTAAAGAAACAATTTGCATAAGTTTTCCTTATCTGATCTAGCTGGTGATAACAGGACAAGTTATAATGAGGGCCATGAACACCTCCCATCATAGGTTCTCACGGGTCCTGCTGCCTGTCTAGCTTGATGGTCTCAGCAGACATTTGTTCATGAGGACCCATTACTGTTCTCCACCAGGTAGCAGGAAGCTTCTATCTTCAGATGATCTGGCTTCTATCCAAGTGGAGATAACCTCCACCCCAGTGCGCCCAAAACCACAGTGGGTAAGTGAGGTTCCAAGCGTTCAACGGTCCCTGCAAAAGACTTGTCAGGTTTCCTGCCTTATCTGCCCCTGACACCTTGGCAAAGAGTTTCACATCGGCTCTACACTTTCAAATAAAAATATGATACTTCCTGTTAACCGCCTGCACTTCATACTTAATGCCTCCTTGTTTAGATGGAGGGGGAGAGCATAACCAAAAAGAAACAAAAAGAAAAAAAAAAGACATCTTCATTGCAATATTCAGATGTGTCATTTTTCTAAGCATATGCCTCTTTACAGTAAAATCTATACTTGTTGCCAGTCATCAAATGTGTTAACTTTGAAGAGAGTCTGGAAGGATTCTAGCAGACTGCCTCAAAGGCACATCAGTACCATTAAGTTAAACCAAGCAGACAACTGTCCACACTCAGTGACAACAGGCTGTGTAAATTCAACAAGATATTTACCATTATCCTTTCAATTCAGGTACAAAAACAAAACAAAAAACCGCATAAATCTTCCTGCAAGCTCCATCTTTTTCAGAACAACTTCTTATGAACCAATTTTATAAATAGTAAAACTAACACTAAAAAACCCTACTGACAGAGGCTGTTTCTACAATGCACTTTGCTACTGACGGTGTTCATGGTTCTTCTTAAAGAACATTCACCAATGACTCATCGAACCACAAAAAACCAGTAGTGCCAAAATTATCAGACAGCACAATAGATTTAGATGAAAATTTCCTTCTATACCATATTTAGAAAATTCCTGACTGCATGGAGCTATACACATAAAAATGTTCATTTTTGTTTCAGTCATTATTATTTCACCTTATCTGTTTAGCAGAAACTGCAAAACTGGAGATACAGAAACACATCTTGCCATTAACTAAAACATGGGTTTGATCCCTATAATGAATACAGTCAATTAGCTAAAACAAGCTATTTCCAAATGCTCCAGCATTTAACTAATATTCTGTAGGAGAAAAGACATCTAGATGCACTTTAGAAAATTTAGATATAAACTACATATTCTCCCTAAGTCTTTGAGCAGTTATCAGATTAGGGATGAGAGCACTACTTTTCTTCTTATACTTTTCTTCTTATCCTACAAAATCCCATTCATCCTATTAAGACTTACTTTCAGTCTCCTGACACCCATCACAGACATCTTCATTTAGAAAAAAACAACTTACAGTTACCAAAAGATGAAAATTTATTCAGTCCTCTAGACAGATTCACCATCACCCCAGAATGTTTCGGTTTACTTTTGTAGTTCCTGCAGGATGTTCTGATGTTCAGGGGTCCACAAGGAGACTGACTGAGCAAAGTAACTACAATTTCCTTTTTCACAAAAGATCACAAAAAGCCACCCAGGCCTGGAAAACCCACAGAGTTCTCATTCCATCAGAGCCAAGGAAGGAAAAAGAAAGGGGTGGGGGATGAACAATCCTGACCAGGAGATAAATTTATTCTTAAAGCCACTCCAGTAAGTTTGCCTTTCAGTTCTGTTGTTTAGCAGCTCCCAGTAAAAATTAAAATGCATGTCAGGGAGGTGGGGGAAAGAAAAAATAAAAAAAGAAAAAAACAGTCAGGGAAAATCTCACTGACCTCCCTCAGCAAACCTCTTCCTCAAGATGCAATGAACTCTTCTGGCACAGAAAGGTAATTTAATTCTTCCTGCCACACCAGTCTTGACTCAAGGCCATTTGATTTCACAGTTCCAGTACTTGCAGTAGTTAGCAAGTTGTGCCATGTACTCTGTAGAGTGAAAAGCCATGACTGCAGCATGCCAAAGTCTAATCTGTGACAGGCATTCTCATTTCTGGAACTTACACAGCATGCCTTGGATTGTGCAGTGCTGCAAGGCAGCAGACAGGCCTGTGTGCATTGCCTAAACTCTGAGACCTAGGGATGCATCCTGAGAATGTTTACTACCAGTACAATTCTAATCATAACCACGATGTGGGTATGTGCTTTCTGCAGGATAAAAGGGTACAAGAAAGCCAGTGTTTAGATTGGACAGCAAAGACAAGATCACAGCCGGAGGGCAGAAAACTCATAAAATAGTTCCAGATAACACATACATACAGATTAAAAATTAACCACTGTTGCCAAAAAAAAATGCACACAACCCCACCCACAGCTATACCTGCCTATGTATGACTGCCAACAAATGCAAGAGGAATACGTGCTCTGTGCTCTACTGCCCCACCAACATTGACCAGTCACAGAGCCACCATCTCACATCTGTCCTGCTCCCCCAGAAAGTGCCAAAAAAAGAATCACCACTTATTGTTGCTCTTAATGACTGGCTGTCATAGAAATCAGGAACTTCAATGATGTGCTGCAAGCTAGTCCTCCTCCTAGGTCTAGGAAGTATTAAATTTTAGCCAGGTAGCTTGACACAACTGTTCAGAGGTGGAATAATGATGAAACAAAAATCACCATTGTTACTGCTTGCATACTCCATTCTAGAGTGAAAACTCACAGCTCTTTTACTGAAAATACTACAAATAAGCTGTCCAGAAGCTATTATCCTCTCCAGTAAATGCTGAGTCCACATACAGTAATGTCTGCAGTCCTCTTGTGCCAGTATTTCCATTACAACTCTCCGTTTTAATGAAGAATTAACAAGATTAAAATACACTCTGGCATGTAGACCTTCAAGTTCTATTACAGTACATTGTATTTACATTATAAACATTATCGTCACAATTCTCCTTGACTTAAAAAAGGACAAAGACAAATTAATTTACTTTTAAAATAAAAACTGTACCAAACATAATTGCTTAAAATCTTCAAACTTATTTCTCTACTCTTTATTTAAAAATACATTATTTATGCCATTAATAGGAAAAGCTTATTGTTGCAATGAAAGAATTCATTGAATTCAAGAGAACTAGAGCAGATCCCAGAAAAGGGCAGCTATTCTCTCTGTGCATAACATAATCATATGCCCTAAATCCAATTTTTCTTCCTCTGAAAGGTATTTAAGGATGTCATCTCTGTAGGGCCTGGCCCAGTGCCACTGAAAGTACAACGATGCACACTGTAGCCAGTGAGAAACCTTGTGTTCACCTTAGGCTGGAAAACCTTGCCAAGGACCAAAAACCCATTGTGAAAAGCATCAGGATGTTGAAAACAAGACTTCGCACTTATTTTTGAACTATTAATGTTCATAATTTTTCTGACTATTGCCCAAAACTTAAATACTTCTAACTAATAGTCAAATTTGAAGGGTACCTTCAATCTTTACATGCAGTGTATGATGATGGCAAAATGGAAATTTCATGAACTCAAGGGTATTCACCCCATAGATGCTTAACCATATACTGCAGTTACTTGTGGCAGTCACCACGTCTGAGATGGATGGTACAAACAGCACCCTGGAATTTTCTTGTCTCCTCCTACAGCTTACTGAAGAGGAACCCAGGGAGCAGACAAGCTGAGACATCCAAACAAGGTTTCATCATCCATTCAATCATCCTTAGATTCAGACTTGTTTTACACCAGATGCCTGATTTTAATCATTGTCTGTATGTCTGAGCAGAGCTCAGACTTGGACCTTCAACCTTTTATCAGAAAGCACATATTTTTCTGCTTACAATCACCCTACTAACATGAAAACGATTATTGTTATCTTAATTGTCCCCAGTTTGTCTCCTATGGGTGGCTGAATTAAAAAAGCTAGTGTCTTCAAGGACAAACGTACAGTAAGTATCACTGAATAATATCCCCAGCCAGTAAAGTTCATTCTTGAGTCCTGGAATAAAACATGAGAGTCTTTGTTATCTTATCCAGCATGTCAGAACCAATCCAATACATCGCAGAACTTAATAAAGACAGGCTGTCTCCAAATCATGAGACATCCAGAATACGTGTTTTTTTCCCCAGTGTTTTTTCAAATAACTAAGTTGGTGGTGCTCTGTTGTGCTTGTGATGGTAGATGACAACCATCACACCTGCACATAGGAGTGCTGCTGCCATGGTACTTCCACCCAAAATTAAAGCAAGTTCAATGAAAGCAAAGTTTTAATACAGGTATCTAACAGCAGAAAAATATGGTGAATTGGTCTGTAGTACATTAACTGCTCTGTCTTTGCTTTTTGGATCTTTTTTTTGTTACATTTCTTTCTTCTAATTTTTTTCTACCTGTATGGCACGTGCCCTCATTTAAGTCCTATATATAGCACATGTCCTAGTAAATTGTCCCGAAACAGTTCAGAACTGTGGCACAGACTGCATGACTTGATCAAGAAATATGTCCTTAAGCTCTGCACACATTTTGAAAGCTACGAAAAATACCCGAGGAGTAAATAAAATGGAAATCTGACATTTGAAAGTCAGTGGAAGCAAGGCTAAAGAGAAGAGTAATTTCTTCGTATTTATGGTACTGTAAAGATTTTCAGGTACATTGTACAACAATGCTGTATAATCATCAGGCAGCAATTCTAATGGGAACTGTTTTTCACATGGCAGTTTTGGTTACCTATATAAGAAACAGACAATGAAACAGAAACAGGTATTTCTAAGAAGTACTTTGGAAATTGTCTGCCTATGCCCAGTACCTGAGCAAACATAAATCTTCATTGAAACAGTTATAATTCAGTAGCTGCCTAACTTCTCTTTATCTTCTGTGAAGAGGTGGTGGAAAACATTGTTAGTGACAATGACATCATCCAACTATGATTAAATTAAAAATATTGTTGAATCAAGGGGTTTTGGCTAAGCTAATAGGATAAAAACCTTAAGAAATTACATTTGCTTTACTTTCTGGAGCTAAGGTCAAGCATGCTGAAGCTCCTGGGTTTTTTTGAAAGGTGGAATTGGGTTAAACTCCAAATAAGAGACAAACTGACAGATCTAGACTTTTTTTAGGAACTGTGTAGTAAGGTATCAAAGCCGATCCATTGGAATTGTCTTTTATGTTTACTTCCACCAAATGAAATCAGAAGGAAAAAAATGTATCCAAGTATTCAAATTCAAAGCTGCATTCATGCACATTGAAAACTTTTGAATGCACAACTAGCAGGAAAGGGGAAAGTGATATTTTCCCCACTTTGGCTGCTCCATAAAAATAGGTTTCATTTACACTTCTATATTTTTAGAAATATGGTGGTATGTGCTGGTTTCTCCCCCCCAGTACATCACACATAATACTCAGCTGCTGGTTTTATGAGGTATTTGCAATAGTAACTGAACAGACAAATCCTCTGTTATAAAGAGAGAACAAATAACGGGGATTAAAAAAGCTGTAATTATACCAAAAGGGTTTATCTGTAAGGATATATTAAAAGAAATAGTATAACAAAATAACTTTTCTTTCAAGAAATCCTCTGAGCATTATCATTGCTTACACTAAGGACCCTTTTATAATGTTACCATAAAAGGGATTCCAAATGCTTGTCACCCCCAAAGGATGCCTGCAGACTCTGCCAAGATCTCCTATGAAGGCTGAAGTTGGTAGCACATACCTATTTTACACTTAGCAAATGATGAACAAGCAGAGCGAACTTTGAGCCCAAAACAAAACACACTGTAGGTAGATGATGTCCTCCAGCAACGAGCCAAAGCATGTCAGCTGCTGCAAGCCTTTGCAGTGAAACAGGAGCAGAGACCAAGAGGTGGTGCATGCCATCCCCACCAGCCAACACCAAGCAGCCGCACAGCTGGTTGCATGACAAGCACATGCAGAACCACTGACCAATGAGCCCACTCCAGCCACGGATCAGGCTACTGTAAGGACACCTGCACGTGAATGACAATGCATTGTCAAGCAACACACCACCAAGGACAAAGACTGTATTCTTGCCTTTGCACTGGCCCATCTGGTCATGAAAGGCTCTTGGACATGCAGGAGTGGGATGCCCTGACCCATGGGGGCTGTAGCTAGTATTCTGGATCTCCTGTTTCATCAGCAGCTTCCTGAGGACAAGTGTTCCTTGTGCACTAGAGACCTCTGGCTGGTTGCACAGCATTCCCCAGGGGACCCATACCAGTTACAGCTGGCTTCTGGCTTCTGGTAAACTAAAACTGGAGAATCTGTTAGTAAAAAACTACAGTAAATAAATCTTGAATTACTTTCCCAAACCTCTTCTCTAAGATCAACAGTTCATTATCATAGTTTAGATTTTGTAAATGATTGATTATTGGTGTCAGTAGCATGCAAGTCTGTATCGGAGTTTTAGGGTTGAACCTGAACACATTGAAGCAGTTGCTAGTGCAATATATGACCCAAAAAAATCCACTACTTTGTTATTAATTGCTTTTTTGGAGACAGGCACTATGATGAATTAGATGGTTAAGCAAATTTCAGATCCAATGAAACAGACGTCAGCACCACAAGTTTTCCAAGCTACAAGGAATAGAAATCTGCATTTTTAATTTTACAAATCAGAAGAGCTTTTGTCATATATTTCAACTTCATTGTTTGATCCTAAAATTAAAAAAACCCCAAACTATAACTTTTGTATTTGGGATTGGTCATATGGACTATGTAATGGAAAAGCTCTATAAGTTATCTAAATCATTATTTTATTTTGTTCTCCTGTGGTTCCAATTGTTCATTGTTAATTAGATCCAGCCATAACAACGCATTGTGCAAAAGGCATACTCTGTTTTAATCAAAATCTTGGACGGCATTTTGGATGGCATCTTTAAAAACTTGGACAGAATACTCTGTGGTTTCCTCACCGATGAAGAATCTATGAATGCATCTTCCACTGAATGCTGACAGTTATTATCAGGTTATT
Source organism: Scytalopus superciliaris (assembly GCA_013400415.1). Classification (NCBI taxonomy): domain Eukaryota; kingdom Metazoa; phylum Chordata; class Aves; order Passeriformes; family Rhinocryptidae; genus Scytalopus; species Scytalopus superciliaris. The sequence goes on from VXBX01001798.1 coordinate 1,838,916, forward strand.
TTATGAGCAGCTGCCTGTTTCATGTCACTATTTTAGATTTCTTCCTGTTCTGCACCTGCTTTGTTCACTCAAAACAATAATGAACTGAAAACCTGTCCCACAGGACACATCTGTGATGAACTCCTAAATAATTTTTTAATTTCCCTTTTATGCTATGCTGAAAGTGATGCAATAAACACAAAATATGACTGTAATAGTCTCATCCATTTGAAATCAGATCTTTTCATTTATGATGTTCAAATTATTTTCCCCACTGTTTTGGCAGTGAAGAGAAATGGCCAGTGTTTGGGAATGAAACACACCTACAAGGTCATGCTTATGGACTGTCTCCATAGATGTATTTTGTGACAAGGCACTGAGTCAGATTATCCTTACAGGTATTTACCCATGTCAAAAATCTGAAAAATGTTTCTTTGGCAGGAATAAACACAGAACTCTGCTTTTTTTTGTCAATACATAAATAGTCATTCAATGGCACTTTTGATCTTTGTGCTGCTGTTTTGAGAACCCTTGCTAGGTTTTACATTTAGATCCATAAGATTTAGTTATTTCTTTTGTCAGGCCACTTAGCAACTTCTTTCCTGCTATATCTCCCCACTACAGGCCCGAGGAATCACAGACTGACAAACTGGTGTTTTTGCCTAATCACCCGTTCGTAGCAGCTCCACCACCAAGTAAGACCAAAAACGGGGAGCGCAGCATCATTTAGCACGTTTGTTGGCACATGGGCAGTGGGATTGAGGAGACTCTCAGCAAGTCTGCTGATGACACCAAGCTATGTGGTGTCAGCAACATGCTGGAGGGAAGTGATGCCACCCAAGGGGACCTTGACAGGCTTGTGAGGTGGGCCTGTGCAATACTCATCAAGATTAACAAGGCCATGTGCAAGATCCTTCACCTGTGTTGGGGCAGTCTCAAGCTCAAATACAGGCTGGGGGGAGAAAGGATTGGGAGCAGGCCTGAGGAGAAAGATGTGGAGGTGCTGGTGGATGAAGAGCTGGACATGAGTCAGCAATGAGCACTTGCAACCTAGAAAGCCAACTGTATCCTTGGCTCCATCCAAAGCAGTGTGACCAGCAGGTCAAAGGACGTGATTCTCTCCCCCTACTCCACTGTTGTGAGACCCCACCTGAAGTACTGTGTCCAGCTCTGGGGCCCCCCTCAGAAGGACATGACTGCTGGAGCAAGTCCAGAGGAGGGACACAGAGATGATCACAGGGCTGGAGCACCTCTCCCAAGAAGGCAGATTGAGCCTAGAAAAGAGAAGGCTCCAACATGACCTCAGAGCACCTTCCAGTACCTGAAGGGAGCCTACAAGAGATCTGGAGACAGAATTTTTACACAGACATGCAGTGATGGGATAAGGCGAAATGGCTTTAAACTGACAGACAGTAGGCTTAGATTAGATATTAGGAAGAAATTCTTTATTGTGAGGGTGTGAGGAACAGGCTGCATCCCTGGACATACTCAAGGCAAGGCTGGATGAAGCCCTGAGCAACACAGTCTAGTAGAGGGTGTCTCTGCCCAGAGCAGGTCCCTTCCAACCCGAATCATTCTATGATTCTGTGATTCTATGAAATAGGCACAAAAACAGTAAGGACTGTAAAGAGAAAATTACAGAGGATTCTAACATGCTCTCTAGCTATCAGTTATTCCTGCTTGCCTTCCCCTTGCAATAATACAGGAAATAATATAATTGTTTTGTAATAAATTACATTATATAATAAATTACTGTATCATCACATCACACTGTATTATGCAACTACACATAAATGTAAAAATTTGTTTAATTTTAATCTTCTAACCTTTTCAAATTATGAAAATCTTTCAAACACAGCCTGAAAGGAAATCTAATAAACTCTGTTTGCACATACAAGTGGCGATTATGGATGCCTGGCCATTTCTCTGACAAACCAAAAGGCCTTTAATGGAACCTTGTTTCCAGTAAGAACTGAATACCATTTTTCCGATGCATTCTAAAATGGCTTCATGCCAAATCATGAGTCACTTTTTAAAATCTAACATCCTGTATCTAGTACCAAAACCAAGCAAAAAATAAACTCCTTAACTATTATCAGAGTAGCACCATAATTTGAAGAAAAGGAAAAGCTCACTTTGTCTGGTTTCTTTCTTAAAACAAGACAAAACACTACAGGCAGGGTTTTTGAATTAAAAAACAAACAAACAAAACCCACAAAAATAAACCTCTTTCATAAATGGGAGGGAAAAGAAAGTAATTTTTATTTGTCACAAATTAAACAGCTTCTGCCTGTATTTTAGAAGAAAAATCATAATAGCAGTAACAAAAGGAAATGAGCACTAATGGGAACCCTCAATCTGTGTCTTGAGGTGTTGTCTGCAACGTGTGACAGCAGTGCATGCAGCATGAGGAATGAACAAGAGGAGCTCGAAGGTTTGGCCCAGTCCCAGAGATTTTACATCACTTGCATAAGTGAAACCTGGTGGGATCAGTCCTGTGATTGGAGTGCCCTGTTGGATGGTTACAGGCTCTTCAGGAAGGATAGGCAAGGCAGAAGTCACAAAGGGGTGGCACTGTATGCAATAGAAGGGTTAGAATGTGTGGAGCTCACACTTGGCAATGGCACCGCTGAGAGTCTCCATTTAAGAATCAAGTGGCAAACAGATAATGCAGATGTCATCATGGCAGTCTGCTACAGACCTCCCAGCCAGGACAATGATGACACCAAGGAATTTATTTTTGAGGAACTAAGGGACACTTCGAAGTCAACTACACTTGTACTTATGGGGGACTTCAACTTCCCAGAAATTAACTATGATTATCACAATGCTGGTACAACCCAGGCCAGAACATTTGTACAAAACCTGGATGACAGCTTTATGGAACAAGTCCTAACAGAGCCAACTCTGTTAGGTGACCTCCTTGATCTGCTGTTTGTCAACAGAGTGGATTTCATGAGTGAAGATTGGTGGCCTCTTGGCCACAGCGGCCACAAGGCAATCAAGTTTAAAGTCTCTGTTGACAGGAGGAAAAGTGCCAGCAAAATGTCAACTCTGGACATGAGAAGAGCAGACTTCAGGGAATTGGTAAGTAAGGTCCTCTGGGAAAATGTTTATGCAGGTGTTTGGTGTCTCTCAGTGCTGGTCACTTTTCAAACATCATCTCCTAAGGGCACAGGAGCAGGCAATTCCCAAATGTCAGAAATCAAGCAGGCAAGGCAGAAGACTGTCTTGGTTAAACATAGATCTTCTCTTGGAAATAAGGCAAAAAAGGAAGGTGTATGCCTGGTGGAAGCAAGGTCAAGGGACATGGGAAGAATTCAGAGATGCTGCTTGCTGCTATGGGGAGAAAACCTGTGTGGCCAGAAGTCAGACTTGATGGTCTTTGTGGGTCCCTTCCAACTCAGCATATTTTGTGATTCTGTGAAAAGCCTAATTGTTTCTTTGACACAGTGGTATGTATGCAACATCAGCCCACTTCAAGCACTTAAGAGTGTAAACGAAATATATCATATTTCTACTGCTGAATATAAATGCTAGGGGTGAAAATCCCCAAAAATTTAACCAGTAAAACTATCATAAGTAGCAGTTTGCCTGTACAACACTTGATGAACTGACATTTCAAAACACTTAAATTCTGCTTTGCCCTGAGAAGAGACAATGAAAAACAGAGATTGGTGGCCTGTTTTCTTGTCACACAACTTTTATATCTGTAATTCCAAGCAAGTTCTCTAAAGTGACTGACAGATATAGAGTTTCAGGGGGAAAAAATCAGCATAGCTGAAATTGTGTTGGTTGAATGCTACAGCACGACAGACAGCAGCTCTATATGCCAGCACAGCAGGAAAAAAAACTCAATTGCTTTTAATAGACAAGCGTTTAGTGCAACGAGTATAATCTGGAGTGACATTTTCCCCTGTCTATTATGCAAGATGAAAGCTAAGCTTGTGCTTTTATACAGTATATTGCCTATCTTCAACACAGTGCCTTATCAGCTCTCTCTCCACTTTTAAGGTATTTTAGTAGCAAAAAAGGGGGGACACATCCTCAAGATTCCTTCTTAAACTCCAATTTCCTTCCATTCTGTGCTCATGTAGCCACACAGGTTTCAATAGGAACTGGTTTTTGTTTAGTTAGCACAGTTCAAATTCTATGCCTTACAACCTCTCTAAGAATTTTAACTCTCCACAGAAAATAATTTAAAAGGTAAAAAAAAAAAAAAATCTAGGAAACTCCACAAATAAAAGATGGAATTTCAAAAATCAAGGACAGCAAATCCATTTTACCAAAGTCATTGCCTAACACCTCCTTTTCTGAATTTCAGGAAAAAAAAGTGAAAAAGCAAGGAAATGGGTAGTTAGAAACTTCACCATTTTTATAACTCAGACATCATCCAGAATGTGCAATATCAACCTTTGCAAAAGCAATTATCCCTGACAAGATTTTCAAAATGGCATTCAGAGCAGACAGAGATCAGGAACTGTCCACACAAAGAGCAAAACAGATAATGACAGGCTTGCTCTGTTAATACATCCATTTATAACTCCAAGATACTTAAATTAATAGCTAATTCTTTGCCAATCTTTCTGTTCATCTATCTACTGCTACTCACCTCTGTGCTGCCACTGGATAAAGCTGATATCTTAATCGTAACCCTTTCAAGATAGCCCGCTCTGATAGACTGACTTGTTTTTAATGTGTTTTGATAGACAAATAAAGCTGCCTAAATGCCAAGAAGTCTGCATATTTAAGATTCAGTACTCAAAGAAGTGAGTGATTAAAATCTAGTGATTTTGCAAGACAAGTTCATAAGGGCTATAAATACAGCACATAGCATCAAAAGACCACATCAGCCAGACATCTGAGTACCAGAAGGAGACACAAGGCATAAAAGAAACCAAACCTTCAAAAACAAGGTACCAAATTGATTAGGCAACACTGGAAGAATGAGTCTTACAGGAGACACTTTATTGTGTATATATGCCAAACATGGTTATGATTTTATCCTGGTAGTACCAGATAGTTCATGTCCCACCTGTCTTCCAAACTGTGTATCCCACAATGAACAATGCTGCCTGCATTAGAGGAATGCCCCTTCCAGGTACTCCATGCCCTCCTGAAAGGGCAGTGAAAATGTCCTACCCTGATGCTTTCAGAGCCCGATCATGAGCAGGAATCTCTGACCTTCCCAGTCTGAGAGAGAAGCATTCAGCATATATGCACAGATGACACTGCAGAGCTTGCACCTACAGGCACAAGAGAGATGCCGATCACTCAACCAGCTCTGCACACCATGATGTAGCCTATAAATCTCCTCCTCTCTCTCAGAGCTGCACATCCGCTGAACCACGTCATTGATGCTATCCCACGTGTCTGATGGAAAGCCTCCTCTATGTGAAGCCTTCTGTTGGGAGCACCAAGATGGGCACCCTGGGGTGCTGTGCCTAGGAGGTACTGATGCCCAGCTCTCCCCTGACACAAAACCCTTCCGTAGACAGAGCTGAATTCATGAGTGTGCCTCTGAGCTCCCCAAAGACAGGATCAGTAAAAAAGTTAGGGTAAACCTTACAAGCGGAGGAGAAAAATCTATGAAACTGCTAACAAACTCACTCAGAAATCTCAAGATGCTCATGAAGGGAGCAGTGATGGGAATTTCAAATATAAAATATACCATCTACCCTATACCAGACAATGCTCTTTATTTGCCACTGGAATTTGGTACAGGGGATGAGAAGACTGCCTGGAAAGGACTGTGAAACTAGCAATGGCCCACGCTCCGCCCTTTTCCAGAAAACAGGTACTGAATGAGACAAGCAATGTCAAAAAACAAGCTTGAGTTGTCTCAGAGCAAAGAGATTTTTTTCCTCATTACAGCACAAAGATGTGGCAGGGCATATGTCCTTTTAGTTTTCCTTGGGTTTACTTCCTTCTTTTGTATCAGATAGGTCTCAAGTTAGTAAGGCTGAGGGCCATCTTCATTTAGCTCGCAGAACCCAGCTGCAAGTAAGGTCTTCACATGACGACAGCACTACCAACATTTTTCCCTCTAATTATTTTTGCTCAGTATTCTATTCTCCAGGACAAAAAGAAAGAGCTTCAAAGACTTAAGAGAGATGCCTCCTAAAGAAAATTCTCCAGAAAAAGTGCAATTCAGAATTAATAAAGCCACTTTTCTATAGAGGCTTTTTGAGTCCTATATATGCAGAGGAGAGTTTTTCATTTATCAGGCATCAGAAAGGCAAGGGCTTTCTACAGGGTGATTTTGAAATTCTTGGTCAAAGTTTAACTTTGTTTTTAACTTCAAAGTACAGAAAATCTTGGAGGTTGAAAGAATATAGTGAAACTTCTGAGGGATGTTACCAACCTGAAACCAGACTATGAAGGCACGTAAAACTGCCTTCTGTGCTGCACCTTTCCTCCCTCTTAGTTTCACAGACAGTTCCTGAGAAGTGAAAAGGCAAAGTCCGTTTGGGAAAGTTTAAAATATAATCAGATTTTTCTGGCTGGCAGCACTGAAGGAGGAAAGGCAGTTTCACTAATTAAGATCTGAACTTCTGCTTCAACTTCAGTTTTTCATGATGTTACTAGATATTTTAAAATATGGTACTCATTCACTGCTGGGTGCAGCACCCGCAGGGCAGTGAGTAATGGCTTTACTTTTGCTTCAGTACTGGCAGCAGCATGTTGGACTGGAAAATGAACCTCTATTTCCTATCTATTTTTAAAATCAGTTTATCTATCATCTCTTTAATTCTTATCCCTACATGCACACTAGAAACAAAACATTTAAGTCTCAGTACTACGCTGAAATACAGCACTGCCATTGACAGCTCAGTGGTGACACTGACTTGTAACAGAGGACAGAATTTGGCCCCAACCAGTACATCTGCATTCTGTACGAAAAATTCACAAGCTAAATCCTTTCACTTCTCTTATAAGTAGGAGACAAAATGAGAGAATCATCACTTAGTCAGCCAAGGCATGATTAAAAATCTAATCCTAGGATATAATTTGAAGGAAAGTAACTGGTAATAGATACGAAGTGTATTTTCTCATCATAACAGAAAACTGACAATATGAAGTTTTTCTGGTTTATGCCATTTTTTCTTGCTTTTATTAATTGAAAAAGTAAAAAATATCAACTAAACATAGCAGTAAGATGTCAGACACAAAAGAGAAATCTGTAATATTATATGCCCAGGTATATTTTGCTGCAGCCCTGAAGTCACAGATGTTACTGAATTCTGGTTTATTTGGAAACTTTCCTGTTTTTCTAAACACAAACACTGCTACTGGTATTTTGTAACTAGCTCTATATTATGAGGTGACATTAACTGAGGGGGTGACAGCTGGTAAAAAGTTTTGAATTGAAGGGTCTCCTTCTAAATGATACACACAAAGTTCTGTGTTAGCTCTCACAAGATGCACTGTTTACTAAAGATGATTCCCCATGAGTAAATAATGAGTCATGATACCCTTAAAAAAGCAAACACACAGAGTTAAAGAATAATTTCTAACATGGGTAAACAGACAGCACTGAAAATTGAATCACTTACGTGCATTTGTCCTAATAAAGTGTTAAAAACCAGAAAAGCTAGAGAAAATAGCCATAATTATATAAAACCACATTAGAAGATCTTGGAAAGACTGCATCTCTTTTCATATGACTGCAAAGCACATTTACAGACATACAAATAGGTAAATGCAGTCTTGAATATATGCAGGGATTTTTATTTGGGTGACACAACACAAACAGACCATGGTAATTTTGTCATTCTTGATGGGTTACTACTCTATCCTTACAAACAATGCAGACCACTGAAACACTATGTATTAAAATTCAAGCAGGAAGACAGCACTGCAAATGTAACACTGTAATTATAATAGGGTCTAAAAACCTGCTCATTTTTATGATATGGTATATCATATGACTTCCTAGCATTTTGGGAATTTACTGTTGGGAAATTCATCTCCAGATGATCACTGATGGTGATTATTGCTACTTCAATATGCATCTTATTTTGAATGCTACCTTATAAATTTCTAAAATCAGCACTAGGGTCCAAAAGTTCCTCAGGGAAGTATGATGGCAGACTGAAGATTATGAAAAATATGCTTATATCATGTCCATTCATAACACTATTCATCTGTAAGGATTTTGCCTAAAAGAGTTTGCTCCCAGCCATTCTGCAGAGCTTTCCAGACACCTGTGAAGCTTGTCAGCAGTTTTACATGAAAAATTAAACGGAATCCAGTGATTCTTATGACTTCTCAGCAGCTGAAAATGGTAGCTCTGAATTGACAACAAGAGATAAAGACCATAAACATACTGACGTAGAATAAGCTGAGTAAAAACGATTAAATAGATTATTTAACGACAATAAGGAATTATGTGAAGTTAGGAAAAAACAGGCACCTAAGTTGCTTTCTTTGTGAACACCACTGTCTTATAAAAAGATCCAGACGGAAAGTTGAAATGGGTGTTGACCAAATGTTAGGACTAATGCCCTTTACTTCACATGCTACATTCTGAAATTAGGGATGCCATGATATGTTTGAAAATTTCATGAGGATGAAATAGTCAAATCAAATTTCTTTGGGAAGAGCACTGATACCGCCATGCAAGACTGGGCACAATCACATATTGGAGACTGCTGCCCAGGTGGGGTACCAAGCAACTAGAGGAACATATACCAAAACCTGGTAATTCTGAGACAGGGGGTGGTTTTACCCCTTTCTTCCCTGTGTACTTCTCCTAGTACATTGGCCTGGAAATGTAAGCTCTCATGCTTTGACCAATCTACAACCTCCATATAGTTAGTCACAGTTCACTTTTTGAGATTATGTGATTTTAAATCAGGAGTTTCTCAAAAGTTGTTGTGCCATTTTAAACAGCAATTCTTGAGAAGAACCAGGCAGCCCATGAGATTGCCAACCACAGCATAGATCCCACAACCTGTCCTACAAGTTTCTTAAATTACAGACACACTTCTGAATCAGGATCACACACAATCTGCAGTTCTGCAAGATCCTCCTCATTTTTTGGCTGACTGGTGAGTGGTAAGATTACTGAAAAGGCACTGAGAAGCTTTAACTGCCAATGTTCATAATGGGAAAGATGGCACTTCTTTCGCCATAATCCACAAAACTTAAAATACTACCAAAAAGAAAAGGAAGAAAAGATCAGTGCAATCAGAGCACTTCAACTAGAATAAAGACCCCTTTGGGGCACTTTAACTTCCAGTCTGAAGCTTAAAGGGAAAATTAAATAAAACCTAAAATGTCACACAGCACTTACAAGATTACAAACACTTATATTAGGCAAATACAACAGAATCTCATTTTTCTCTATCTTGCTTTATGATATTGTGAGTGTATAATTAATAAAAATATTACACTAAAAACAGGAAGTAATTTGATGTAAATGGCCCATATTCTCAATTCTGTTATAATAGAGTTAAATTAGATCAAAGGCATTTAGTGTTCAAAACCAGGATATGTTACTACTATCAAAAATGATCATACAAGAACAGACTTCAGTAGCTTCCTATCCCTCATTCTACTGACGTTGTATCATTCCATAACATAGAGCTGCTGGTGCTTTATACAACTTAGATTCCTATCAATCACTTAATTCCAAGGTGATAACAACATCACACACAGACCGAAGCCTTAGATCCACCCCTTCTAATAAGTAGATCTCTTCATTAAAATTTAAAAAACACTCACTTCTTGCAGTTACCTTTTACAACTGCTTTCAGACAATTCAGACATAGTCACTAACAAATGTGTGCAGACATCTTGCAGTCTTTGCTAATGTCAGTTTCCTTTCACACTATTATTTTCCCAAATCCTGCCTGATCTCTCTCCTTTTTAAGCTCTTCTGGTTAGAAAAAAACCCAATAAATAATGAGCAGTACACAAAAGGGAATGCCATGTTCTAGGACTGAGCTTGTATGAGCCATAAGAAAATGGTACAAAACTGAGAAGACTAGTGCAACATTATGACCTCTGTTTACAGCCATAAATTACATCAACGAAGTGACAGTGTTCTGCATGACCCTGCATTGCTTAATATTTTCTCTCTTTTTTTTATTTCTTTTCTCTCTTTTTTTTTTTTTTTCATTATTACTGTGCCTGTCTTCACTTTACCAATTCTAGTTATTTCCTCCAATTTGATAACGGTCTAACCAAACACATATTTGTCCTACACGTCCAAGCAGAAGACCCAATTTTACTGTCAACACAGCCAGATCAAAGCAGCTAACCTGTTATGGAAACAAAGCCAACACCCTAATAATGTCCCAGTTTCTTCTGTTAACCAAAGAGACAAAATTATTCTTAATTAGCAATAGGTAATTCATCAAAAACATAACTTGAATGTAAGTGTTGACAGGAAGTCAAATTTATTGACTCAAAACCACAATGCATTTACTCCCAGAAATTTACCTACTGATCTACAAGATGGTCAAAAGATACAAAAATACGTCTACGTTGCACATCTGGAGATAAGAAAAGAGTACAGTATTTAAATTCAACATGTTTTGCTCTATTTGTTGAATTACATAATGTTGATTAGAAGACATTAGCTTGGTTTACAAAGGGAAGAGCATTCATTGCTTTTAGTATCAATACCACTGGCTAATGGAAATATAAGGGCATAAGTTACCACAAACTTTCACCACATTTTTCAAAAAGATATTAGTAAACATGAAGTACAAAATTCAATAATGAGATTCCACACTATATCAGAAAAATAATTTTTTTTAAAAAAACAAAGCAAAATAAACCCAAAATCCACTGTAAAAATCTGAAAAAAACAAACAAGAGCATGATAAAAATTTAATCTCTAAATCAAGATATTAGACTTGCCATATACACAGATGCAGATGTCTGGGTATACTGATTCCAAATTTAGTGCTGTAGATAAAACTATTTACATTTTAAAAACACACTATAATAAGATTATTTTGCCCACAAAACTGCTGAGCTCTGCAGAACAGTAAGTTTGTGTTATCTACCTTTATTTTGCTTCAGTTCTCCAGCAGTAATAAACCACTGAAGGTAATCTCATATGAAATTTCATTTTGGGGTCCTGACCCCTGATTTCAAACATTGCAGGAAGATGTACATTTATTAAACATACACAATGTTGACTGAATTTCAAAAACCATTGTTGGGATCGTAACCTTGTCTTTCCGATATATCACTTCTGAGCACTATTTAAGGTCCTAATCTGCCTGTGATACTCACCAAGCCTTTTTCACATGGAAATAAGACATTCATTCCACCACTTTGATATTATTAAATAGGCATCTTGGTCCCCAATAGGAACATCAGTGAAGAAAACACATTCAAGTAAATTAACAGTAAAGTACCACAAAGACTGCTGGCATCTGCTGGCTATAACCTAGTAGCTCAGATTCGCTGTGCTGAGACAGCACATAAAAAGAGTAACACCAGACATAACTTTTTCTGATTGAAAATGCTTCCAATCAAAAATATAAAGGGCAGGCAAGAACCATGAATGTCCCAAGATTATATTCAATACAGATAAGCTCAGCAAAAGTAAGTGCTTAAACTGTAACTTCTGATCTGCCCATCTGCTTTCCCCACTTTGCCCTGTTCTCCAGATGGGAAAACAGGTGAGGTCTTGACTTACTCATATGTCGCTCTGTAGTTTTGCCCACACCCTTCTTCCTGTTACACCATCTCCCAAGTGTTGTGAAATTTGGATCTCCTAAGAGAGATTGCAGATCTTAACCTTCACACGGCAATAGGTAAAGCTCAGTCCTATTCCATCCCATGCCTTGCAACATCTGGCAGGTTGAATCTCTCAAATTCTTCCTGCCTATTGCTCTTTCTGGGTTTAAATACTTGTTCTCTTAAAGAACCAAAAATGACATTGAGGTTTTCACAATCCTAATTTGCAAATTGATTCAAGCTCTCTTAGATTAGATTACTTTCCAAAGCAAACACAGTAATGCCATACTACTCTCATTTCCCAAACACAGACTGCCTTATGACTGTGCAGGGCTCACAATGCCTTTGCTTCTTAAGCTGCCCATGTTCACACAAATGGCTTTCACTGACTCCAGGAGATATTTGCAAAAGTATGGGATGTTCCACTCATCCAAAGCTATTTAAAGGAGTAAGATCTAAAGAAATATCGACAAGATTAGGCATGATGTATCAGGAAACCCTTAGCAACAAAACATTATTAAAAAAAATCAGACTGTAGATTTGATCTTATAGATCTGGACTCCAGTTGTAAAGGTCTGCCTTTACATATCTTTCTTGTACTATCAAATAATTAATTCAGCTGAAGAGTTGTGATCATCAAAATGGACTATGGCTGTATCTACACAGACAGGTTTTGAAGAGGGCTAGCTCAAGTTATAACTTGGCTTGGAGTTGAACTTCACAAAGAGGAGTCCAAGCTTTTCATCTTATTGCATGCTGTGCTTGCCCAGACAGCAATCTACTTCCCCTTTTCCCCTCTATCTCCAACATGAATTGCCTATAAGCCTTCCAGCTCGCCCTAAGTTGAGAAAATAAAGTATGTTACAAATATTGAGAAAGAAATTTTTCAGAAAAAAAGACCACCTGCACTGTTGCTTCAAAATACAGGTTACACTGATGTGAACTTATATTATGGGTATGAATTTCCAGCTGCCATTTGTGGATGAGCTCCATCTACGAGCAAAGGTAAGGAGATGTCTGGTACGCACCTGGCTGCCAGCCACGGTCCACACTGGTCCCCGCAGGGCTGCCTCATGAGTAGGTGGAGCAGTAATGGAGAGGGAACATTGTTTAGTTCAGGTTTTGTGGCTGCAATTCCACCACTTTCTTGCTTTCAGAACTTGGGTTTCTTGCTGGAATGACATGTAACCCACAAAAGAGATCTCTGAAAAAGCGCTGGGAGCCAAACTGGGCAGCAAAGGTCAAAGGAGAGGGGAGGGTAAAGGTTCACAGAGTAGTCTGCTTATGTAAATTTGACTTTTTACATTTACATTCCTATCAGCAAAGCAGGATCAGAAAATTACTCCTAAACAGCAGGCAAGTCCCGGCTACTTTTTATGCCCATATGATTAGTTCTCTGGGATCAAAGGTAATGATCCTGAGAATTGGTCTATTATGCTCAAAGGTGAGAGTATGACTGCTCTTTGTAAGTTTTAAGTAAGCTCACAACTCTGACCTGTGCATGGAAAATGCATTTCGGGCACTTTTCAAGGTTACAGAGATGCTTCAGTTTTATGTGTACACAGAAGTAGTATGATTTGCTCTCTGTTATTTTGGTATGAATTCATAACATTTTACTGACCCCCTTGAATTTATTATGGGCAAGCCTGGCAGACCAGTTTAATCTCAAAGTGTGCTCTACACTTCCCATTAAATGAATCTATTTTAAATTATTTTTTACTTCACTCAACTCTAACTAAGTGAACTGCAATTATTTCTCAAAACCTTTTCTGAAAAATGGCTGAAGTCAGAGAGGGCCTCTGCAGACTGTCTAGTTCACCCAGCTCAAGCAGGGTCACCTGGAGCAGGTTGCCCATGACCACGTCCAATTACTTCTTTAGTAGATAGAGATCCCACAGTGTCTATGGGCAAGCTGTGAAAGAAGTCTTGCTATTTCTGCAGAATTAGCAAAGGAAATGTTTAGGGTTGGACTTTTTCCTACATGCAAAATTTTAGATTCCTTTTCTTTCAGCTACTTGAGTTCTATTCCTTGGAACAGAACCTGTAACTTGGCAAGAAAGGCCCTTATGACAAGGATGAATCCTCTCTCCCTGTGAAAATCTAGTGAGAAAGGAAAAATGAGGAAAAGGGGTTTGCCTAAGTTTATTTGTGCTCCACAAATATTTGTTATAGTATTTGGGAAAAAAAAACATGTTTTATTCAGATTCTTGTATTTACCAGCTATTGGGTATTTCAAAGGATGTGACAACATCTGAAGACAGAAGGAAGCACACTCTGTATACATATGGTTCTCCATATACATGGCTCCATGCAAGGAAACTGGCAGTGTAGAGAAGCCAGTGCAGAGCCAAAGCAAGGAGTCTTACCCATGTCACTGGAGGTAGGACCGAGAGATCAGGACAGCTAGCTCAGCAAATAGCTCTATACAGACAGTATGACCACAGCCCTCTCTCTCTTGGGAATTATGGGATCCAGTACTTTCTCTTTGCCAGTCACACCATTCCCACTCTCACCCAACCTCCAAGAAGAGAAAGCATTTCTACCTTCACAAAACTGAGGAGTGTTTTGATATGAGGTCTCTTGAAGAGATCACATTAGAAGATCCTTCTGCCTCACAAAACACACTCCCACCATCCACCCACTGGAAAATCATGGCCAGAATGGCTGCAAGCACATTCCCTGCATCCTACCGTGAGACTGACAGCGGGTGAGATTCATCTTCCCTGGGCAGAGGATGAAAGAAAACAGGCTTCTTAGGAGGCCTGACTATCAGAGCAGTCTCTGGGTTCTCCCAGAGTTCAATGCAAATGAAGACAGCTGCCATCAAGATGGTATCTTGTGCAACAACCTAGTCGGCAAGAAAGAAGGCTTCCTACATTTCAGAGGCTACAGAGGCTATCACCATTCTTGTCCAAGTGTCACAGCACATGTCAGTGGTCACATATATATGCAGCAGAACTGCCAAGTAGGGGGGGCCAGGGAGGGAGATGCCAAACAGCAGTGGAACTGGGAACAAAGGAAAAACCCCACAAACCCAAGAACTCAACACTCAGTAATGCAGAAAGACAAAGCGGCAAAAACACAGGGCTTGGTCAAAACAATGGCAAGCAGGACTCTTGTCTTTGGCTTATCCCTTCTGATGGCAAGAAGACCCTGTCAGAAGGAACCAGTCAGCAGACAAGTCCAAGTGCAATCCACTCTGCCAACATCAAGAGCATGGCAACTGCCTTTAACATACACCAGACTCAGCAACTACAACAACTAACAGGATATCCTATGGGGAAAGAACATTGAGGACACTATCTCCACACATAAGACCCTTCAATAAAATAAAATATCTCTAGCAGCCCTGTCCCACGTCTGGCAAGGGAGAAGAGCATGAAGTATCTGAGGCAGGAGACTGGGGGGTAGGGAAGAAGGTGGAACGGGATGGGAAACAGGAAAAAAAGAGCCTAACAATTTGCAACAATTGAATGCTAAATTAGCTAATCAGATTAGATGCCTTCATGGTACAGAGCTAAGTGATTTTCAACTAAAAATTCAAGGTAACCAGTGACAAATTACTGTTACATGTGTATAATTCACAGGCAAGGACCACATGCTCACAATATGCTATGTAAACAACTCCATTCCCTGTGATCTGATGCTCCGAAGTTTCCTGGTTTCAAATAAAGTTATGAGGAACTGTAGTTTTCAAGCACGACTATTACTACATATGACTAAGCACCCTGAAAAGTGAACCAGTACCATTCATGGACTCTAAACCTTAGTTTACCTGCATATATTCAAAGACACCTGAATTAAGGCTGCATAATCAACCTTAATTCTGGTATTTCTTTTCCTCAGTGCTTGAGATTATAACTTTAATAATCAGCAACTTCTGCAGTTAAACAGTTGATCCAGGTCCTCTGGCCCAACTAAGCTGTTTTATTTTGGTCACATAGAACACTTCAATAAATTAAATCACTTCAGTAAGCCACATCAGTGAAACGGGAACAACATAAAATGTATGCAGTTCCATGCTGCATAGGAAGTATTCTTTGTTCCAGATTTAATTTTCTTTGTATTTGTAAAAATAAAATTATACTTTCATATTTAATGGAAGCAATTACTTTTCCTTAAAAATGAAATTTGTCAAAAATACTTTATAGGTGAATATTCTTTAAATGCATATGTGCATGGGCATGCATATCCTGAATGAATACAACATGAATACAACTCTGTACAGACTCTTACCCTGTTTATCTAACTGGATAATGAGTTTCACCATATCCTTTTTTAAAATAAAGGAAATATTGAAAGCAAGACAACTTATGTATAAAAGAAGGCTCAAGACAAACCCTTTCATTTCCCAACATGGCAAAATTATTCTAAGCCTTATACAGAAATGCTATAGATCTTAATTAGACTCTGAAGCACCTTGCACACAAACACACTGGATTTTTTAAAAATATGTATGGAATATTAAAAAAAAAAAAAAAAAATCAGAGCCAGGGACAAGTTAATAAATCACGGAAATAAAATTATTTCGATGTAAAGCTAGAAAACAGTATGCAGTCACACAAAGGCTATCCTTCCTGTCAAGAATTGCAAGGAGGTAGGCAAATGGACTAGGAATGATAAAATTTTGCTAAAGGTCAGAGGGGGAAAAAAACAATTATAAAGAAGAAATACTATAATTTTATTAGTGTTCATTCTTTCTACTGGTAGGAAACCAAGCAGCAGCATTCCATACCTGTTCAAGTACAACTTAGCTGGAGCACATGGCAAGTAACTGGCATAGCCAAGTCAAGCAAAATAATGCAATGCCATGAGGGGGAGGTGTGCAGTTAACAGGAGGCCAAGGTGCAAAACCAAGGGTCTAAAAACCCATGAAAGCACAAGAAAGGAAAAGGCCCAGAGTTCAAGAACATTGCACAGATACAGATAACGAGAACAAACATGACACATGACTCAAGGAAGCCAACTTGCAGTGGTGATGAAAACAGCTCTTCTTACCCACACAAGTGTATTTTCCTTATAAATGTTTCAAAAATGGTTCATCCATTTCCATGTCACTAAGATATTGGTTAGTGAGCAATTGTTCAAGGATTCAACTGTTTATGCAGCTGACAGATACTTCTGATTTTCTTCAACGCTACAGCTGTTGCAAAGCACATCCTACTGTCAAGCAACATTGTTGCCATACCTGCCGCACACAGTTAATTCCTACCAACTCTCATGAAGTAACCCAGAACAAACCCAAACACCAGGATTAAAATATGCTAAAAATGTAGCAAGTAAGCATAACTAATGATATACCCAAGATAAAAGGCTAAGCATTGTGTATGCATACATAGAAGTGATCTGGTTCTACATGGACCAACTTTACTTCATCCAGTAAAAGACAGACTTACATTTTGTTTGACTTTAAATTCACTTGATCAGACACTGATCTTCTTGCTCTGTTTTCTACCTTACTATTAGGCAGCTCGACAATCAGTCCTTTTATTTCTTCCAATGGAAAAACAGAACCTTAATTTATTGGGTTAGGTTCACCAGAGGACACAGAACAGTTCTGTAGTCTAGAATGATCACACTGCTTTCATGCGTATAATCTAATTATAACATAAGAGTATTTGCCCTTTTAGTTCATCAGTAAGAATTATTACAGCTCTATATATTTAAGACACTTGAGGATATACAGGTTTTTAAAAAAACCTGCAATTTATTTCTGTACTCTTTGACGAATTCACTGGTTTCACAGGATATTTAATTTCTAATAAACTGCAATAGGTTGGAGTAAAATGAGAATTTTTATGACCAAAGCATTCAAAATGGAATACACAATTTAATTTTCATATTTCAAAAAGGCATTTTATTTGCTTTCAATTTCCTCGTCTCCAGTTACAGACTGTTACACACACTTTGGCAGTGAGACCGTAAACCAAAAAGGCTAACAACAGAACCAACTTTCCCAACCAATCCTTTGACTTGTGTTGTCCCCCTACCACAGCCATTTTCAAAGTTGTGATGAATAATGGAAACAATCTCATTCATGTGTTGTGAATTAAACAAGAGAAACAACTTGTGCAAGATTCAATCACTTTATTCAAAATGTCCTCCTAGACCACATACAACCAGTGAAACAATATAGAATTAAAGGAATAAAATTCTTTAGTCTTTACACAGAAATTTATAGTCTGCCCTTCATTTTGATTATAAAGATTCTCATAACACATGCATTGTTTGTTCAATTTAAAATCCTAGCTCACTCCTGAGAAGGGAGAGTAGTTTTCCACTGCACAGTAACAAGTTTAAAAAACATCAGAAGCAGAACTACCACACTAATGGCCACATGAATTATTCTGCTAACTTTTTTGAGGGGAGAAATTAAGCCAAGTAGACCTGCAGACTAACACTGCACTTTCAAGCACAGACTTCCTCACCCATCCAGAGTCCCTACTTCAGTTAAACAGGTGGAAGAGGCACTTTTGTGACTTCACAGAATTCTGCTCTCATATACCTGAAGAGTTACCAAAGAGCATTTATTTATTTACCTATTTATTTGAATGGGACCATGCAGGAGAGAATCTATGACTACATACATAGCCATTCGTAAAATTTGGAAAGAAAGGAACGTCAAACTGTGGAAATATCAAGAAAATCTTTCCTGATTGATCCTCTGACCCTAGCTGACAGAAAATTCACAAATTTGTATCCTGACCACACCTTCTAGAAACCCATGGCATGAATGTTCCTCGTTCCCTGCATGTAGGTGGACAGTGCCTCAGCAGTATCACCACCCTTCCTCCAGAGGCATATTCTCATGTGCTTTGGAAATCCCGCATGCAAAAGGACCATACACAGGAAATACTCATCTCTGCATTGTACTCTGCACCCTGCAGTACAGCTCTGCTTTCGGCCATGACAGCCACCTCCTATTAAAGACCAAATTAGTTTGGCCAGAAAAATTAGCACTTCCCAAATCCTGAAAGGAAATCCAAGACATGAGGGCTCTCAGTAACTGTGCTTCTCCTGCCTTCTCTCATCTCAGGCTGTTTATCTGAGCTTCTTTCACAGGCATACCTTTTTTGCCTTCTTCAACTTTTAGTAATAAGCAAACCCCAAATCAGTAAACCAGAATATGATGGAGGAGAGATAACAAGCACCAGAATTTCCTTTTCCAAGGAGCCAGAATTCCAGCAAATGAGATTCTCGCTGGAGAATGTCCTGCCTCAAATCAGGTGGGTTTTTTTGAGGTTTCATCTCTTGATTCCCTTCCAAATGGAATCAAATTTCAAGACAAGCTACACTAAACTCTGACAAACTTCCACGACTTAAGTTTAGCAATCTTTCTCCTCCCTACTTTCTCTTGGCTGGGTTTTTACAAATAGCCAAGAGGAAAAATCTTGCTCACCATCAACAACAGGGAAGCCAGAAGAGGATATATGCCTACCACAGGTATGTGTTATTCTGCACGCTTTTTCACAGAGCATCAGTATCTGTTATCACTAACAACTTTCTTCCCTTCATCTTCAAAAAGAAAAAAAAAAAAAGGCAACAAACAACCACATACTGAATAAGGGAAGTACAACATGCACCTCAGAGAAAGCATGTCTTAAAACTTCAGATGTCCCACTACTGCAAACTCTTTGAAAAACACCTGAAGAAACCTGTCTTCAGGGTAAGCAGCCTTCAGCAAAAACAGATTCACTTTTGCTGTCTTCAAAATCCCCCATATGTCAGCCTCACATAACAGGAAATGATCAGATAATAAAATTAATGCTATAGCATGTAGAAGAGTGAACAAAAACACCACCATCACTTTCTACTAAGCAAAAAAACATTCCCACACAGAAGGAGACAGCACAAAAAAAAAAAAAAAAAATTGATTTTACATAATGACTGGGATATGCAAAGAATTTCAAAAGCACTGAACAATTTGGAGTAGCCATGATGTGCTCTACACCAGCTCATACAAGACTTCATCCAAAACCAGTAAAAATCAATGGGCAGTTTTCCACTTACTCTAACAGACTTTGGTTTGAGCCCTTTCAGCTGAATTGTTAGAGTCCACACAGTTAGAAGTACATAAAACCCGCAGCTAAAATCTCTCTTCTCCAACACGGAGCCATAAGATGGTTTAAATTTCCTCAGGACCATCCAGCAGCAGTGCCCTCAGTTTCACAACTGGTACGTCAAGACTAGATTATTCCATCATTAGCAAGAAACAATGGAACACACCAGCTCATCCAAAGGTCACCAATTCAAATAAACTGGAAGAAGGCTGAGACATTTAAGGGTCCTGGGATTAATATTAAGGGTGATTTTGTGCCAGTTAGCAGAAAAAAAAAAAAAAAAAAAAAAAAAAAAGGATNAAGAAATTGAAAAAAAAAAAAAAAAAAAAAAAAAAAGAGAGATCTTGTGAGGAAGGAAGTAGGCATATACAGTTTCACAAAACTTTTGTTGTGATTGTGTCTTAAACAGCTGTTCTGTGAGAAAGTGAAGAGCTATATTTTCCAGTGATTTAGCCCAGCTTCTTCTCTTTAAAAAAGGCTATACATTCATAAAGCTGTATTATTTACAGTTCAAAGTAAGGGAGCCAACTCAAGCCTCTCACTGTAAGACAACAGAGCTACCCCATGTAACTGCATTGATTATGGTAAAGTTTCCTGAAAATGACCTTGTTACTACAGAAATTGCTTATAAAGAGCAAACCCTTTGCTCTGTTGTTTTGGTTTTACTTCTCAAATGTTTATTCAGAAATTGGAGCTGGGAAAACAGGAACCAGAAACTATAGTAAATTGTCTCAACACACAAATAGTACCGAACTGCAAAAGGAAAACAGACCATTTTTCATAAAAAAAAATCAGTCTATCAATTAAGCAAACATATATTTACGACAGACTAAGTTTTGTAAATAAATGCCAAATATGTTACTGTAACTAGCAGATGGCTCAGTTTGAATGCATGAATTTTGTGTTAAGCTAAAATCATAAAGGGAACACGGCTTATATTGTAGGAAAAAACATCCCGTTTGCCTTCCTGGACAGAACTGGTATTTATTACAGCATTTTTAACCTGCGTTTCGCCTTCCTCCGTCCAGATCACAGGAGGGCAAAAAAGGTTTCTGGGCACCATGGGACTGTGGGGGTCCTGCCACTCACCAGAACAGGTGCGATCCTTCCTACCGGCAACTGGCTTCGTAGGGCTGACAATTTTCCCTTTTCCTTTTTACTCATACGCTGCCTGATCAATCCACCCACTACGGCTTCCAAGCCTTCCTCTTCTATATTTAGTTAACAATTAACACATTTGGCTTTTTTAACTTCTCGGATTTCTGTTGTTGTTGTCGCCGCCGCCGCTTTAGAAAGTCAAACAGAACTTCAATGGATAAACTCTTTTAACGGGGGAAATACCACCTATGCCGCAAACATAAATAAATGAGGCAGCGCCGGCGGCCGCCGCCGCTCCCCCCGCGGTGATGAATACCGGCGGTGCCTCCC
>VXBX01001798.1:1860290-1891887 GCA_013400415.1 Scytalopus superciliaris
GCGGCGGAGCCGGGGCCGGGGCCGGGGCCGGAGCCGAAACCGCCCCCGGCGGGCACTTGTAGCGCCGGTGGAGACGGGATCCCCCCGGTGCGCCCGGCAGCGCGGGCAGGGCGGTCCCCGGTGCGCCGGCGAGGCACAGCCGCGCCCCGCGGGCTCGGGCGGAGAGGTGCAGGCACGGGGCTCCGCTTCCCTGACAGCCGTATTGAGATCCCGCGGCCGTGGGTCGCGCTGCCAGAGGGGCACGGGAGAGGAGGGGAATTGCCCGTGTTCTCAATCTGAAGGCAGCGGCTCAGCCCCGAGTGGACACCCAGGGCAGCCGCGGCTCTGCGCAAACACGCAGTCAAAGGGCTTTTTGATGGTACCTCCTGCACCCGGCTGGATTGTCCCGCTGTTGACTCGCATGTTTTTCCCATGGGCTTTGGCAGGCGCACCCCGCCGTGGGTGCTGGCGGCTGACACTCCCCTCTCTGCAGGGATTCCCACTGGGGGCTCTCCCCTTGGCCCCACATCTCTGGGTTTGGGGTACCAAGGGGTCAGGGTGGGCAGCCCACCAGCCCTGCTGATAGCCGACCCATGCAGAAGTCAGCAGCAATGAGGTTGGCTGTAAGCAGCACACTGGCTCTGACGGGAAAATGAAGACTGACAGTCCTCTGGCCTACAAAACCAGGGCAAACTGGGGCTCAGAAACCTGATGACCCCATCTCAGCCCATCACAAACTTTGCTCATTGCTCTTCACAAGGCAGGCAGGTTTGGGAGGTTGCGTGTTCCCTGGCCTTAGGTCATGTTCTGAAGAACGTGCTCAGAAAATGATGAGAGTACATCCCCACCACCCATCTCTAATTCATGAGGCAAGCAAGGAAGAAGTGTCCAGAGTCTTATTAACAGCTATCAGCTGGGGTGTGTAAGATGGCGTCTGAAGTAACAGGGGTGAAAGCAATAGCTACTTGAAAGAATAAGATCAGTTTGTTTTTCCTTAAGGAATTACAGGAATATTAAACCCTTCTTGCAGTTATAAATCATTTAATGCAAATCATTTAATCCAAACAGAATTTTTACAGGCTCATGAGGCTCACTCATTTTGCCAAGAGTGAGTCATGTACAAATAAAATGAAACCAACAAAGAAAAGAGCTCTCATACCATGTGTATGTGGGTGATCCTTTGAAAAACTTGTAATTATTTTTTTAACTCTACCACAGCCAGGAAGACAGGTTTGTGAAGCAAGAGCAAACCTTGATAACTGCAGCCCATCAACATGTACTTTTTCCTTCACCCAGAAAGTAACACGACAGGTCCCTTGTCAGGCCAACGACAGCAATGGCATGACTAATGCATCAGCAGCCCCTCAAACACCACGATTTCAAACCCAGTTGTGTGCTGACACACTAAAGAAGCAAAAGACTTTGAAAAAATGAAAATAATGTTAAGTGATTAATACTTAGTAAAAGAATGCAGTAGGCAGTTAATCCCTCACTTATGGGTTAGTTAAGGACGTGAGTTAAACTTCATTCTTCACTCCCCATGTCATAAATATGTGCTGCTAAACACAGAGCACAGCATGAGCCAGTGGGGTGGTGATGCACTGCTCTGAAATGACTAAAATGCAGGGACGCAAAGCCATGTGATGCTGAGAATGGTAGCCTTAAAATGTGTCATCATCCCCATCCAATGACACTGACATTCACTGGTGGCAATGGCAAATATTTGTGGATACCGAAGAGGTATGGCATCCTAGTATATTCTGATGTTGACCTCTGCATCATTTGGAATAGGTATGTCAAAGTATCTCAAAGTGTTCGTCTAGCCACCCACTTTTCATTCTGATGTGAGGACAGATGCTCCTGGGTCCTTACATGACCACAATCTGCTTAGCCAGAAGACAATACTTGCATATGGACAGTAAATCCCTAGATTTGGGCAATCCAGAACTCTAAGCCCTCTGTGACTTTCACTATCAGTGCTCCCCCCCCACTCCCTGAAATACCATTCCCAATTGGCAGAGAGGTCCTCTTGCTCTCTTTGAGTTTGAGGGAATCCCTGCTTGCCTTGCTGCTATCAGGGATGTGCTGTGTCTACCATGCGCTCACATAAATGCTTTTCTTAGGGTCCCTGAGACAAGGGTTCAGTACAACTGCAGGACATGCCAAAGAGCCTCTGAAACCCTACACTATCTGTGCTGCCTGACCTGGAGCAGGCACTAACGATGGAGGGAGGAGCAAAGGAAGGGAGAACATAGTTTGTACAGCCAGGAAAGTAATTTTCCTCCTCCCCGAGAACAGTTCAGGTCATCTACAGGCATAATATCCTGCTGCATCAGTTACCCACAGGCCACGACTTTGTTCACGAATGAAGGAGTCAGAAACTTCCTTCAATTAAAAAGCAACCTAACACTGACCTCATCAAATGCCTGATAGCTGGACCAGGAGCGTATAGGATGTAATCCAGCTCTGAGATGAGCTGTAAGAGAATCTGTACACCTTTCAAGGCATAAGGCTCTTGTCAATGAAACAGTATTCTTTCAATTTTTAGCACAATATTTAATTTGGTACCTTGGTGGATATCAGCTTTTTATCCTTTATTGCTCTCAATTTACTTTTCCTCCTAAGTAATTTTTGTCTGGCTTTCATACCTCAGGGCTGGGCAGGCAGGGGAGAATTTTGTTTATCTGGGCTTTCTAATGGTAATGGACATTGTGCATCTGCTATCAACTGCCAGATTTCCTTGTTACTCGTTGGTTTGTTTTTCCCTATGGATCTTTGGTTTAGAATGGTTGTTTGGCAAATCAGTTCAGATACAAATGACTTTGTGTTTTTCTCAGAAGTACTACCCATCTCATGCATTCCTTTTTGAGAAGGAGTGTTACTGATTTGTTTATACACAAGCCGGCAGAGAGAACAGCACAGGCAATGAAACATGAGCTAAGATGAATCACTTGACCACCTAGCACATATTAACTGGTGGACAGAGGAGCCCCTAATTACTTTCTGAAGGAAGGTCTTACAAGACACACGGATTTTCTTATTACCTGTAGTTTCACAGCCCTCTTACTTCCTCAGTACCACAGTGCATGGGAAAACAGTGAATAAAGATGAAAACAGTCATGGTAAAGCAGCATTTTAAAAATTACTCTGAAGTCTACTGATTAAATGAGAACCTCACCTTTTGGCAGACAAAGAAAATCCAAAACATTTTGTTTTAAAAGTGTTACAAGCAATGTGGCAATCAGGAAGCACACATGCCACTTTCCATTTTTTAGAGTACCAGAAATGAGTCAGCACAGCAGGAAAGTATCCTGTGTGGGCCCCTCTTTAAACCCTGGATGACCAGTGCTAATACACACAACAAAACTACTGGACAGTACATGACTACAATGACATTAGATTAATGTCCATTTGTTATTAATCCTAGCTGAGACCTATCTTCTCTAAATGCCATATAACACTTCAAAGCATATTGGTGTTAATGGAAGGTATTTGGCCAACATGCTTTGCTCTTTTTCTGGGGCAAACATCTATTTCTTGAAAAAGAAAAAAGGAAAATAAATCACTAGTACTATATACTGTTTCTTTTCAATTGCCATTTTCCAATACAGTGTAATATATGTCTGTTTCAAGATTTCTGGAGAGCATAAAAATAACCTAATGTAATAATACTTTGTTTTTGTATAGAGATCCAATTCCATCCTGCCATCAGATTTTGAGGGGAACCACAGGAGATGTGTGAGAACAGAAGAGAAATGAATGAAAATTGAGACAAATAGGAAAGAAAAATAAATAAGAAGAAAGAAAGCAAAAGAGAGAGAAACAAACCTAGAGGCACAATCTAACCTCCAATGCACAGTTCATATCCATTTTTGATCTCCCATGAAAAAACACAGCGGGGATTTTTTTTCAAGTTATGCAGGGATGCACATGGCACAGGACATTAGTGCTCTGTCCACAAAACCAAATGAACAAGGGCAAAAAATTCTGAACTGAAAGAAAACCAGCAAGATTAAACTGTTATCAAAAATTATTTTTATGATCTGTTTCTAAATTGCAGCAACAAAGTACTGAGGAAAACTGTCTCAGCTCTCCTACACTGAAGCAGGCTTCCAGACTAAACACCAATTTGTGTATATTCTCTTTTTTATTGCAAAAGCTGCTTTACTAAAAAAGGCAGTTTGGTCTGTTATCAAAAGATGATGTGGAGGTTCAAGAAAGTTCAAAACAGATCAGACAATTTATGGTCAGGAAGTCCATTGATGGCTAATAAACATGATGATGCAATACAGTGAAATTTCTGGTTTAGGAAATTCCCATAATCTCTGACTGCCAGAAGTTAGGAAATTCTACACTCGTCCTATTTCAATGTGCAAGCATCCTCTACTCATCAGTAAAAGGGAATGAGGCTAGATGGGCTATTGGAGTAAACAAAACCAATAGTTCATTCTTTTTATGCTCTAAACAGATCATCAAGCCCATTTTTGTCATATTCTGCTGCAATCTGTGATGGATTTTCTAATGATCCAAGTCATGGCTTCAAATTTCAAGACAGTGGACCTAGTTTGGATTTCCCAAAAATACTCAGCAGAAGCAACTACACATTAATGAATAAATACTAATGCAAAAAGTAGATGACAACTGACTGACTTTATTAGTTCAGCTCTGTAGCTTTTCCTTTATACTGTATGGGATGGACAAGGATGAGATGGGCACATTAGTATGGACAGTCCACCAGGCAAGAAAAAATTTAACTAACCTGCAGAAAATCCTCTAGCTTGAAGTGGGTATGATAGCACCAAAGCCTTTGCACGCTGTTCCTTTCAGTGGTGTATAAGGGACATCTCCTTTGAGAAGAATCAAAGGAAGAGTGAATGCAGTTCTGAGAAAAGGTAGAGTAGGAAGATGGCTAGAAGTCCTATTGAAACTAGATCCCTTGTCCCAGACCACGTTGGTTTCAGTTAAAGCATTAGGGCTTGGGAAGGCTCCTGTAGTTGGAATAATTTTAACTGGGTTGCTCTGAGAGACAGCTAAAACCCACCATGGAGAAGCTTGATTTTGGCGACCTGACAGAAGCAAGAGCTTTGCAAGTTCTCTCATTCCTAATCCAAGACCATATGGAGCTCAAGTACCAGGTGGGTGGGTGTATTAATTGAAGGAACGTGCAGCTTATCCTATTCTAAATCAACTTGTTCTTCATAAGTGATCATTACTATGGAAAATAGAGCAAGAAACACAGAGATGCTGGGAAACAACCTCCACCTCTACATAAAAACAACAATATCTAGGAATTGAGATTCCACTTTTCTACTAAGCTCAGAACAGGATATAGAAGCCTGGTATCTCTTCTCTGGAGAAGGTGAGGTCATCTACTCATTTCAGTAAGTGCAAACATGTAAAATAATGCACTGTAATCTTCCCATTCATTCTCCATCTCTTGCTTTAGCAGCATTTTGCTAAGTTTTATTTTAGCAGGCCTAAAACATGGAAAAAATGAGATTACCATCTTCATCCTGAATCAAATCATAGCTGGATTTCTGGAAGAATTCAGAGACATGCAGAGAGTTTTCATTGTAGTATTTTGGTTCCTAAGTTCTCTTGAGAGGCATGGAAGAGAAATATCACCATGGTGCTAGCAGAAATGCTATAATGGAATAGCACTATAATTCTATTAGTTTAGAATGGCTGTGGCCATTTTTTTGCCCCAAGTGTAGCACATAGTGCAGCATATATACCTGCTCAGTACGATATGTAGTGTTGGTACATTGCTGACAACAGTCATATTTCAGTAAATGCCAATTTAAACAAAATTTGCCTGACATACAAGAGGAAAGAGTCCTCTGAGTGTGATTATGGGTTTCATGTTGTGGTATTTATGTGAATAGTGTCTGCAAAAGAAGTAGTTCCTTCCCTTAGAAAACCTGATTTGTCAGGAATCTCAGAATGTGTTTTGGAGGCCACCTTGAAAGATCTCTGTAGGACCTGCCAAGGAAGAGTCCTACTTTAGACAAAACTCTGGCTTTTCAAGTGACCTTCAAGTGCTACAGCAGAATGGCAGTGTTATCCTGGGTGCATAAAGCTTTGCAGAGGGAAGTGCTTCAGTAAAAGCTCTTGCTTGACTTCTCAAGAGTAAGTATAGAAACTCATAGAATAGCTATGCATAGCATAGCATTGCTATTCCCTTTTTTTTTTTTTTTCCCCAGTTATCTTGTCAGCTAAACCCCAAAAACATTAAAATTAAAACCCTGATTATGACTCAAATGCAATGAGAGGTAGTATGGAAACACCTACAGATCCTTCCTGATGCACTCAGACCACAGCTATGAACTCCTGGAACAAATTAGAAACAGGCACTACCATAATAGCTGGGTATCTCATTTCTTTAGGATACATCTGAATGAGCAAATCATGAACAAACAAGCAATGGATGAAACAGATAAGTGGCTAATTCCAACATGCAGGAAACTCTTGCTTGTTAACGTATTTACCCTAGTCAGTTCTCTGACTATAGAAAAAACAATCCACCAAATCTATACTTGTGTACCAGGACATTAAACAAATCATAGATGCACAGAGACAGGCTGAACCACTTGCATGTAGTTTTTAAATTATCTTATGAGAAAGAGAAGTTGGAGAGGAGCTGGGGATGATTAGAAAGTGATGATGGTATACACTGCCGGCTTTTCCTTCCTCCAAACATATCACTTCATTTCTTTAAATTCCCTAGGTCTTCAGACACAGAAAGAGCAGCTTCTAATTCTTTCTAAAGACTTTTAGAAATCTGGCACTCATTTTTTTTAGCACTGTGAAAAGGAAATAAATGTTTGAGGAAATCTTACCTGTTTAAACCACTTTTTAATGGTCTAATGATTTTTTAAAAACAGTTTGAATTTTGCCAAAAATATCATTGCAAACCAGAATTGAAGTGCTTCTCCACCCTGACTATAGAATTCCTGAAACAACAAAATAATAACCCAAAGGGAGGAAATTCTCTAGGAAAAAAAAGTGTATTGTTCATTATAGAGCTGTGTTTCATAATTCAATATTGAAAACATCCATTAATAAAATAGCATTCACTGGTTTTATAACAATTCCTGTTCAAAATCTTCTTTTTGGAACTCTAATTGATCCTCCAAATGAGCTTTATTAATCATTGACGGAAAACTGGCAAAATCCTACCCTGTACTTTGGCAACATTTCAAAATGTCCAATTAGGTCAAATCAAGAAAGCCCCAGAAACCAATTACAGCAGCACTTCTAAGCCAAAAAAATCTCATTGTACTCTGAAAAATCTGCAACATTATAGGGAAAAGAAAAAAACAACAAACAAACAAAAAACCCCTCAATTGTGATCTGGTTATGCACCTGAAATACCACCTCCCTAGAAACGTGCCAAACAGTCACTCCTTGAACTACATCAATTAATGGTATTTGCTCAGAGATTCCATTTATCAGTGCCATAAATGTCACCAAGCAGTTCACCACAAGGAACAGTGCCAGCCAGTTCCTTAATCTGTCAAGCGAACACTTGCTCCCCTTTAGCATTTTTCTGTACAGCTCATCTCCAGTGCTCTAATGGCACGTGTATACAAAGTCTCCACCTTTTTTATGAGTTTCATGTGTTCTGTATCTCACCTGCATGTTTGTACATTAACAACTATGTTGACAATGTGATAAAAATAATCTTGGCGGCAAGAACAATAGCGACCTTTATCTAACTTCTCAAGAATGTGATCTTTGCTTCTGCAGTACTTCTGCACGTACAGCCCTATGGTGCTGGTGGGCTGTTTGAGGTGTGTTTTGCTGCCAATCCTAATCCCACCACCCACAGTTAAGAATTAATTAGGATTTGAGGATGCCAGAGGGAGACAAAACAAACAAAAATAGCATTGTAATTAACTGCAAACAATAATTAAGATTTTGCATTATGTTTAGCATCTGCACATTTCTGGACTTACTGCAGTGACTCTGAATCGAATGAGATCATCCATCTAAAACCCAGAGGACTGGACAGATCTCAGATCCTAAGTATATCTTCTGTTATATCTTAAAACAGTAAATAATTCATGTATTCTTATTGTGAATGCCAGTAATTAAAATTTTTTAAAATGTCACTGTAAATGAACCAAAATCCATAAAACTCTGGCCAGACTAAAGGAGAATATACACACATATAGCAAGTAGATTTGAATTTCCAATTCCAGATGTACACCTGTTCTGCCATTTCATAACACAATGGTCCCCACTTTACCATACTTAGTTATTTAGTTGGTTAGTGGTTGTTTTTTTTAATTTATTTACTTATTTGCAGTTCCCTTTTACTATTTTATTAACTTTTTCATTAACCTGTCATTAGCCTAACAAAACTAGGAAGGTGGTGTTATACGACATGTTTTTTCTAAAGTCATGAAAGTTATTTGCAACATTTTCCACTCCAATGCTCTTTTAATTACAATGTTGAGACACAGAACCCTCTAAGTCTCTCCCTATCTATTTTAGTTACTCAGTTTTATCTGATCAAATGATCTTGAGCTGACTTGTTTACAAACTGGATCTTGGCAGTTCATCTCAACACAAAGTATTACACTCCCTCAACTCATGCTTAACATAGTTACCTATTCTTCAGAAGTCAACCCTCACAAAAAAAAATCTTCTTACCTTCACCAGGAGGACAGGTGAAGTTCATGAAGTTTACTTTACCATGAGCTTGATCAAGGGTAACCACCAGGACCCAGCCATACAGAAGAAAGTCAAGGGTTTCTCTTGTGCCTGTCTCTAGAAACCTAAAGGAAAACATCTGTCTGAAGTAATCATGTGGGTTTTGCATTCTGTCATTTCCCAAAAATGGCTAGACCAACCTCTTAACATATATTAACTACAACTAAAGCCTTAATTCACCAAAGATAATGGAGCCCATAGTATCATTTATATAATGCAGCCCCAATATCTCAATTGACTTTTAGCCACTATATGGCAGACAAGCACAATGTTTTAGCTAATATGTTGAAAGCTTTTTGTGGATCCTTTTCTTCCTCCTGTTAATTGTTTATTAACCTACTAATACAAAAATCAAGAAATGTTTGGAAGATCCATAACATCTCTAGCTGTCTTTCAGCCTGAGTTTCATAGGTTCCTCAGGTTTCATAGGTTCCACATATTCTCCCTTATGTTTTGCTAAACTAGTAGGTACAGAAGATTAACTGATTGGTAATGATGTTGTTTTAACCTCCATGGCAAATTTTTTTAAATGCAAAATGAGTAATTGTAATGGAAGTATTAAGAACTTCATAAATGCAGTAAAACCAGACTGCTCTGTATTCAGGAAGCCAAGGTCAGACCTAAGAGTAAAGTTTATGTCAGGATGTATCCTAATGTAAGGATATCTTTTGTTAGAATGACTGCCATAATTTATGACTGATTGGAAATGGGGCTAAATTGCTTTGTTGACCTGGAAAGGTCAGGAAGTTTACTTTCTTTTTCTTCTCATGCCTTTCTTTAGCTGCCTGTACTCTCATAACTGCACCACTTTGTTACATTTGTCCTTCTACAAAAGCTTTCCTTCCTTTTTATTCATGTATTTATTTATTTTTTTTCTGTTATGGTGGCAAACACTCCATTAAAAGCACATTTTGTTTCGGTGGATAAAGAAACCAGTAATTGCCCCCTTTCTTTACATGAAACACTGTTTTGTCACGGCCTAGAAAGCCCAGCTTGGTACAGGATAGGCTGCTCCTTGGTCTGCAGGACATCCTGTAACAGATCATACCTCACAGCTGTGTACGTGCTGCTGAACAAGAGTGGCTGAACCTCACCCCTTATCACAGTTGTGCCTTCTAGTTGGTAATACTTTTCAGGAAAGTATTGTGCCTCACAATCTCTTTTCTTTCAGGTGCATATAAAATTTGTATTTTCTGTAAGTACCTTTGGCTTGCAGTGCCCCTTAACTTTCTTGGCCTTCCTTCTGACATCCCCCAGTTGGGGCAGATCCATCATCCTATATCAGCTGTTTTCCTGCTTAGTCCTTTTCCTGGAAGTGCAGCCCTTAGCGCATTCAAGAATTTCTCAGGTTTATCCAGAGTATCTTCATTCGCCAGTATGGTCTCGGGGTCCAGGGTTCTAGTTTTAACTGCTGTCCACATAGTAAAATGAGCTCACAGTTCCCTAGGACAGCAGTTTTGCATCCCTTCCTCACAGAAGTAGCAGTTCAGCTACCTACTGATTCCGCTGGTTTGTTTCCCACTCTCTTTTCTTGACCCTTTCCAACAACTTTTCTACTAGCTACCTCTCTTTTTGTGTCTTTCTCAGGCTGATCTCCAGCTTGTGACAATTTATATAATGAAAATGAATGTAATTTATGTCCTGCATCTCAGCTTCTTTCTGAGTAATACTATCCTGTCTTTTTTGTTTGATTCTCAAGCTGATCAACTAACTCCACTATTGCATTCTGAAAATGTTTGTGTTACCTGGAGCACCCCAACTTTTTAGTAAGAGGTTTTCATCATTATCAAAGACATTTCTTTGGATTTCACTTTCTTTTCCCAGCCTTTTTTCTCAAAATGCTTCCACTTCAGCTTTTCCATGAAAATAAAGCATTGTTGTATTAGCAAGTTCCCTTTCTTTCTTTCTGCTAGGCCTCACTTTTTAAGAGATTTCCTTTTTAAGTCTGAGACAATATGTCTTTCTTCATTTCCCTAATAAATCCTGATACCATTTCCCTAGCCTTTTTTACCAACAATGCCTTCGCATTTATCCTGTTCAAGTTTTATCTCAACTGCTCGTGTAAGTTTATATTTGAAGCTGTATATTTTTGGTTTATGTTTATTGATTCAATGAAAAAGACCAAGACCTTAAATTTTGCAGCCCAAAATGCTGTTGTGTTTTAAATTCTTAATCAAGTCTTACTCCTTTTGGCAATCTCGCTTGTGTAGATTGACTCTACTTTTTTTAATGATACACAGTATCTTTCTGTTTTCCTTTGCCTCTGCTTTATTGCCACAGTCTCCTGCAGTATTTTCTTTCAGGTAGAGTTTCTGGGTACAAAAAACCCCCTTTAATGTGCAAAAGAACTGTGATGTGATTATCCTGTATGTTCTGCAAATGCTTTCTTTTCTTTTCATTGAGGCTCTTTTCGCGATGCCTCCTGATTGCTCCAGGGCACAACTGCTCTATGCTGCATGACCTATGAAAGCATCCTCCTCTGGTGGCATCTCACAAAATATGGCTATATTTGGACCTGAGAAAGCCCCAATTTCCCCACCAGAACACCGCTCTTTTAATCATATGGTCTGAGTACAACTTACAAAGACATTTCTTATTTTGCCCAGAGGTGCTCTCCTAGTCTAATAATAATACATTAAGTTCTGTATCACAGTTTTGGCAAACAAGAGCTGATCCTTCCTTCCTTGCAGCTGATAGTATTTTGTCACTATTTTGGTAGAAAGGAAGCTCTACCCCTAATGAAGAGATCGTGCTGTGTATGACAGAGATGCAAGACAGAGAGGCAGGACAGCTCTGCCACCTGTTGCTGTGGGACGTGAGCTACTCCATATTCCTGTGCCTTGCATTTTTCTCATAACGTGTATTTTGTGTTAGTTTGTTTACATCTCTCCCGCAGAAGCATCCTGCAGAACACTCTATGCAACTCTATGTTTTTTCCATGAGGTATTGACTTCACTCGAGTAGGAGGCCAATAGCTCCCGTTTTTAAAAAGAAATACTGGTTCATGATCCTTCATAGTCACAAGTACGGTTAACAAACAGCGGTACTACATTCTCAGTGAGGTTCTTACAACTTGTCTCAATTTGTCAGCTGGTCAGAGAGCGCAGACTGGAACGATTACACACGGTCACTGCCATCTGTGGCCCGAGCTCCCCAGCGTTTGCCAGCCATCTCCCGTGCTGCCATCCCAGCTGAGCTGGATGAGCGCCGCGCACGGACAGCGCTTCAATTCCCTGGGGAGCAGCCCGGACACTCCTGCGAGCTCTGTGCAGCTCCCAGGGGTGGGATGAACTCTGCAGAAGCAGCAAAGACGAGGTAGCCCTTCCTGGAGCCTATTTTCTTCCCCTGTAACCAGCAAATACATCTGGCATAACGCCGGCCCCCGGGACACTCAGTAGCTGACGCTGCCCTTGCAGCTCCAGCCGAGCCCTCAGCGCAGGAAGCCCGGGGCTGTGAGGGGAGCCCCGGCTGGGCTGGGAAGGGCAAGGAGCCGCATTCCCCGGGCTGCGGGAGCGGCGCCGCTCCCGCCCGGGCGCTTCTCCATCCCCGGCCCCCCGCCCGGACCGCCCTCCTGCGGAACCCCCGCTCAGGCTCCGTGCCCCGCACGCCGGCCCGGGGGGCTCCCTCGGCCGCCGGGGGATCGGGGAGGGACGCGGGGAGTCTCACCTGCCACAGGCGAGCGCCGAGCGGGAGGCGCCGGGGCGGCCGCGGCGCTTCCTGCGGCAGGAGGCGGGGGCTGTCCCCGGGTGACCCCGCGGCGGGGCCGGCTCTCCGGGCGGGGGGGCCGGAGCGGGGCGGGCGGCGATGGCACGGAGGGTCCCGCAGCTCCTCCCGGCCCTCCTGGCCCGGGGAGGCACCCGCAGCTAGGGTACCCCGCCTGGCCGCACGGCACCGCGCCCGCCCGCCGCAGGAGCGCTCGCTTTCCGCGCCGCCAGCAGTGCCGGGGAATAATGCACCGTACTGGTTCCAGCGAGCCGGAGAGGGGCGAGCGGCCCAGCGGGTGTTACCGGAGCGCCGGGGCAGCGCTCGGGGCCGGGGATGGAGAGGCGCAGAGCCCAGCTCCGCCGAGGGGGCTGCGCAAACATCCCGCGGGCGCTGAGCACCATGGCTCTCCCACTTCGCAAAGAAGTTTGTTTGTTTAGGGTTTTGTGGAGTTGTTTGTTTGGTTTTTTTTTTTGTTGTTTGTTTGTTTTTGGGCTTTTTTTCCCCCTCCTTCACGCCACTGTTCATGTGGCCAGGTGTGACGGCTGATCTACGGGGCTGCCAAAATATACACTTACAGGTTTTAAACGTCTTGCTTCTTTCTGTTTTCAGCTCCTCTACCAGCAATTTTTACATGTGATAAGGTATAAAAGGAAAGGAGAAGACACAATGACGAAGCACGGTTTAGCTATCACAGTGCTGCCTGCATTAGAAATCTAGAAATAATATAAGCACCTACCTGACTCCTACAAGGGGATGCAATTAATTTGACTAGACAGGCTCATAATATCACAGCTGAGACAGGAGTGCAGTTCAAAGGCAGTAAAAGGATTAAAGCTCCAACCCAGTTAGCATTTAAGCTTCTTGAACATGGCTCCTTTGTGACGTGATTCTGCTCTGAAAATGGGATAGCACGTGCTAACTGTGTCTCAGTACTTTCTGCATTATGTTTCTGCTCAGTTTAGGTGTAGAAGATGTCGCCACGGAATTACAATCTCGCAAAGCCAACTGAGATCTGCTCTTCAAGTAATAGAATAATTATTTAGGTACATTGCACTGAAACAGATTAAAAAACTGACTTCTATAGGCAACACAATACCTACAAGTCTTCAGTAAAATTACTCAAAAAAAAGTATGACTCCTCATAATCCAGATGAAACCTGCTACATATTTAAATTAATTTAGACATGTAGTTTAACAAATGACAGCAACAAATAAAATTACCTGAGCAGGAAATAGCACAGGAGCAAATGAACTTCTCTATTCACATCATCTAATACTTTGGCCCTGATTCCTGGCAGCGTGCTGCAGAGGGTCTCTCTGTATCATGCTCATGGGTATATCAAATTAGGAACTCACTGTATAGATCATTCTTCTAGAAAAGTTTCAATGTATTATAGAGACCTGAAGAAGGACTGCGCTTACTCTAGAGGGGAAAAAAAAAAGCTACGTGTTCTAAAATATCTAGGAACAATGAACTGAATTATATTTATTAATTTTTATACAAACTTAGAGTTTTTTATCTAGCACAGATACATAAGGTGTGATTGAACCACCTTTGTCCCCTAAGTCCAGTTGCTCTGTATAGAAGGAGGTCTGCAGACTAGGACTGCAATAAGCCAGGAAAAGATGCTGCTACACATGCTGTTAATGACAGAAGGTGAGGGGAGTGATGACAATAAAATAAAAAAATCAATGACAAAGGAGCCAAGGTGAAGGCAAGTGAAGACACAAACTTCACCTTAATATAGTAGGGCAAGGGAAGTGAGCTGGATGTTCAAAGGGGTGTTGTAGCCAGGAGCACAGGGAAGGATGGTGACCATCAGGAAAGAAGAGTGTCTTCAAGACCTTTCCTGAGATACATTTTTAAGGATTTGTTTTCTATGGAATCTCCATAATTCCATCCAGCAGCAAAATAATGGATCTAACCTATAAAAGACTTTACTATTGATGCAGTTTTATTTTTTTCTGTTCTAAAAGACTAGATAGGAAGACACAACTGGCTGGAACTTGGAAGAACTGGGAAGTATGTTAGAGTAGACAAGGCCCAGTGTAATGAAAATCAATGGAGTAGAGTCTGAAGCTTTGCTATTCCTACTTTCTACTAGACTGTCGTTCTACTTTCTATAATGATTTTTTTTTTTAAGTATAGAAATAAAAATGTCCAGAATTGTGTTTCTGTATTTGCTTACAAAAAGGGCATATTTTCTCCCACAGATTTTGCCCTTAAAATCTTGAGTGAAGTGAACCTACTGGAAAACTCCCAGCCATACAGTGCAAGCAGATGAAGCAGCTGTTTGATGCATGCAGCCATTGTTTGAGTTTTTTTGAGCCATTATAGTGTTTTTACCCTTCCATCCAGACAGCAAATAGTAGCACCTGGTTTACTGTGTTGTACAAACTGAGAGGATTTCACATACACTCTCAGTTGTCATGACTTGATTTTCATAAAAGTGCATTTAAAAGATATTCTAAGATGGTGTTGTTCCTCAGTTCAGAAGCAGCTGCCCAGAGCTCCCTCCTGCTCTGGGAACCTCACAGTGGGAGGGGGAATGGGAAGGTTGACCTGACCTGTTCTTGGTGGGGGCCACCAGGAGTGTCCTGGAAGCAGCCACGGGGGGTCCACACAGCAAGTTTTATGATCTTTGTGGCAGGGAGTCCTGTAAGCATTACCCATCACAATATTCATCAGAAAGTGTCCTTTTAGCTCTCTCTTTTTCCATATACTTCTGTATATACTTTTAACCAGTAGAGTCTTTGTTTTTGTTACCAACACATATCTGTCTTTTTTTGTTGTTGATATCCGACAGACACTATTAAATTTTGGAAAATCTATTAGAAAATCACTTATTTAAAAAAAAAAAATACTGTCTTTCTAAGTTTTTCTGAGTGTCTTATCAGGCTTCTTAGATGAGTGCTTATACTTTGGGTAGATTTCCATCTTTCTCATCCATCTGTCAAGTTGAAAATAACATGAATTGAATATTCAGTTTGTTCTTTAAGTTGTAGATTTTCAAGGATTGAATCTTATTTAAGCGGATAAATGCAGCTGCTGCCTTGCCAATTTGTGACATGATTTCATTCTGGATATCCCCACTGGTTTGCATATTACTGCCAAGGTATTGAGACTGACTCATCTCTTGTACTCCTTTGCATTCTAAAGTAATGCTTGAATTTTAGGTTTCTTGTTGGAACTATTATTTGCACATTATTGTTGTTAACCCTATGTTTACTACCATGCTCAATAGTGTTTCAGCTTACCTTTTCAGATGGTTTTACATGTCTGAGTGGACACTAAAAACCTAACTAAAAAAACCTAAAAAAAATGGCTGTTGAGCCATTTAATGTCTAATAGTCTGGCTGCCTCAACATTTCTGATAGTGAGTCAGTAGCAACCTCAAAATATTTAATAGTTTACTCTGTCATTTATTGTTGATATGCATTCATATTAAAGACGTTGGCTTCTCTTTGTTCAATGCAACCTTGTTCAATGTTAATCATCAAGCAGAATATTTTATCTCATTTCACTTGTGCTTTATCTGTGCATGCTGCACCTGGATATAAAGCTGTGTTGATATTAATTACTTTCCTTGATATAACACATTGTATCAAGACACAACAAAATAAATCAGGACAGAGACTGTCAAATGCTTCTGTGAAATGTGTGTGGTATTAGTATTTTTTTGCTATTCGATCTTCCTCTGATGATTGCTTTTAGACTATGCTGATACACACTCTGAGAAGTTAGAGTATGTTACAGATTAGTAAAAAAATTATGCATGACAGAAACTGAACAAGGGTAAATGCCTTCTGTACACTAGCAAAAAGGGGGGAAAAGTGCCAAAGTTTATATGGAGAAAGATGAATTCTAGCTTGCTAGATCATGCACTGACCAGTCACTGCTGTGGGACCACAGTGTTTGCTGGAGCTGGATGTAAACTGGTTATGTCTAAACCAGCAATGATTCTCTGAGGTGAATACCTAGTAAAGTTCAGCTGGATGTAAGTTTCTGCCAGAAGCTTTGCCTCAGCTAGCTTGCCGTATGAAAAGGTTTATCCACCAAGAAGAAAAAAAAGGAACAGACAAACTTTGTGCAGATTACTTGATGGACTCTCCTGCCATTGTTACTCAAAGAATATAGGCTAAAGAGTTGAAAAATTTCAGAAAGCGAAAAGCCCTTAATTGTGTAGTGGTTCTCATCCAGCTATGCAAACATGGGCGGCCTTCAGCTGCTGTCCTCACACAGCTCCGCCTTGGCCATCCCTTCTCTGTCCTGCCCAATAACTCTCCCTCTCACATTTCTAGTTAACTCTTTCTCTTCATGTGATCATGGAGGAAATCTTCAAGAAGTGATATTAAGAGACTAACTAAGGCCCTAAGTGATTTGTTTATTGCACCTAAAGGAAAACATGTCAAAGTATGGATTTCAGACAGTAAAGAAATGTGAGTTTGTGATGTTTCTAGTAGGAATATGTAAAGCATTTTCATTACTTCTTTCTGATCCAAAGTGCACTGAAAACTTCCATTACTGTCATTCTGTTGATGGCCTCTGGTTTAAAATCAATATTAAATATGTGGTTGAAATGGCAACTTTCTTCAAGGTTTCTTCTGTAGTAATATGCTGTCATACAAATTCTGAGTGCATGTATGGCATCCACATACTGACTCCTGTTAGGCAAACTATATGTCCATATATTTCTTATAAATCCCTGCAGGAACAGTAAGGAGGAAAGCCTTTTAGCAGAAACTAATTCTAAGCTCCATGTTTTTGCTAGTGGGTAAGGAATCTACTTCCTTTCAGAGAAGGCGTCATTTGCTCATTCACACTGGGACCCAAGAGGGAAAAGCAGAGCCACTCCTTATGTTTGGTTCTATTTTCTGCCATGTTAAATGACCTGTGTAATGAGTAGAGAATTGTTTAGATAGAGTGGTACACAAACATGTTGGGTCAATGATTACTCAGCTAGCTGGAGTCTGAACTAGTGATGATCAAAATTGGTGCTGTCATTTCACAGATTTTTTAAACCAATGCAGCTACAGAAATGCTTCCTAGAACAGATAGATTCCTTTGCTACATTATAATTCACACCAAGACCTTAAAGATGCAGAGAGCTCCAATGTGGTTTTTTAGGACCCCAAATGCCTCTTGGGTTGGCCAATGGGAGCACTAATGGAGAATATAAGATCCTTACAGTAGTACTTCAAGAGTATTTAAAAAAAAAAAAGCAAAACCAAAACAACAACCAACTGCTGAGGCTTCTCAAGATGCACTTTTGACCAACCTAGTTTTACATGATTGTATTTTTTTGTCCTGCCTCTCCTACTTACTGCACTGATTTACTGTAAGCTTTTAAATTACCTTGCAAATTCCATGGAATAAGAGCTACAAGTGGGTTTGCAACACACCCAGCAAGAAGACATGCACCTAGAATTGGAAAATGGCATTTTTACAGAGTAAAAAAGAAATTATATATATATATATACATATACATATATGTGAGAAATGGCACAACTCAAAACTTTCAAACTATGATAGAGAATGAATGGCTATCCTGACTTTTGATTGAAGTCATAGTCCAGCAGCCCCTGTGTTTTGAAAGATGGGTTGTAAATAGACATCAGGGTGACACTACTCTTATTCAATGGGGGTGTGATCTCATTAGGGAAGACATCACGGTGGTCTTAGTGTGAAAGAGAGTATCAGGAGAAGAAAAGGCTTTACTATACCACACCATGTCCGTTCAGAATCTTCGGGTTCAGGTCACCTCTTACAAGTGTCATTTCTTGACAAATCTTACCTTTTTTTTTTGTTACTGTTTGTATAGGCTACATGGACAATGCATAAATGTTTCCATGGCAATCATCGACAGCTTCTCTTGGATGAAGATAGATTTTAGCATTCATAGACAAAGACTCCATTCTTCCTTTCTGGTTACAAAGTATTTTTAAGGCTAACCAAGGAGAATCATGTAGGAGTGTGCTCTATTAGAGTAACAATATCACTGTGAGGATATCTAGGGAGGTCCAAGTTAAAAGTAGTCTATTAATATCTTAAACATGCATGTTAAAAACACATTCAGATGAGATCAGAGTCTATGCAAGTCAGTGGGTTTTCTTCTATAGGGAGGGAAATGTCTTATGTTCTTCCTTCCTCAACTGAACCTGTAACCACAATAAAGTCAAGGAAGGACTCCCCTGCCCTTGTAGAGCACCCAGTTCTCACTGTACCCTGCTGCCTGCTGGAACCAAACAAAATCAATTACAAGTTAAGCTAATAAGGGGACAAAACCACATCAGCAAATTATGTTAGCATCAGGGACACTGTGAAACTATAAATTAATTGGCTCAGTTGTTTCAGAAGAAAACATAAACTGTTCATATCCTGGGATAGGAAGGCTGACACTGGTCTGACAAGCAAAATTAGCACCTCATGGGTAGTATCTTCTTGCCTGGGCCAAGAACAGTACTCTACTCTGAAAGAGGTCTGGGATGAGGAAAAAAACCCAGCTCAGCCCTCCAAAACAGGGTTAAATTTTGAAGTTTCAAAGAGCACTATCAGTGTGAACCTTGCTACAGTTATGGATGGACTCAACTAGTTTAAGAATCAGTCATTTCATTTATTTCATTTCAGATAGACAGCACACAGTGAGACACTGCACAAGTATACTTAGTTCTCACTCTCTAAGTGCTTTTGAACAGTCCACAGGATATGTCTTGGAAATGAGAACTGCAGAAACAAACAAACAAAGGAAAAGCATGTCAAGTGACTAAACAAGTGTCAGACTGAAAAAGCCTGCTCATTTCTCTTCCACAGGAAAGCCACTTGATAAGAGCAACCCTTTGTGAGGAGGAGAAAAGGAGGAACTGCTGACTCTTACTGCAAAGTGGAATTCTGACTGCCTAATCTATGGCTAAGCTTCCATTAGTATTTTTGCATGTGAGCAACTGAATGAAGAGGGGCAAATAGTGGGAAAGAGGAGTGAGGGGAGGGTAGCCATAATAAACCATCCCAAACTCATAATTTTAACTGACATGTCAATCATATCCATAAATTGACTATTGGTGTCTAAAAGTACAAGGTTAGTTTGCCTTCTTGCCTTTCTAACCATCTTATTAAGTTAGCTTTTTTTTATTTCTTATAAACAAGAGATAACATTTTGCAACTACCGTATGTTATAAACAGTCCTCTTCAAGCATCCAGCCAATAGTCAGCACATAATAAGAAGGGAAACATAAATTATTTCTGAACTCTTGGTATGGTGTGTTTTCCAGAACTACTGCATTTTTCACAATTCAGCAGGCTCTGCAAACATTCAGAAGAGTTGTTTTGTCTCCCATGTCATGGGCGTGTTACACCTTTATGTACAATCAGTTCATGCTGGTTCCATAGGCACCAGTGTTCGCTGCTCGGAGAAGCTGAAGCGCAGCAGGATAAGGTGTCTTACAAGCTGCTACGTGGTAGAGACTGGTGTTTCTAAAAACACTAATTTTGTTTATTCTTGAAAGTAACTCCCATGCAGATGAACCATGCCACACTTTTTAAAAATCAATTATTTTTTTTTTCCCCTCTGCGATAGAAGGGCTTTT
The DNA here is from genome assembly GCA_013400415.1 of Scytalopus superciliaris. Classification (NCBI taxonomy): domain Eukaryota; kingdom Metazoa; phylum Chordata; class Aves; order Passeriformes; family Rhinocryptidae; genus Scytalopus; species Scytalopus superciliaris. The sequence continues at coordinate 1,880,277 of VXBX01001798.1, forward strand.
TATTAAGGTTGAAAAACTGGTGAAACCACTTCTTCTTATAGGAATTGCTGCAGTGCATAGTCTGCTGTGTAATCATGAGCACCCACCTGAAGCCTTACAACAAAAAACTGGAGTCCTAGATTTGGTTGCATAGACTGTTTGGCTTCTCAGATCAGTTTGTTTCCTTGCTCAAAGATGAGCTTTAGAACTAAGACTTTGTATACATGTGTATATATTTATATTATTTTTTTAAAATCACATAAAACTCCCTAAAGTAAACTAAATGTATATATATATATATATGTATGTATGTATGTATGTATGTATATCTTTGTGTTTTTCATGAAAAGCAAATATGTTTCATCTTCTTCCCAAAGCAGTTTACATAGTTTACAGGGGGACCTCTATATTGAGATGGAGTTAATACTTTAACTTTCTAGAAATACAAATGAATGGATGTTGCAGGAAATTTACTGTGGAGCAGAGTATTAGTCTTCTACCAACGTGTTAAAATAAAACCGTGCATCTCTGGTCCAGCATCATCCCATTTGTGTATTGGAAAGTTTCCCTCGAAAGTTAGATCTTCAAGCCTGCATCACTGCTAGCCCAGCTTGCAATAGGAGGTACCTGTGGTTCTTTTCAGGTGATACCAAATGGCATCACAATCAAGGGCAGTGTCATGAGACTGAGCACCAAGGGACTTAGGTGATATTGCTAGATTGTCACTGCCTTCCTCTGTGTTCTTATACAGGCTTTTAATTCCTTCTGTTTAAAAGCAACAACAAAAAAAAGCCAATAAGTATACCAATTTAAAAAAATTTAGGTGCAACTTCAGTCTGGTGCTAAAATCTCATAAGCACATAAATCAGTGAATTTAAAGAGCAAACGAATGCACTGCATTATCTACATGGCAAAGACCAAAGAAACAATTTGAATTTTCTGAAGTTCAGACCTACTCATAGCACAACATGGTGGTGAGGAATTGAGATAAAATCTGGTACCTCACTGCATGATAATCAAACAAAGCCTTGTAAACACTTTAAAACAGAATACACATAAATAGTCATAGAACATCTGAATAGGGTGGAAACAAAAGAAATTATGTAATAATTTCAACACATAATTTTCAAATTAGATCTGCATGACATGCTGCTGTGGTTTTTTCACAGTAATAAACAAAGGTTAATACTGACAGCAGACGCTTTTCCTCCACACTCAAACTATTGCTGCATTTCCAACTGATTGAGAGTATTACTGTGTAGACTGCTATAGAGGAAAGAGAAAAAGATCAAAAGCATAATGTTATTTATATGCTATGCCATTCTGGTGGTAGCTTTCATAGTTATGACCAAGGATACAAACTATTTAGTAGTTTCCACCATTCAATTCTTTAAACTGATGTTTAGTCTAAATAAATAACTCCTCAGTGTCTGTGTGTGTTTTCTTCTCAAGTGTGGGCTAAACAGAGGCGTGGTGAAAAAAATAGCTACCACATTGACTGCAACAGGCTTGAATTTCACCCAAGTGATCTTAACCCAAGTGTGCATCTCTCTGTTTGCAAAAGCACTGCTGAAATTCCAGTTCTTTCACTTAATATTACAAGCAGAAATGTAGATAGTGGGTTAAATTTCAAACCCACTGAAGTTAGCAGCAAGCCTCCTGCTAGCTTCGCTTACATGTACAAAACACAAACATATGGCTGAATTAGGGGAACAAAGGAAAATAAGGAGGAACAGAGAAAACGTTGTCATTGACTAAAAGCAGGGTTAGTGGGCAGTACCCAACCTTGTCCATACAGGTTTCTACTGTAATTTTCTGGTGGACTGGAAGAGCTTGTCTTTCTTCCACCAAAAGCAATGGTTTGTACCTAAAAAAGCCAGCAATTACTAGCTGCCAACATGACAAGAGAGTAAGTTGATTAACAGCTGAAGGATACTCAGGCATTTTCTGAAGGCTGTGGGAGACCATAAGAAGGTGAGGTGAAGGAAAACAAGGCAGTTCTTGCCTGGAATGAGACAAACTCAAAAGGACTAAGCTCAGCTGATTCCCACGTTGCTGTCTTTACCTGCTGCAGCAATTGCATTATCCATAAATTTGCCCATATCTTTGACAGTTATGAGAGGAGCAGCCTCTTCTTCTGCAGGCTTCTAAGACACACAACTATGCTAGAAGAAGCCCAGTTAGAGAAATGGATGGGTAGTTTTTTAATATTACTGTTTTTAGACTATATAAAAGGTAGGGCTTCTGGGGAGTCTGTTGTTTTAAACAAATGGTAGATTGCTTCTTTCTCTTTCATGCATAGAGCTGTGTCATGATGGAAAAATAAACACATGGTTGAGAGATTTCTTGAACTCTTGTATGGTGGTTAATTTTTCAACAGTTCTTTTAATGGCTTCAAGAGCATAATACAGAAGAATCCACCAAGAGTCAACTCTCACTGTCAGTTCTTCATCACACTGTTGAAGAAAATACAATCTGTCTTCCAAGGTTTTAAATTTTAGCTATGTTTTTTCCCCCATCTCTCTCTGGTCAGCTTTTGAATGAATTGCAAATTTTGAATCTGGTTTTTGAAGTGGTCTACAAAAGCATGGCTTTTTAAACTATGTTTGCATAACTCTCCATCTGACTAACCTGCTAAATTCCTTGTCCCAACAGACATACAGAAATGACCCAATTTCAGCGGCATGCTGACTATATACTTAAGGACTGTGCAAGTTTGCCTGACAAGCCACAAACAATCCATGAACTACCTCTTGATAAACCTTGGGGGTTTTTTATTGTGCTGGAATGAAGCCTTTTCTTTTTTTTTTTCTCCCAGAGCAATGGAAAGAAAAAAATGTAATTGAAATAGATTGGAAGGCTTGATGTCTTAGGATTTAAAATCCAAAACCAACTAAGTTACATGTGGCGAATCATTTTTGGTTTATGATGGGCTATGGAAGACAATAAAGCTCTCAAACTGTTCCCAGTGGCCAGCTATTCATATCCCAGACTCACCAGTGTATTTGAATTACTAGCATGCTTTTTGGCAATCGGGGAAGAAAGACTGCAGGCTGAATGGGTGCCAAGATGGATGTATAGTGTGGGCCAGTTCTCCAGAAGTCTGATCCAGCCTTGCTGAGTGGACCAGAAATTCAGCAGAGCAATTTGAGGAGCAACAAGGGAGTTAGGGAGAGACTGCCTGTGCCTTATGAAGAGCTTCTCGTTGCTTTCAGAGGCAGGGCAGTTCCCCATAGGATCCTGCAGAAGTTTGGCCATTATTGCTGCAGCCTTGGTCCATGTGTGTTCATGTTGATTTGTGTGCCTGGAGGTCTGGGGGTTTATTTTTGACTCCTGTTAGTGCTGCATAAACTAGAGGAAGTGAAATGGTTTCTGTTATTTCTCTTGTACTATGTCAGAATCCATTGTATGTGTGCAAAGCTACTGAAGACAATCTGATTGCCAAGTGTTTCTGGTGGCAGAACTGACCTGCTCATTGCAACATACTGGAAAAACAAGAGAAGGGATCCAAAAATGACATTCTAAGCAATTGATACAGCCAAGTATTGGCAAGTTAATACATTAGGTCTGAGAAGGAAGATAGCTTTCTTTTCCACTTGTAAATTTGATATGCTTTGTCTGGAACAAATCAGAACAATATAAAAATATAACTTGGTTGTATCATTTTGCTAGCATCATTTTTTGGAAAAAAGATTTTTAATTTAAGGTGCTTTTTTACTGTCTGGGACATGCTCCATCTGAAGCACAAGGATCTTGCTAATTCACCATAGTTCACTGTGGGGTTGCTTCACCACAACCAAAAGCTGAGGAATACAAAGTGTTACTGATCTGGTTACCTTTTGAAGCTTTATTTATTAATCTCATTACGCAGACTTGTGAGAACGTGGTGGGAGAAGATTTAGATGGGAAGAAAGCTTTTATCTGTGTAGTAAATACAAATAAGGAGATAACATTAAGCCTCTCAATGGGTCCTTCTGAGTAGGAGGGACACGGCATGACCCCTCACTGACAGAGCAGGCTATGGTTGTTCTTGTGAATAAAGCTTTGTGTACAAAGAAAAACTGACTTTAAAAGCAACTAGTCAGACCCTAACTAATTAGTTTAGTAAACTGAGTTGTTGTGTCCTTTGCATTCTGAGGGAAATGAATCCACAGTGACTGTTTTTCATAAACCTGTTTCTCAATTAAAAGAAAAGTGTAATTCTCAAATGTTATGATTTCATCATCTGCCCTGCTAGAGTACTCTTCCGGACACTGGATCCTTCAGTCTGCCAGTGGTTCAGTGAGCTGGACAAACTACGGAACAATGACCCAAAGGAGAAATTTAACTGAGTTAAATAAAGACAGTGACTGAGAAGTTCTGGCAATAATTTATCTGGCAAGAATGAATTAATGGAAATACAAACTACATCATCAGTGTCTCCTAAGACTATTTTCTAATAAGAACATATCGGAGTTATATCAGATGGAAGACATACAAAAGGTAAATTAAAACTTCAGAACTTTAAATTTCTTTGAAACTAATATTTCCCACACAGATTAAGTCTCTTGAGTTAAATGAATTAATCAGTGAAGAAGGAGTGTCTTTCTTTTTAATGGATTTTAAAACATAACAGATTCAGAAACAGACAATGTAAGGGTAGTTAGTACAATAGGGAGCATCAGAGAACATTTTGTAGCAGAAAGAAATTTACTAGTCAGAGTCAAACTCAAAAAACCCCCAAAAACCAGCAACAAAAAAACCCACACAAAATCCAAGTCACTTTCTGTTCTGCAATGGAAATACAATTAAAGATATGAAATGCCATAATGTCTTGCACGTCCTCCTTCAAAGCTGTTGTGCATATAATACTGGGCATCTAGAAAAAATCATTTTAGTTGCCTGTTAAATGTGTTAGGGGGGCTTTTTGTTGTTTTACTTTTTCATTTGTAGAGGATTGTGAGGTTTCTTTCTTTTGCTTTAAAAGCTTTGGAAAGGGTTAGATTGGGCCGTTTCCTAAAGGAACAGACCGACAACTGCACATGATGGCCATATGTGTACTGATTCCAGCAGTGGGTAACAAAAGCCGGGCACACTTCCTTGCCCAGCTCTGCAATGCAGCTTGCCACCCATGGGATGCTTGTAGCCAGCACTACTAAATTCTGTTCCTATTCATAGCAGACGACATAGAGAGGAGATGAAAGATTTCCTATTAGCTTGATGTCATCACCTCAGCAGATTAACTGACATGGTGCCATTGCATCAGATATGTGGGTAGGTACACACTTATCCTTGGAACATGCATCTGTCTGGTCTATCAAGATAGAACACAGGCATGCAGCTTCCAGCAGGGACATGCAGAACACCAATGGCTTCAGAGAAGCAAAACAAAGTACCACTTACACTTAGCAAAAGTAGCAGATTATGGACTTTTGTCCCTTCCCTCAATAATCTAGGGCAGGTTTGGCCAGCCTATTCGACATGGCATATACTGTAAGAAATTAGAACTCTCACATGCTTAAATTACTATGTGACTGTTGAATTAGACACCAGGTACTATCAAAGGGCTGAATATTTCCAGTACTCCCCAATTATTTGCACGAGAAGGCCTCAAAATTGGATTAGAGTCAGGATGTGTTTCTCATTTCCATCTGAAGCTTTGCTGTACAAGGGATTTTTGAGCTTTATCTCCCCAAAAGTACTACAAATGGTATTTGCCTCTGTTTTCTTCAGAGCTAGTACTAAATTTGCAAATTAGGAGAAATCCAATGGTAATTGCTAACAATTCTTTTGATTTGGTTGCACTGTTTGTATTTGCTCAGTCATATATTTATTTATGTTTCACACATCAGAGCAGATAAAAAGAAAACCCATGAATGAAGTCAACAATCAAAGGAACTGCAGGAAAATATTTCAATACATGTTTTTTTCCTTTGTGAATTTTACAAAATGGATCTGTCCTAAGCTTAATTGTATCAAGTGCTTTAAAATCGGGGGTTTTTATATTATTTTTTTTAATATTGTCTTATCCTTCCTGCTTCTGAAGCAAGAAATCTTTGTGACACTCTGCAGTGAGTCTTTGCCTAGGGACACAAGGAATGACTTGGAAATCATCCAAAACAGGACCTCCTTCTACAAGAGATGGGTTGCTATTAATTATAAATTGTGTTTGTCATATAATGGCTTAGCATGGGCTATGATCGTTACTATGTGTGTCATGCTACATTTGTGTTATTCGTACATTTTATATCCAGGACAGATTGCAGAAATCATATGCTCAAAGTCATTAAACAGCAAACTTTTATTCTCCTATATTATTTTTCTGCTTTTACAGCCATGTATGTTTAAATTCTCACAACATCTGATTCCCGAAAAGCATGATTCATTTGACAGATCTAATAACTAAGAAGTGTAAGATTTCACCAGACCTTGTAATTTTGTTTGTGGGACTTGGCAGGGAAGCTTCATGCACTATATTTTGAATGCATCGGTTATTCCACTTTAATATTTAAGTCCTAATATGACAGGAGAAAAATAAAAAGGAAAAAGTGCAGATCAAGGCACTGACCAAGGAAGACTGTGGTGAATTTGTCAGGGGGATTATAGCCTCCTATGTACTGCCCCACACAAAAATCCATCTTGAATTGTTTACAGGGGACCACCTTCACAGCTTCCTGACCTGCAGGATTGCAGCCAGTCTTAACCAGCTTCTCACAGGCAGCATCTTGAGCCTCTTCACACCCATCCTACTGCCCTAAGGGATAACCCCTGGGCACAAAGGAGGAGGAGCTGAGGAATAGTGCTTGTTGCTTTTCCTTAATAGAAAAGCAAAGTATGTCAGGGCTTTGTTTGATTTGTGGGATTTTTCCCTCCTGTATTAAAAAAAGCCAGTAGGTCTTACACTGACACCCCTACTCATGGGAACTTTGCCTAAATAAAGTTAAAATATTGGCAAATACTTTGGTCTTACAGAAGGACAGCAAAACACATACTTGGCTAGGAAAAAAAAGTAAACCAAACTTTTCTCAGTATCATGTTGAGCTCATCCCTGTCCTAGGGGAATTAAAAGTTATTCTACTGATTTAAACAGAAGCAGAGTCAGGTTCTTTTTATCAGGGACTGATTCACAGCCTAGGAAAAAAATAACTAGACAATCTTATGAATATTTTAAAATTTCTGTTGATCTGTGGACCTATGCATAAAATGAGATGCCTCAGCATAGAAGAAACTGCATTACCTAAATTAAAAATAGATGGATCATTTATAAATGCAAAAGTAAATATAAGGCAATCAAATTATTACATAAGAAAATCCTGCAAAGAATACTTGAGTACCAAGGAACATATTTCAAACAACTTGACTTGGCAGCAGCATGAGAATTTAAAGAAAGGCGGAAAAGGAGAGAGATGTGTTTCTCACACAGCACTGTGCCTGAACCCCAGAATTCAGGTTCTCCAGTCACCCAGATCAGAGGTGAGACTCAGGACCACAGCAGCACTTTTCCAGGTGGTGAACCTCCATTCTGTTTCCACAAAAACCTGGATGCTGAGGCCAGGGACCACATGGCTGCATATCAACAACTTTCCTGAAAACTAGTCATGGATTCATCTACCTAGTCGCAGGAGACTTTCAACCCATATGAACACAAAGGGAAGATCCTAAAATTCCTTTTTCATTCACTGACCACTGTGAATTGTCCTCTTTGGATGTCAATGACTGATCCAGCTCCCCACATAATGAAAAAAAAAAAAAAAAAAAGACAATAACAAAACAGACAAGTTTGGATTTGGTGTCTGAGTTTGTACTCAGCTGGATGAGCTTAATGATCTTAAGGGTCTTTTTCAACCTAAATGATTCTAAGTGATTTCACAATAACATAGTCTTAGATTACTTTGTAAAAACCAGCATCAGCATGAAGTTTGTGAGGTTTGATTTCAAATGTTCCTGTGGAGGCAAGCACAAAGTTTCTGAACTGAACTCATGAAAAGCACCAGTTTAATTCAGGGATTTTAAGTACACAGACTTACTTATTAATAGATGTTTCAATCATATCAATAGTAACCTATTATTTCAGTATTTACAAACTCTTGTTGCAAAGCTGAGTAATCCAATATTCAAAATACTTAATACATAAGTAGTCAAGGGGGTTACTATTTTTATTTAATTATGGGTAATATCTAATCCCCATTGGAGCTGACAGAAATTACTCCATAGAACTATCTTAAAAGATGTCTTCAACAGCATGTGCAGTTACATGTTTAATGCTGAGGATGAACTGTAACTGCTGAGAAATTTTGAGAGCTGGCAGTAATTCAATGGTCCACAAAGTCTTGCCTCATGCTCAGCAAGGAAGGAAGTTACCCTCTCGGTTACTTCTTCACATGTGATGTGGTGGAAGCAACTGCCATTTCTGAGTCTGCTTCAAACTCCTTCCAGCATAACTCTCTTTCAAGTATATGAAACAACATAAATGGTCCTATGAAACAATACGTTTTAGTCCAGCTGTCCAAAGCATTCACTGCAACCAACTAAAATGATGAAATTATAAATTTTAATGAGAAAATCTGAGAACATACTAAGTTAGGTAAAGCAGTATTAGAAGGATCTTCTCAAGAATTGGCGCAATATGGATATATTTTACAGGCTGGAATGAGAACTGTTAGAATCCAGAAGGTTTAATGTAGGAGGACAATGTCATTGTGGATTGTTTAAATCAACAACTTCAGAAGCTGTTATAGCCTTAGTCATTCTGAGGAGGATGCTTATTTTTCACTCTTGAAGGTTTAATCCTATCAGGATTTCCTATTTAATGTACCTAGAGAAATTGTTTCTGGTTTCCACCTTCTTGAGTTTTAATTAAAAAGGGGGAATAGGAATAAATATAGCTTGCAATTGTACAATGTTCAAATATATGAAATTTCACTAAACAAGCAATAAAGAAAGCAATTTTTCTATATCCCTTGCAATCCTTCAGAAATACCACACACTTATTCAATTATGGGCTATCATATCACACAATCTGGAGTTGTAACTAGTGGGTAGCAAATATTACTACATCTTCATTGGCCCACATTTGCAGATGGTAAGTTAAAGACTCAATTCAGCAAATCTTACTGATGTGGGTAATTCTTTTTTTTTTAATGTCTTCTCACTTATTTCAAACCCTTGTTTACATAAATCTTTCCATTGCCCACAGTAGTATTGGGAGTACTGGGAGAGTAAGAATTTCCAGCATCAGTTTTTAAATTATTTGTGGGGTTTTTTTCATGAACATATGTCATAAATTCTACTGAGTAAATGAGCAGTTACAGATTTCTTAAAGGATATGTGTTGAATGATTTTTTCTTGGCACCAGAATTAATCCTTATTGTTTTTAGTTTGGGGATTTTTCTGGAGGGGTGGGTAAACCCTGTAGACTTCTCCACATTTCCTACTTCAAAGAGCTTAAAATTTATGTACAGGAGGAAAAAAAAACAAACCAGAGCATGTCTACAATAAACAAGACTATATATTGTTACTATAGATAAGAGAAAATAGCAAAGAAACAATAAGACTATTTCAATCATGACAGGTAATTGAATGCAAATGCCATAAGCAGGATTTAGGTCACCTAACTTTAGCTGTGTAAAAGTAAGACATTTGGTCTTAGACACCTCAGCTGCTGCCATAGTCCATAGAAAGTGACAAATCCATGAAATGGGCCATTCATTCAACGTATGTGATGAATCATTTTCTGCATGTGGTTGTGTCCATTGACTGCAGCAGCCACCTAGGTAACTACTTTATATTTAGTGCTTAAATGCCGCTTAGATGACTAAATTAGGTAAGAGAACCCAACCCAGCTGCCTTCCTAAGTTCAGGATATACATCATGGTGGAGGTGACTTTTAATGAAGGATTTACGGACAATAAATTCAGTTAGGTCATCAGCACAAGAAACAAGTCATTAAATGGGAATGTTCCCTCTTGGGTCAATAGATCAGAGATTAAATCTATCAAATATGTATTCTCACACTACCTGCTTCTCCATCCATTCTTGCCATTTCAAACATATATTTAGGCTTTTAAAACTGTTTTACTTCCCCTTGTCGCTGTGTGCAAGGGAATAGAAACTGGACTTTGTACTGAGACAGTGAAACTACTGTGAAGGTGCTGCCAAATGCTCAGAGCAGAAAGCTGAAAATCAGTAGTTTTCTTTGTAGAGACAGTTCTATACAAGACAATGCACAACAGTAGGAAGATAACTTTCAAAAACATTCCAAGTGGAAGTGAAAATCAGATAGTGGGAAAATGGTAAAAGGTAGAAAACACCAGAACTATGGCAGGTAAATATTATCTCCGACAGACAACAATTTTCAGAAATGGCCATTGATTTCACAGGTCTCCGTGCAGCTAACAAAATAATCACTAGTTGCTTGTGACATTTTTGATCAAAAATAATTCTTGCATGAGGTCTGCAAGTCCTTATAAGTTTTATGGAAAAAAAGTCTAAATAAACACAGGAAGGGTATGTGAAATCTGTTTTATATTCAGAGGAAGAGAAAATAATAACATAAGTTATATGTTGTTTTGTCAGACGATATTTATTTATATTTCCATTATTTTGTTTAGTCTTTAGTTGGTGCAGTTAAAAAAACTAAAGAAAAGGTAGTTTAAAACAAAAAGAAATGAAAGATTTTATGTCATTTAAAAGAAACAGTTATCAATAACTACTGTTATAATTCACATTATATACACAATAATTTAATAATAAAATAATGTTTTATAAAAATATTATATAAATAGTTCTGCCATGTACAGCAAATAAAATCCATAATGCAATGATTATCAGCAAGGAGCCAGTCTTAGAGACTATGGACTCAGCAAGAGAGCAGATAAATCAAATCAAAGAGGACTGCCAAGCTTGTACGTGACATTGAAATTAGCCTGGATACCCTTCGGGTCTTAAATCTATTTTTGTGTTTGCAGAAGCATCTTGATATTAGAACAGTTCCAATAAATCTGTCTCAATGTCAGCCCGTTAATATTGCTAAACAATAATAAGCCTTATGTCAATCCATAAAATGCTACAGACACCAGCCTCATAATTTTTTCCACTTTGACTTTTCCCCAAGTGCTGATAAAAACATCTATCACACAAGCAGTAAATCCTGGATTCCTGGTAACAAACTTTCAGACAAAAGTTTGTGAGGAAAAAAACTTTGGTAGTCTAATGCTCTGTGGATCTAGTGACACATTCAATTCATTCTCTAGATATGACTTCAAATTAGACATAACCAAATCTACTATTTGTTTAATCTCTGAAAATGTATGGACTATTATTACAGTCAGGTTTGCCTAAATTAGTAGTGAAGTACTTCATCATGAAGTCCTGCTGTAGTTTCAGAACAGTACTGGCCCAGCTTAGACAAATTTACTGTAATGAGACTTGAAAAACAGCCCATTTTCTTGCAGCTTAATTCTAGTCCATGTGCTTGTGGCACGAATGGGGAAACTGGGCTCCTTCTACTAGCAATGTTGCAAAGCTAAAGAACTCAGACTTTATAGAAAGGATGCCTTGGTCAATTATGCATGTGGTCACCTACAAAAGGAAATGGGAATGAGGCAAAATCTGTCATTTTTCCCCACAAATTCATCAATCCATAGAAAAAATA
>VXBX01001798.1:1896265-1928089 GCA_013400415.1 Scytalopus superciliaris
GAGCTCACTGCATGGGGAAAAAAAAAAAAAAAAAAAGCTAAAGGAACTGTCTGTTTGGGAACAACTAAATCCCATGCATCACTATTCTATCAACATACCTTAACTGGTATTTACTGATCTAGAAACAGGGCCCGTTCTTGGTAAAAACCTCTTTGTTGAGCTAGTGATGATAACAACTGTAGCAGAAAAAACCAAAAGTAATATCATATTTCACTTGCAGAATACCTCATCAAATCTTGCAAATTTTCAAGATTTCAGTCTTCGGATTTTGTTTGTTTGGTTGGGTTTTTTTTAAAATTTTATTTCTGAGCTGTTAATACTTTCAGGCTATAAAGACCCCCATGCTTAGATATCAGACTCTGCCAGGCAGCAGCCTGGCACAAGTTGACCTTGAGAAACTTTTGCTATCTTACCATTTGCTAACAACAAATTATCAACTAAACATATTCAAAAGGCTTTTTGATCTTATTAGTTATGAAATAATATATGTTCTTTATGCAGCCTCATGACAGTTTATTTGGATTTTATTTGAATATGGACTGATCCTACACTGATTTCTCTGATGGGGTGTCAGATGGAATTTCATCTGTATTGCCTTAAGAACTGCACTTTTTTCAAGAGGATAACACTGAAACTATACTCACAAAGAATTTTGGGCACAAAAATCAAAGCAAACAATAAAAAAAATTACATCCAAAACCCAGACAACAGAAATAAAATAACTCTTTCACATTAATTCTTTTTCATACACACAAAACCCCCAAAGGACAAAGAATTAAGCATCAGAGAGTCCATGAAGCCAAAGTTTCTACTTCTGCTACTATTTGAAGGAGGAAAGGGGTGCTTGGATGAGGGGTGACCAAAACAGCCGTTCTGCCTGGAGGGGTCACCATTACTAATCGCTGCAACTCATAGTGCTCTGCAACACGGGCAGCCTGTGTGATATTACCCTGGGAAAGCAGGCAGGCAGGAAGGGTAGGAGTATTTCACACAAGCTGGCTGCTTTTGCATGTCTTTTATCTTGTCCATGATCAGCTCTTAAGTGCCTGATATGTATGTGTGGTTTCTTAAACATCCTATTTTGTAGCTGGTACTAATTCAGTCTTAGTAATGTTTTGTTTGGCTGTGATTCTCTTTGAACAAAGCCTTTCAGGAAACCCCTCCAAGCAGCTGCTGTGCTCTAAGGCCTTCTGCTAACAGACTCAGAATTCCAGACAAAGTCCTTTTATGTAATTATTGAAAAATAATTATGAAAAGCTGGTATCTGACAAAGTTGGATATAGGGTGGGCCTGAGATAAAAACATGACTCGATGTGTCTGATGACATACAACAGTTAAATTTTTACTGATAATTGAATTCCTTGGGTATTTCCAAGGCTATAAAATAAGGATTTTGTCTGTCATCTCTTTTACTTGGTACCACTGAAGCTGAGAGAAAAAATTCTGACCTTACTTGGCTCTACATTTTACAACAAAGACCCATGCGATATTTAGAGTTTCTTGCATATTTCTGTGCATTTGAGTGATCTAGGGCTCAAAGCTTCTATTCTGACTCTGAGCTATTGGGTTTTTTTCTATTCAGTCCAGATCCCTAAGATTGCTTGGACTTTCTGAGGGAACCCATTATTTTAAAGAAGTTTGTTTTCCACTAACAAAAGTGTGTATTAATCTGAACAAATGTTCAGACTGATGAATATGTGTCAGCACATAACACAGAAAGTACAGTGGGTGTCACTCTGTGATAAGACCCAGTATAGACAATATTTCTCATACAGACCCCCAGACAAAGGAAAGAGTCTGTGCAACAGTGTCAAGCTTATATGAACTACGGGAAATACATGGGTTTAGATTTGCATTAAGAACAAGCACAACAGACCCATTTTTAAAGCTACAAGGTATGCATTACAAAAAGCAAGATGTTGGCATATAGGCATTAGAAATGTCCCTTAAATGCTAAGAAGGCCTTTTTCTAGGGAATGGTGTCTTGCAGCTTGTACAGTTACCACAGTAACTTTTTAGTTTTGCTCAGAGAGTCTCAGCAGAGTACCATCAGGGAAGAAATAAAATTGACTTTTCCCTATGTTGTTGGGTTTTTTCCATGAAAAGGAGGTCTTTGAGACAATAATCAGATTTCTCAAAAGTCAATGGAATTATTTTTGGAAAACCAACAGGATTTTTTTTTTTTATTGCTTTCAGACAAGGGGCAAACAAGAAATTGTATTTTCTTATTAATGTCAACTACTCTGCATATTTGCAACAACAAAGACTTTATATTCTTTCAAAAACCTGAGACATTGAACAAAACCTATGCATTGACAGCAGTCAGTTATATCAATTGCCATCAATTACACTTAGGATTGAATTACTTTACCATCTTAATGTGACCATTATGGATAAGCACAAGTTATTTCTCCAGACTAGATTGAAGCAAATTTTCACTATTGGCTTGAAAAATTCCCCCCATATCCTTCTCCCAAATTTTCAAATTTTTGGCTGCTTTGTTTTATTGAAGTAATAGGGCTAGTATTTGAGGGCAAAAATAATAGCTGTCTGCCTGGAAAAATTCAAACAAGGACCAGATCTTCATCTGGTGTTAATGAATCTAGAGGTTTCAGTTTCATAGGAAAAAAAAGTTATATTAACCAGATGAGGATTTGGCTCATGGAATTTTGTACATTAACTTGTCATCCATTTTCTGAAACTTTCCCAAATGTTTCTGTCAATGCATGAGATCTCCACAATGGCTTCTTCTAGCCTATTCAAATTTACTTCTTTGGCTTTACTTAAGGGAAGGATCGGTAATAAGTTAGAGACATTACCCATAGATCTAATAGTATAATGAACTTAAGAATCATTAAAAGCATCATCAGACAACTTGTGAAAGAATACCCTCCACTCTTACCAACTTGCACTTAATGCTCCTGCAGAAAGGAAAAGAGAAAATAGACATGCAGCTCCTTTCTTCCTCCCTTTTTCCCCCCCTGACTCCGCTGAAGGCTCTTTCACCAAAGCCAGAGCTGTTACAGACTTCCAATGTGTTTTGACTGCAGCAATTCCCAGCAGATCACTCTGGCAGCCAAAGCATAAGTAGAGCACAGTAATGCTCCAACCTGATCTGTTGGCCCTATATTCCTAAGCAAGGAGGTAGAAGAGATGCTGCAAACCCTCTGTTCCTCTGTGGATCTCTCTGAAATTAAGTAATGCCCCCATTACCATTGCATTATAAGCTTTATGCTTCTGAAGTAACATAAAGACTATGTATGGATCTCAAAAGATCCGCTTCACAAAGGCTACAGTGATGACAAATGGAAATGTCAGCAAAGAATCATGACTGACCATCAGTTCACTAGATAGTTACAAAACAATTTCTCAGTGACTTTATCTTTGACTTACAAGCTCAATATCAAAGTTTTCAAGCTAGTGGCACAGACTGGATGACAGTGATGAATTTTAAAAATTTATCACCATGAGATTATGTGCAGGTTAGCACAATGCTTATTCATATAATTTAAAAAATAGATGACATCTTAAAATAACTGTAGAAATCAAAAACAGTAAGTGTCTAATCTTCCTAATGTAGGAGTCTAAAAAGCAGATCTACTCAGAGTTTACAAGGTCCTTATTGATTTTTTGTATTATATATTTTTGATATCTTTATTAAATGTCTTTAGAACCATATTTTATATGTTCCTGGAGGAATATGCTGTGTCTGCATAGTTTCTATGCAAAGCATATGATTAGGTAAACTTTTAAGGTACTGACATTAATAATGCTGTAAACAATTTGCAACCCCTGCCAAAGTATAATGTCACTTAGGGGAAGGTGGAGAAAAGTCTAGATTTCTACATGTCAAGATACAGATAATTAATTTTAATCTGTCACAAACAATGATCACAGAAAAATATATGCCAGCAGTTACTTTTTGGCAGTAAAGTACTGAATTAGGAGAAAGAAAGCAAAATGCAAATGTCTGGAGAGTGGGGTGAAAAAAGCCTTCCATCTTCCTACTGAAAAATGGAATAGCCACAGAAGGAAATAATCTGAGAGGAAGTAGGCATTTTCCTTTAAATGGCAAAAGAAAACGAGCTTGTTGAATAAAACAAACTGGCAAGAAGTTGTGTTCATGCCTTCCACTGGAGGCTTGTGTCAAACACAACAAAGCCCTTTTCCAGGGACCATTTGTTGAGTAAAAACAGATTTCCACAGCACACATTGAAAAATCTGGTGGTCTACTGCTTTGTAACATTGATGATAGCAGCAGAGTTGGCCCAGTAGCTCCTACTTGAGGGTGGTGATTTGGACCACAGCCAGCTCCTGTGGGGGTTCCTCTGCCATCTGTGAGTGAGGACACAGCTCTGCACTCCTTCCCATCCACAGTGAGCATGCAGCCTCACAGGCATCACTTCCCAGCTCATGGTGCTGCTGAACTCATAACAGATGCCTCAGAGACATATACCTACAACTGCCCACGTACCCACCCATAGCCTTAGTGGCTTAATGAAATAAACAGCTAATGTAACAAAGAAGTTGCAAACAAAACAAACACAAATCCCTTTCCATTATACTCGACATTATTTTAACCATGGTTTTTTGGTATCTCTCACCTACAGTTCTTGTGAGTGTCCTGTGTATACAAGTCAGAGGCACAGATTTCATAGCAAAATCTGACGTTCTCCACCTATCTTGTGCTCTGAGTTACTTCCCTTTTCGTTGCCTTCCATTTGTGTTCCATTGGACACAGTCTTTGAGTTACCAATGCAGATTGTCCTCTCTGGACAGCATCTCGGCCACATTAGTGTTATTCCTCCTTTCTGCACCAAAACCACCAGTGGCTGTGCAAACCATCTATGTGGTTCTCTAATTGCTATTGCCTGCTTTTCCTAGGGCTGAGTCCTTGCACTGCATGAAAGCTACTCCCTCTCTTCCTCTTTGACCAACTAACTGCTGGGTGGCTCCCCCCTCATTTTTTAGCACTGAGCATCAGTCAGGGCTGCTACAATGATGAAAAGATTGCATAAAGCAACTGTTACATACATATTTTTGTGGGGAATGCTTTGTCTCAGTGGAAAACATGGCACTAAGACAAATTACAGACTTGGTCAGAAGGGCCAGGTCAGGCCCAAAGACTCCAGTAGCTCTCCGGTCACTGCTTAACCAAAGGCAAGTACAGCCCCAACACACCCATGGTGGCTAAGCACTTGCAGTTAGATGGGATGACTTCAGGCCTTGTTGCTCAGCCTACACGTCTACAACAGTAACTTCTTCCTCTCCATCTTTTAGCAGTGTTTCTGTTGGACCACAGAGATCTCAAAACATGTTACAAAACTTTTTATGGCAGGATTACAAATTTAGGAGAGAAAACTGAAGCGAAAGGTGGGACTATGAAAGCATGCAAAGGGTCTCTTTCCCAGTTCCCATGTCCTGTACCAAGGT
This sequence comes from Scytalopus superciliaris, assembly GCA_013400415.1. Lineage (NCBI taxonomy): Eukaryota > Metazoa > Chordata > Aves > Passeriformes > Rhinocryptidae > Scytalopus > Scytalopus superciliaris. The sequence continues at coordinate 1,901,699 of VXBX01001798.1, forward strand.
CCAGCCCTCTTTGCTTCACTCAACAAGCACATGGAGCCCTAAAGGAGGTGACAATCCCCTCTCCTACAAGGGCTATCCAGAGAGGGGAACATGCACGCTACAGTTCATATGGGGCTTTCCCCCTCCCATCAGGGGAAATGCACCTTGTCTTTAACCTTTACCTTGTCTTGTGCACAGATGTCACACAAATGGCATCCCAGCCTATCTGCCTAAAAATGCTACATCATCCAGGAGGGCACTTGTGCTGAGCGATAGGGGAGACCCAAGGAATTTTGGGTCTGTTAGGTGAAGGGCTGGCTTAGTTCTGGCAACAACAAATATTGCAGTCTGTGTCTTATTCTGACCACTAAACATCATTGCTTTTGGCCAAGTGCTTAAAGCAGCCAGAAGCTTTAATCAAATCTCTTATGTCTTCCCAAAGTTTCCATCAAAGGGGTTTACACGTCTTTTGCTCATTTTAAAGGCTGGGGTGAATTCCTCCCTGCAGTCAGCGATCCTGCTAGCACAGACTGGTGCCATTTGCGTGCTGTATTGCCAACAGCAAGCCCTGAGAGTGATGAATATGAGCCCAAACATCACAAGACTGCCTAAAAAAAAAAATTAAAATAACAATAAAATTTAAAACAACATTTTAAAATAACAAAGGGAGGCTCTTTTCATTACAGTTCAGATGCTGGAAACTTAAGTTCCTTTTTTTCCGCTCCTTTTGCACTGTCTTGCAGACTGGAAATATTGTGTAGACATGAAAGCTGAGATTTAAACACTTCTGAGTGCCAATACATTGCAGTTTCTACTGAATTTCATGATAAGGCTCTGGAAGCTGGTAGTATCATGCAAATTTCACTCAAATAATTACTTTGAATTGGCGAGTATAGTTAAGGAAATTAACTCAACAGAGCATTTCTTATTATTTTTAAATAATTTAAATATTTGACTTCCATAATAGGCTATGCTTTAAGTGATGCAAGGCTTAATATGATTGCTGCAGCATCCAAAAGTGAAAACATGGTTGATTTGATCCTGAATCTCTTGCCATGTGTGTGTTTACAAGTGACTAATAGATATGAAAACCCTGTTGTCATGTGAAAATAAATTCTATGGCCATAAAAATGCAGTAGCAAAACATGAGACTGTTTTAGAAAAGGAGGTTGGTTTCCTTGGTGTTGTAAAGGCAGCAGCCGGACCCTTTTCACTTCCTAGCCCATGTATTCATATTTGTAAACAGTTTTGCATACAGAAAAGTTTTCTGTTTCTATATAATTCTGTTACTGAAAACTACTGTACTTTTGACTGAAAACAGTACTTTTAGTGCCTAAATTTGATTATGTGTTTTTCTTTTCTTTTTATTCACACCTTCCACAAACACAGGTTTCCCACCACTACTTCAAATTCGCTTTGTTTTGGACCATTCCATTGGACTGAGGGTAAAAAAAAACCCACTATTTTTTTCACCTGTGTTCTGGAAAAGTCACAGAAAATCTTGTTACCGCCTTCTTCATTTTGAACAATCTGGTTCAGGGTTGGTCCGAATCAAACGGGCTTTCATTAAGTGGCATCACCAGCCCCCATTCAAATGCCAACAGCTGCGTTGAATCTTCATGCCTGCCAGTTTTAAAAAATTCCTATGAATTTCACGTTTCCTGTTCTAAATGCCGCTCTCATTTGAATCTTTGTCACCCTCTAGTGTCACGACAACGGAAGCCACGAGCAAAAAAGGCAAGTTACAGTGTATAGCGAGCATCTGAAAGCTCTCCACGCAGACCGAGGATTACAGAAATAACCAGGATACAGACAATGGATGTAGCGAGTGCAGTCGTGCGATTGCATGATACATAACAAAGAATCGAGAGTCAGCTGTTGGTGAGGATTAGCAGGCGATAATCATCTGTCCCTGCCGAGGCCGCAGGGATGTAGCTGCAAGCTTTGTGCAGCTGTGTCACAACGCGGGTGTGCTGCTGCCAGGCTCGAGCGGCTGTGACACTTTGCAAAGTGCCTGTCAAATCTCTTTGCCTGGGCTAATCACTGGCTCATAAAGACAATTTTGAAAAGCAAATGTTTTTGTGTTTGAAAGGCAGTTGCATCATATCCAGCAGACTCCTGTGATGGTGTCCAGCACCAGATCTGCTGGATGCCACAAAGGGCAACTTTTGTCCATGGCAAAACACACTCCCCTTTTCTAGCACAGGATAATGCTGTTCAGTCTATTTTAGGTGAAAGCAAATAAAACTTGAGTTATACTCTTCCCTCACAGTTTTCCACAATTACAAGAACGAAACAACTTTCCTGATGCGTATCAGCAAATTTCTTTCCTTCCTGCTATTTCTTACCTTTGTCTCTGCCCTCGTCAAAATCATCTGAGCTCTTAGTCTTTGATATCAACTATCTTCTCTCAGGTCCTGAAACTCCATCTTTCCCTTTCCCATGTTCACTAGACACATGTTCTTTGTGGGTTTTTCTCCATGCTGTTCTTTTTCCTCCTGCCATTTTTCAGTTGCAGTGGGATTATTTATATGGTTTGAGTTTTTTCTCCCCCGGAATACATCTTCTAATTCTGTTCTCAGAGAGGACTCCCAGGCAGCACATCTGGAACTGCACCTGTGAAATGCTATCAGAAGAAGAGCTTCTTGCTTGGTGGGCAAGAAGGAGGTGTTGGGTGGGCAGAGCACAGGTAGATACCAAGCACAGGTAGCCATGGCAGGGTGAGGGAGTGTAGTACACAGGGGACTAACAGGGCTGGATGGGCAGAGCAGGTGGAGGAGCAGGATGGGGTGGGAGTTCTAGCAGAGGAGTTAGGAAAGGACATGTTACAGGCTATACGGAGCAGGAGGCTCCTTACCTGGGGCCCTGTGACTAGTGCAGGGCTGCAGGACGAGAGCTGGGAAGCAAGAAGGAATGGGAGACTTTACACTAGAAAAGAGATTTGGAGATAAAATATTGGGCAAAAGGAGCAGAGGGTTTTGTAGTTTACAGGCTTTGGCAATGGGATCCAGAGGAATGGAAAGCTCAGGAGACATGGTCAAGAAACAAAGAGGTTGCCATCAGCATTGTCCCCTGGGAGTTCACCTTCCCAGACTCTTCATTCAGAAGCTGACACATACAAGGTTGTCTTCAGCAAAACTTCCAGGTACTACGAGAAATGTGATAGGCCTGCTGTACTGCTGTGTTAGGAGCCATTCCAGTGCCTTGTCCACACCACCACTCTTTCCTCCCCGAAAACGTTTCTCAAAGCAGATGACAGATGGATGATAGCCCCACAAAGGGACAGACTGCTTTCATCACAGATTTTGAGAGCCTATGTGGCAGTGAATGTATTTCAATTTGTATTTCTTAAAGCTCCATTAAACCAAGAATAATTATTAATTAGAGAGAATAATAATGCTGTTTTCTGCAGGCTTATTGTGCGCATTTCAAAACTACCCAGAACTGAGCTTGCCTAGCAACATCTGCTGTAAATAAAGTCAGGACAGAGGGACACAAGCAAAGCTTGTAGGGAACGTGAATTCCCCAGTGCTACCCTGTCCTTTTTGTAATCAAACTTAATTCTTCAGTTAAAATATTAGAATGGTACAAGGTGGATCAAAGGATAATATTTGAGGGAAATAGCCATCCTAACAGTTTCAACCCGATCCCAGGTTAGAGTGTTGGGTTTCTTTGTACACAGATTTCCTGTCAATGTTTGCAAAATTTCATTGTAGAAATGTTCTACTGTTCAATGCTAGAGTTTCTGTAGCACTTTGTGAGCTTCTAGATGAAACAAAAAATTATAAAGCTTTATGACATTTAAAATAAGGACCTTGTGACGTCTGAAAAATACAGATTATCTCATACAGACTAATTTACCACATAAGAACTACGTTTCCCTGATCTGGAAAATGATTGATTAAATAGATTCCATGGTAAAATAGTTTAATCATTGATTAAATGTGTGTTTTGTGATTATACAAAAGTACATTTTTGGATCTTGATTTCTAGGGACACAAGCACCATTTAGTTAATCCACATCTGGTATGTAGTGCATAATTCTGCATGTTTTATTCGGAGTCCTGCCAAAGTTATAAGAGATCAACAGAAACAGTGTCTGTGAACTGAATATACAAGGACATAAATTATAATGACAAAAGACTGAACTTTCAAGAGACCAAACACAACATCCAGATAAAATTGATGTATTGAAGCTCAGTGCTCCAGGGACTGAATACCTGATTCACAAAGTTTTGACAGATTTGGGGGCTGCTTCACAGAAGGTAATTAATACTTTGCAGACTTAGGCCCACAGAGAAAAAAGTGTCAATGATTTTAAAGACATAACTGAAGCTCCTGCTTTTAACAATTTGAGGAAACTTTGGCACATGAATGGGTTAGAATTTCCCAGAGCATATTAATTTCTCTGTTGTTTACACAGCACTAATTTTAAATCAGTAAACTGATATGCAGAACGCAAGGATCAACAGCAAGATTTTTTTGGCCATAAGCATTCAAGAAAACTATCACCCTACGATGTGTTTCAGAAATACAAAATCTAACTATGACAGAAAGAGTATGAGCTTACTATGTGTGAATTGCAGTAAGAGGTGGTGCGGATAGCATCAGCTATGAGTAAATATGCCTGACACTTTCAGTGATAATACCCTATATTGTCTTGCTATAACTTAGCAGAGCTTTAACAGTTTGCTGTTTTACCACTATCATGAGTTTGTGTCTGTTCACAACCTTTTCTCTGAACAGCTGCACTTTTTGTTGGAAAAGTGATCTGAAATTTGTAAGGCGACAATTTCTGTGCAATGAGTGTGTCCGTTCTCATGTTCAGTGAAAAGCCTACCAAGCTTGACCAGTGTTCAAGTCTTTGAAAAATCTCTTCATCAATGCTCAGGAGGGACTCACTTGTACTTTGCACCTGAAATTCCAAAGGGTGAAACAATACTCTCAGCTTTTCCTAACTACAGTTGCAGCTTTGGGATTTTATCAATCAGGACCAAAAGATTGTTTTTCCTGTGCGTCTATCTTCCCCTTTTGTACCTTTTAATTACAGGTAGAAGACAAAGCTGCTGATAGAAATGCTGGGTACAAATGGGTGTGAAGCCAATGAACAAGGAAATTGCTGAGAAAGCCTGGTAGGAAAAGGAACTGTAAGCTTGTGGAAAGAGAGAAAAACTGGGTCAAGAATTTATAACAGCGAGACAGTAGGATTTAGAGGTCAGGGAGGAGAGATGGAAGAAGGAAAGACTAAACAAGGGACTTCATGGGGATATCAGGATTGGAGCCAGAGATCATGATGGAATGTGCCATGAAAATCACTGAACAAATTATAAATCTCTGGAAAACAATTATTTGCAAGTGCATAGCAGTACTTGTTAGTCACTTCCTAACTTTTCGGAATGTATCAGTACTCATCACATCCTCCCCAAATCCTCTGCATCTCTGTAGTCACATATATGCCAGGTCATGTGTTCAACTCTGAAATTCAAGTAACCATGGACATGTTTAAACTTTTTATTTCTGTTTTACTCAAATTTACCCTTTGGCCAAAGGAAAAGTACAATGGATCAGGGTCCAGGAACTTCTAGTTCTAGCTTCATATGTGACTAATGCATGACTTTTTACACTTCACTGTCTTTGTTAATGTGTCCTTTCCTCAGCAACTCAACCACAGTAAAACTAATATTGTTTTGTATATTTATATTGTGCAAATAGACCCTGCAGAGATGTGTCATGGGATTTATGTTACTGCAGCATATATTACCACTCAAAAAAGGCAATATGACAATGTTTCTTACTGGAACCAGGTTCTCAAATGATTACTTTTACAACCTTTTTTCTGCCTGCATAATGCTTTTAACCTAGAAACAATGACACAGCAAAACCTCTAGCTTGCAAGATGAGCATTTTGAACTGTATTTGTAGTCCAAGTGTTTGGCTAAAGCAGGTGAATATGGAAAGGCTACACAGCAATATGCTAAATAGACAAGAACCTAAGTGAGAAGACATTTAGTACCTGGCAAGACTATGTTCCCAGTGTATAACTTGGACAACGCTGGGTTCCCATCCCTCTGCTGTAACAGTTTTAACAGCTAATTACATCACACCACCCTCTCCAATTTTTTATGATGCATCCCCTTAAGAGTGTTGGTTAAACTAATTTCTGGTTTATGCAAGCAGAGTTGCCAACTTCACTTGGCTTTCTACCACCTTTGCACCACAGCCAAGTATTTCCCCCCACCACCAAGCATCACAGTACCATATGAGGCAGACATGGCTGTGCTGCTTGGTCTTCCGTCTTTGTCCTCACTAGGCAGGAAATTAATGTGTTTAAAATCTAACACATTTAAAATCCCAGTAGCATTGCCTGAATCCTTTTTTTTTTTTTTTCAGTAGCAGACTAAGTTTAGCATAAGACAAGTAAATTCATTTTTACTGGTTAAATTAAAAATAGTGGCTATGCTGTGACAATAGCAGCAGGGAAATCCCAGTTGGTCTTTAGGAACATTTCAGGCTTCCTGCTCCACTGCCTGTGCTGCAGCATCCCCCCTTACATAACCCAGCAAGCAGCAGTGACGCACTCATCCGAGCAGGCACATTGCCAAAAATATTTGGTCTATTGAATACTCATGGAACAGAGACTGAAGACTTTTGTAACTCTCCTCCACATGAACTTCAGCTTTAAGTGGCAAAGAAGTGTTTGCGCTCTTCTCCCTGGAGACACCCAGATTTACTTTTATGAGGCCATCAATATTAATGTTCATGCAGCATTCCAAAAAGCTGTTTTTCCCTTCCTCTTACATTGCCAGTCATGAACAATGAAGCAACATTGTAATCAATGTCATATTTAAACTGTTTATTGTTTCTTTCTCCTCCTCCCCTCTTCTCTTTTGCTATTTCTTTGAAGGGTGTACTTTTTTATTTCTTTTGGCTACTGAACCCTATCTTTACTTCTCTTTCTAACGTTTCCCTTGTTCTTGTGGCCTTCTTTGCTCTGGGCTTGCATCATGTTCCTCTATAGCATGTAATCCCATAGTTGTACAATGTCCCCATAATGCTGAAATTGTCACATTCATGCCAGATGTCAAATCCAAAATGCTTTGGGATTTGAGAAGAAAGACAGGGGAGGAGCAGAACAGACTGAAGTATCTGAAAGGGGTTTGGGAAGGTGCACATTCCCTGTGATGCCTTCCAGAACCACAATACTTACTGAGTGCAACACAGCCACTCACCAGAGCAGAGTTCCTTCTGGATGGTTCTTCTCTTCTCAACTGTAAGTGCTCTTCACACAAACATGTATTTTTCAGAGAAGAGTTCCTAAATTTTATCCAAGCACAGTCTGTGTTGCACTGGAGATTGATCAATCCATGGGGCTGATGACAGGAGCTTCTACCCTTTTTCTGTCTTCATTTTTAACTGCAATCTTTATTTTAAGGCAAGTGGAGAAAGCTGTTTATTTTCACACAGCACTTTTTAACGAACCTACAACATTCAGAAACTACACTGTGTGTTCTTGAGTGCTCATCTAATGGCCATCCAATGACTTTCATGTAAATATAGATATTGAACTCATCTTGCTGTGACTGCTTCACATCAACTGGGAAGTAAGAGTAGTTGACAGCCAACTTGTGTCAGCAAGCTGGGGAAGGGCCTTGGTCCAAGCTATACTATGAAGGCATGTCTATGTAGTCAGGTGGAGACAGTTGTGGAACAGCTTACCTCATTTTCTAAGGTGCAAAATGGAAGATATATTCAATCAAAAAGCTGTTTGGACACGCTGATGGGGAACTTTGCCCAAGCTAATAAGTTCTGCTCAGAGGCAGGTTATTCTTTTACATAAGTTGGCTGGTTCCTTATTTGGTGATGTATATATACTAAGGCTTGAAATAACACAGTTCAGCCTTTGCTATGAATGTTGGTTGCTAGAAAACGGCTGCTCAGACTTTCTTTTTCATGTTAATCCTTCTGAAGATTCCAGTAAACTAGTATGGGATATATTATGCTTGCATGGTAGAAATTAAGCAAAAATTAAGAGGCTAAACCTCTTAATGGCTGTTTTCTTTTTCATATTCACAATATCTTTCACTATGTAGGAACAAGTGAAAGGAGACCAAACTACTACCATTCCATTTGTCAAAAAATGCCCTTTTTCTCTTGTAACTATCTAATTTATACATTAATGTTAATTTATAGTGGTAATATATGCTACAATACATTTGGAGGTTATAATTTTTAAAGTTAAATATTGTAGTTAATTTTTTTTCCATTGAAAGTCTCATTAGTTATCAAATGCATTATTATAAAACCTTAGCATTATATTAAAATGCTTGGTGTCAGCATATCATGACCTTATAAATGTCTTTTCAGAGTATTTGATGATATGGCACTTCTATTTCCCATTCTACACAGACTACAATTTAACAGATTCACATGTAATAAGGTTTATTGCTTTACTATATCATTAACTAAACCAGGTGACCTCTCTGTGTCAGAGGTAAGCCATTTCATATACCATCCTACTCTTACTTCTGCTATAATAACTAAGTACTTAATTAGCTAGGGGTCTCAGTAATAACTTATTAATCCTTTACCTGAAATTACTAAAAAATCTTTAAAAAGATACATAACCCCCAAGACCTACCCTTCGACATAATCCTGAATTAGTCTAAAATGTTTTCTAGACTGCACAGAACTTCACAATCTCCTGCACTGATTGTGCACACATTTATCTTATTAAGTCATTCAGGCTGTATCTCACAGTGCCCAGCACTTTGTTTTCCACAGAATATGTTTTAAGAGGAAGTGCTATTCAGAGATGCACATTGGGAAAAGGGGCTTAGGTTGTAGGAGCTGTTTTCACTGAAGAGTTAAATTGTAATCTACATTGCATTAACTCCTCTCATGCTGTCTTGAACAAAAATATCTGCATAAAAAGTGCATAGAGATATCACTTTAACTCAAGTTAACTCTGTAGCAAAGACAACAACAGGACTGTGGTGCTGTTAAGACTTGAATGCTCCCTGTCTCTAGTGGGACTCCCATGCAAAGAGATGGGTACCATTGGAAGATGGTAAGTCACACATCTGGCTTGTACTTCAGAGTGAGAGAAATCCTGTGGCAGGACCTAATTCTGCCTATTGTGTTGGAGGAGTGTAATTCTGTTTGTTGGGTATCAACGCTATCTTAGACTAGATCTACCTACTTAAAAATCACAAAACCTAGCTGGGATGCATCCCATCCAATAGCAGTGGTTAACGTTTTGGTGAATAAACTCTCCGTGTTTTCTTAGGATACTGGCAACTCTTGACTGAGATTTGACTATTGTAAAAGAGAAAGGTAAAACTGAACGGGGCAACCTATGGACTCCTTTCTTAGATGAACACAACATACCATTTCCTCAGGCCTTTGGATTTCAGTCCCCTCTCACAACAGAGCTTCCTGAACTAGTGTCTATTTTCATAAACAGTTGACAACCACATTTGTTTGTACTTGACTGAGGTACAGTTTAGCTGTTTATCTAATGTCCTTTTGACTCCCTGGGCTTTTTCAAATCTCTGTAGAGCAGGAGTTGCTGCTGAGACAGCAGCTACTGTTCCATGGCAACTAAAAATAAAAAACTGCTCCCTTCTTTTGATTTCAAACATGCTATCCACAAATGGCACTTCAGGCAGCCCAGTACTTATGCTGTGAGAGAAAGAGAAGAGTCCCACCCTATTATTTTTTTCCATGCCACCAATGATTTTATATCCTCTGTTATTTTACATCCCAAATAGATATTTCTTATCCAAGTTAAAGTATGCCTTATCTGTTAAGTTTCATCTTTTGTGGTTCCCATACTTTATCTCTGGTCATACCTCTTGCCATCATTACTATCTTTCCTAGTTCTGCAATATTGTTTTAGTAAGCACAACCAGAACAATGCACAAATTTCAAAATGTGGGTCAAATTTATAACTCTGAATCTATAAATTTTATCGTGCTTATAATTGTGTCCTGATTTCTGTTTTATTCACTGTTTCCTTTTCCAAATACTTTGGAGTTTTGCTTGTTTGCAATTGCTCGAAGTACTCAGACACTTCTTTCTGTAGCTGTCATAACTTACTTAAAGCTGCACATATATAATTATAACAAGACTTTTTTGTCCCCGTATTATTACTCTGCATTTAACACTTCATTTTGTCCACCATTTATTGCCAAATTCTCTGTCTTGAGAGAACATTGCACATCCCATCACAAGTGGATCTTGTATTGCATGAACCGCAGATCTTATGACCTCACCGTTTACTTCTTTTCCAAAACATTGAAAATATAAAGTAGCACAAGAGTGACCATCAAACCTGGAAGAACACCTGTCATAAACCCCTGCTGCTGTGAAAGTGGAATGCTACGCTTTCATTCCCTGTCCTGATTTCTAAAGTTTTTCTTTCAATTGCATATGGACACCTGAGAAAACGTGTTTTATCTTATGCTTGCCTTCTTCAGCATGTTTCAGTGAAGGATCTTTTCTGAAAGGTTTAGGAAATCCATCTATAATGTGTCATCCAAATAATTCTCATTCACTTGCAAGCTGAATCTTTCAATAAATTAGTAATTTCTGCCTTATACTCTTCTTCCCCTTTTCATGTCATGGTTAGCTCTAAGTCTGTCTATATTTCACCACAGTTGGTATCAACTTGTTTGGTGCAGGAGGTCAGACTTGTTGGTCTGTAATTCCTGAGGTCCCCCTGAATTTAAAACCAAAAGGAACATCACATTTGGCACATTCCATTCCTTCGGAACAAAGGCTAATCTACATGTTGAGTTACATCGCAGTTAATAATTTGTCACATACATCAGACTTCCTTTAGAAGTGTTTTGAAAACCTGATCTAATCTGGTTGATTTGTTACCATTTGGTTCTATCTAATCTGAAATTTCTTCTCTGACACTCCGGTTTGAGATAATTTCTTTGACTTGGACCCATAAAAAAGGTTCTACTGTGGAAACTTGCCTAAGCTTGTCCATGGAAAACATTAATGTGAAAAATTCATTTAGCATTTCTGCTCTGGGCTTATCTTGTTTAAATATTCCTTTTAGGGCCCAAACATTATAGAACACCTATAAACTGTCTGGAACAATTCATGCTTCTGATGTGTTTAGAGCAAGTTTTATTATTCATTCTTATGCTTATCACAAGTTATTCCTCAAAATATTTTTGGCCTGCTTTATAAAGGGTTTATATTAAATGTGTAAGAGTTTCTGTTCTTTTCTGTTTTCCTCATTTCAACTTTCCTAATTTCCACTTTTTGAAGACTGACTATTATTCCCAACAGCCGCTTTCACATTTCTGTTTAGTCATGCCAGCTTTCTGTGTGCGTGTGGTCCTTTTAAAGTCTTTTTTGATAAGCAGTAAATGTTTGCTGTTATTCTCTGGTATAGCATCTTTAAACAATCAGCATGCCACCTGCAAACTTTTTACTCCTTTGGCTGCTCCTTTGAATTTCTCCTTAATAACCATGATTTGCATATTTCAATAATACATAATAGCCTAATAATATACAGTAGAGACATATGCTTTGATACTGCCTTTTGGTTCCTAGGCAAATCCTCATAACATAGGAATTTCTTTTTAATTACAATTTCTAATAACATGTCATTGTTAGCTTCTCCCAGAATTCTGCTTTGTTTCTGAGGGAATTTGGCCAACCTGTCAATGAAATGAGAATCAATCAGATGTCGGGTAAGACAGCACAGAGTGAATCTCTGTATGGTACCGAGTAGGACAGCAGTCCTAGGACTGATGGACTCCTAGTCTGGGCTTGTTTTCAGGATTTGCACAGTTAGCTGCAAATGATTTTGGGACCATGTGGAAAAATGTAAAAATGTTAAGGGAATCAGTAATGCAGGCAGGTGCAATTTTGAAAAGTAGCACTGATTAAAGCAAACAAATTAAAAGAATGTGAAACCAGAACTGATCACAGAGATTTAACTATCATAGAACTGCATAGTGAGGTATCATGGGTTTTCTAAGCAAAATGAAATAACTTCAGTCCATCAACTCTTGCATTCCCCTTCTGCTGAAGGTGAGCCACACACAGATTTTAAGATACTGCATTCTCTCCCCAGTAACTTTTGGGAGCAGTAAAATTAACAACTCAGGACATAGAAGTTTAATACAAGAAAGCTGCACGTACACTAAGACGGAAAAGACTATTTCAGCAAGGCGCAAGTGCCCGAATAATGAAAATTAATGTTTTTCGTACTTGTCAAGGGCCTGGGAAAATGTTTTCTTTCTCTCTCCTGCAGCACCACCAGGTGGTACCATTGAGAAAGAGCCGAGGCTGGTGAAGCCAATTCCGGCAGCTCTCACGCCACGGAGGATTCTAACTCAGTCCAGTCTCTCCGTGGCTACGTTTCCTGAGTAATTTGGTTGCTGTTGCTAAAGACAGAGATGTTTTTCATTTTAGTGCACAGTAGGTCTTACCTGTTTTTATTTTCAAGAGCTCTGAGGCCCGTGGCTAAGTCTTTAGACACATGCAATTACAGAGTTAAGTAATTGAGTTATTTTAGGAGAATATGTGAAATTCTTTCCCCCCCCCCCAGTAGTACTAAAAAGTTCAGTATTTCAATTCATAGGAGAAAATCTTCATCGTGTTTGAACTTTTGGGAAAAATAATTTGGCTTTCGGAGGCAAGAGCATGGCTCAAAATTATTTTTAATCATTCTGGTGGAAACAGGAAAGAAAGTGTTTGTCTTGCGTGCTGTGAAGGAAAATGTGTTACATCTCCAAGAGCAACTTACACGTGCCATCTTGTCTCTGGCTGACTCTCACTCCAGGTGTACAGCAGCAATCAAGAAGAGGACTTGGAGAAGTCTCAGGAGACCTATAAAGTCAACAAAATGGCTTATGATCTCTTTTTTGTTCAATATTTCATGATGTATAAAAAAAATCCAAAGCACTGAGGTTTGCCATTAGATTGTCCATTTAAAAGGCAGATCTTGTAAGAGTGTAAGCTTTATCACATCAGGGAAATGGGGAAAATGTAATTCAATTGAGATGTTTTTTTCAGCTCAGGCTGTTTTCAGCTGTTTAATTTGTTACTTTATTTTTTAACCACTAATTCCCATAGCTGGACAGGAAAGTTTGATATCCCAATCTCCTTTGAACAAAAGAATAGTGAATACTCTCACCTCAGATTCTGAGTAATCCAGATGTGAAAATAAAGCAAAACAAGCCTTGAAATTTCTGGTATTTGACATTAATAATTATGTAGGTGAGAGCATACAAATAAAATTATCCTGTTTAAATCAAAGCTTTTGTTGTTTTGGTGCAAATCTGAGTCATCAAATTAATTACGTTATGTCTTACTATTCTCAAATTTAGGGTCCCTGTTTTATTATCAGTCAAAGTGCTGCAGGGAAATAAGAGGTTTGTATAGCCTCAGCCTAAATCAACTTTTCTTTCAGATAAAGAATTACCCAGGAGGTGAGCTGCTTCATCCTCTCTTTAGTTTAATTCCTTTCATTTCCATTCCATTCAATGTATACTCTGAACAGGATGTTCTTCTTCTGCCTCTTGTATTTGTAATGCTTTTGTATTCCTAATTCTTTTGTGGGAACTGTTCTGTGTGTCTCTTCTGCCTAATTTAACCACGGTTTATATGGCTATAAGATAAAGATATTTTATACCTCACTGGTCAAGTGTAAACTATTACAGTAAATCGTGTTATTTTCACAAGTTTGGTAACAAGTGCTAGCTGGCATTATAAGTGTGGAAGTAACACTTTTATTTCCACATTCCTGCTTTCATCATTCACATTTATTTCTTCAGGGGAAGAACGATACTTGATGTCACATTGAGGAGTGTCTCTCTCCACTGTCTTTGATTTCTGGGCAGGGAAAAAATATTGCCTAAATACAAAAGGTCGCAATTAAATTCTGCAATATAAATGTACCACTCCCAATTTCTCTGGTTTCTTAAACCTGAACAGCATCTGACCATAACAGAACAGTGTCCTGAGGCCACAGGGAACATGTTCTCAAGTGCTGATTTAGTCTTGTTTTTTGTTGTTTTTCCTTAGTTGTTTCCTGAGCTGCTACAGCAACCAGGAGAGGAGCTGTTGTGCCTGTGCTTAGCTCTCACTTGCACAGAGGCTATGTTCTAGTTCTGCAATGATTTAGGTGGAAGTTGTGTAATTGCTACCCACGTAGCTGTGTTTCCGGGCCAGAGAGGCATCTCTAAGTACACAAAAATCAAACAGCAGTTTTTAATAAGGAAGAGAAACAGAAGTGACTCTGTGCAAGGGACAGAAATGCTTTTCTATCAGTTTTCTTCCACATTCAGGATATAATTTCTTCAGCAAAGATCTGGGAAACTTAGTCTAACACAAAAGGGATAAATCATATTTGTTACCTAAAACCTGCTTTGCCCAACATCGATGAACTTTTACATATCTGGGTCCTAGGCTCCCTTTCTTTTCTTACCAGAAACCAAGAGCTGATCACGTGGAATATTCCCACCCTTTTGGGATGTTTTAGTATTGCTCAGCACAAAAGTTCTGCATATATTTATGGGAATACCTGAAAAATCATAAACAGTGCCCATGGGATTTTTTTTTCCAGTGGAATATGGAGTACACAGGCTGTAGTCAGTGGAGGATAAATAGAATACAGACTGTTGTCTCACAACAGTGTTTTTGTTCTTGAAATATTCTTTTAAGATTCAGACTTTGCTGTATAAATATAATTAAGAAAAGTATCTTCTTAAATACATTTGGAGGAAACCATTCATTAGATTAGTATCCTTCTATTACTAAATTTCAAACAATATGCTCCATCTTTTCAAAGGCTCCACAGCTCTGTTGTTCTCCAAACACAAAGGCAATGCAATGACTAAAAAGCTATCAGACCGAAGCACAGACAGTAAATGCAGCATATTTGTGGAGTGCTTGGAAACAAATGAGATTTTGGCGTAGTGGTGACTCATTTAATTGCACAGCTATCACAAGATAATGTGATAGTATTAACATAAGTAACTATGTGCTGCAATTATTCCTCTCAGAGTGTTATATGCTAGCATTTATAACAGTGTTCACTGCTTCTAGCTCATAAAAAAAATCCTGAAAACAGACTCATCGAGATTACTTTGCAAGTATTCTGAATAAGCTATTAGATTCTGTATGTCTATGGCACCGTTAGTGCCTCTACACAGTGTAAGTGGCACTGGATCTGACAATTACTCTCAAAGGCAGGAGTGGGTACTTTGGTGCTCAGAGCTGAAGAGCTGTCACTGAAGGCAGTGTCAGTCCAGCAAGTAGGAAGTATTTAACCAGGTGTTACTGAACTACAGCACACACCACAAGTGATGCCCAAACACTACCAGAATGGCAAAATGTCTCCCTCTATGCACACAGCCCTGAAAGCCCAGGAGAGACTACTGAAAACTAAATTTAGGAACACTCCTCATAGACCAATTAATGCAAGACAAGTTGCCAAACTAAACTGAGCAGAACTACTTGACAATGGAAAGCAAACGGGTAAGAGAAATGGGTGCCTACAATTACATTTGTTAAATTCTAATTCTCTGCTGATATTCATTATTTCTGACCATAAAATTGCCAAGGGTATATCAAAATAGGCACAGTAAAGAACACCCAGGAAAATAATTTCTGAGCCAAAGAAGGAGGCAAAGGACTCCGAAAGACAATTTATTATAAAAGTGATCATGGATGAGGTCAGCCTTATTTTGGCAATGTATGCTTTTGAATAATGTTTATTAAACTATGTGCATTTGCTCCTTGAATTATGGTAGGCCCTAAACCAGGTCTTCACCTTTCCAAAATGCTATCTGAATATTACATTACGTCTGAATATCTGTGATATTACAAATTTAAACAAGCAGTCATATGTAAATCAGAGTTAATAGAGCATCCCCTTTGGTAGTTGGACATGCATTATTCAGCTCTGGGTATCTTCTTTTTCCCCTGCGGGCTGAAACCATGATTAAAATGTTACTTTAAAATAAATGTCTCCACAGAGACAAAGACAGATTTAAAACATAATGGATTCTCTCCCACCATGCTATTAAGGAAGAAAGTTACCTCAGCATGAAGATTTCATTACATCTCACCAAAAGACTTCAGATACTCCACTGCAATTGCAAAGATTTCACAAGGCCAAAATGGATTAAAACAGAAGATCTCTTTAAGGATTATTTATTTTTAATACAAAGATGTAAGATTTCCTGTGAGAATAGCTGTCATGTACATGCATGCCAATTTTTTTTTTTTTTTNTTATTTTATAAAAGTGGCCTGGTGTTGTGTAAAGCCAGCAAAGCCATTATACAGGGTGCAGTTCAACATCAAGTTTTCTACTGCATTGTTTATTTAGGAGGTCACTGTGGTTCACTGGGCACAGAGTCAGATTTCTTTTAAGAGCACCAGATGATTCAAAGCCTTTGTGGTCACCACCACACAGCATTTGGAAGAAGTAGGATTTGGACCAGATGGCTTCAAAACAGAACTTGTATTTCAGTACCTTCTGTACAAATAATAAAGTAAGTTCCTGCTCCCCATGGACACTGCCTAGAGAGATGTTCCAAATACACCATGATATAATTAACTCAGATACAAGCAGTTGGAGTCTGACGTTAAACAGAAATTACATCTCCATACGTGTAGAGCCTTTCAGGTTTATACACAGCTATTTTCCTAATCTAACTAACAGAAAAGTAAGTCCATGGTCATGTTCCTTCCACCCTTCATGCAAGTTAGCTGCCCTGATACACTACTAGACAACCACAAACAAAGTAGCTTACAAGCCTTAGGAATTGTCTGCCCCAAGTGGCAGGCACTCCTCATCTCTTTCCTCTCTGAAGAAGCTTGTGCCTGCCCCACTGCTTGAGTTTGCACTTCACAGATACTGATTTTTCCTCAGCATAAGTAGAAGTCAAGGCCTTTCTCTCCAGATATCATCATTTCAAGCAGGTCTAGATTAGAGCAAGAAAATGCAAGTATGATTGTCTGCTTAAGTTTAATTCCTTGAAATCCAGGCTGCTGCCTGACTCTTCCAGTAATTCTTGCTGCAGTGCAATCACAGCAAATTCACATGTCTGCAGTTTTGGCATGAAATTATAACACAGCTGATTCCTTAAGAATACAGGTGGTTTTGTGCAATGGTCACACAGTAATTCCCTATGACTGACCTTTAAAAACTCTTGTCTATGTCAGAATTGCAGGAGTCTGTAGAGCTCATTCATAAGCTATCAAAAATTACACAGAAGCAAAGCTATATTAAAATAATTTACTTGAATTTGTCTTCACATCTTGAAACATGAAAACTCTGAAGAAAAATCTTGAATTATTTTGGGGGAAAGTCTTGCTTTGTGCTTATAGCATATGGGATCAAAAGATTTTATTCTGTTTTTGTTGAACAGAAAGTTATGTAAGAAAAGTTATCAGTGTCCAAAATAAAGTTAAATAATAAAAGGTTTAGGATATTTTGCAACTGTAAATAATTGTCAAATAAAGAGTGTGGAATACAGCTGTGTTGGCTTTGGTTTTTCACTCTTTTCTGTCTTAAATTTGAAGTTAAAAGGCTGTAAGTGGAGCCAAGCTAATACCTGAGATAATTTTTCCTAGCTACTGAATATGCTTTATCTGAGTTTGCTTTCTATTGGCTTCTGCCAGTGCCCTGGTAAAAAATGTACTGGCAAAGCACAGAGGAACATTCTGACCTCAGAATGGTAGAATTTGCAGTTGTGTCTCAGTTCCACTTAGAAAAGACAATACAAAACCACATGAATGATGCTGCCAATTAAAATAAGCAAATCTGCCTTCAAATATGTAAAACCTGCAGCAATCTGCATATGAAGAAGCAATGAAAGCACCAGTGCATGGTTCTACCCTATAACCACTGACTTATATAAAGCAAATGTGTACAGGAATGAAGAGCAATGTAAAGTATTGAAGAGATAGATCTGCAAAGAAAATGCATTAGTCAAGAAAGTTAAGCTTCTGATGAAACACAGCTCAATCACTTACCCACAGTTATACTGCAAGTGATGTTGCAGAGGCCTGTGAGCAGACCAGAAGTAGCCCCCCTGTGCCCCAAATGAGGGGGAGACCCAGATTAGTTAGCCACCACGCAATTAGCAAACAGCATGCATGACATGACTGAAGGATGAGCAACGTGTGAGACCAGAACAAATGGCCTGTGGGACAATATGGAGCCGCTGGGGGAAGTAAGCCAGGGGCTCTGCTGCTAAGGCAAGTTGGGAGATCTCTCCTTCTAGGAGGGAAAAATGGATGAAACATAAAGGAAGGTGTGATATATGGAGTTTACAGAGCTCTCTGGGGAACCATGGTGAATACACATAGATTTCTAAATATGAATACATTCTGTATTCATTTTGTTTAGCTCTTAAAGAAGAATATGTCTAGAAATAAATGAGTATTGTTGTTATAAATTTTTTCTGACACACGTTCTCTACTATGCCCAGAGAGAAAATGGATCAATAACCTTAAGTACTAATTTCCGGAGCTCCAACAACACAGTCCTTTCAGAGCAGTAAAAAATGCAACCTGGATTCTTGCACACTACCTAGAAATAGTTTGCACTACTCTGATGCCTCCTAAAAATTGTAAGTTCTGTTTCTGCCTACAAAACAGAAATTCTGCATGTTTGAGGTGAAGGGATTGACCAGCAATACCCTAATTCTCATCACGCTTTGCTTTGCTGTAAATGTTGCTTAAAAAAAAAAATCATGTAATCTTTATCTGAAATTATATTAAAACCAAAATCCTCCATGTGTCAAAATTACTAACTTAACAGCAGCCCAGCTGGATTCCTTCTGCTCCCAGAGGAAGATCAGAATTGGGATGAATTAGATCCCTTCCATACCATTATACCACTTTGCTTGTCTGAAAATGTGGAAGGAAAACTGTTAACGCTGAGGCCAATTTGCTGTTTATATCATCTATTTGCATACTTAATTAATGTAAATTACCAGCCGCTGCAGAAGTTTCAGACAATGACAATAGTTACGCTCCAGTTTTTCAAGTTAAAACCTCCAGGAGGAAACATGGCCAGTTTGTATTTTCAGGACATCAGTGACAGCGATTTCCAGTTTTATTGTTTGATTCTACTTTTGGAATTAAGAGCCATGCAATAATAATTTAAATAGGGAAAAAGATATTCTAATGAGACTTAGAACTGGGCAGATGAGAATTACCAGTGGGAAAGAGTCCTTGTTCCCATAGAGCAAAGCAAGTAGTAGTAGTAGTGCTGGGCATGGCTTGGAAAACAATATTGCACTGTGCAAAGAAGCTGTTTCTGTGGTGTTGGCTTTGCTTTTGTTCTTTCCTTTTTTCTTTTTTTTTTTTTAACGCTCCTTTTCTGAAAACAGTATGATGTGAAAGAATTTCATAGTACTAAAAGGATAATGGAAGTCGTGACAGGGCTTTGCAAAACAAGCCCAGTGTGAGCACTGCTAGAATGAAGCCTACAATGATTAGACTTCTGAATAATCAGGCAAACAGCCCACATTGTAACAAGCACTGTTTATGGGGCTGAAGTAAACACAGACAAGTTTGATTCACATGCCTCAGTAAGCGCAAAAACACTTGTAACAAGGAGCCTTGCAACCCGAGCAATTAGGGCTATGGAAACAGTCTCTGCCCTACCAAGATCACAAGCTCAGAGAGAGGTGGGAAATGCTCAGCCAAGCCGGGACGTTCCAGAGGGAAGGGCACTCAGCTGCCGGATAGGCGACAATGGCAGAACCAGCCCCTAACTGGGGCTGTGCTCCCTATACAGCTGCAAAACATTGCCCCAGAACATCTGAGCAGAATTATGTTAAAATCAAGCAAGAGAAAGTGCTACAAAAAGTAGCTCTAAATTTTTTAGAATTTCTAAAACCATTTCAAAAGGTATAATTTTGTTAAGCAGCACTTTGTTGACTTTATTACTAAATTGTAATATAAACAATCCCAGCTGCGGCAGCGGAGGCACAGTTTTCTGCTTGCTGTAAACATGACTGCACAGCATTACATGGCTCTAGAAGTACCTTGTAGACGTATTTACTCTACATGAAGTCAGTGGTCTACTACAGTGCTTCAGAGACTCCTCTGTGCTAAGCTTTTTTTAGGAACGAAACTGGCATGAGCACAACCTCCTGAGGGGATTGTTTTGTGGACAGCCCGCTATATGTGGCTGACAGCTAGCAATTAATAAGGCTGTAGCCATGAAGGTGTAATCAAGGTGCAGTTGCTAAAATCTCTCCCATGTCCTGGGGATATTCCAAATGGATGGGTCTCTCAAAGACCCCCAGTGTTTTCATGCTGTGATTTGGGCCGGCTGCAATTACTACCACGGTTCTCCAAGGGAGAGGCTCACCCTGGTTCCAATGCAGATCACCAGGGCTTTGTGCTGTCCTGTAACAAAGCACATGCAGCGGTAGGAGTGCTCAGCTGTCAGAGATGACAGATTTCCTATCCAGAAACACACCCTACTCCTGGGTGCAGCTAAAGAGAACCCTTTAGCCACTACTGCTTCAGTATTTGATTGCTACTTCCATGGCTGACCACAGCAAAAAGCTCCTTTTCTAGGCCACAGAATTCATGCGCTGCAAATTATGTAGGATCCTCT
Organism: Scytalopus superciliaris; assembly: GCA_013400415.1. NCBI lineage: Eukaryota > Metazoa > Chordata > Aves > Passeriformes > Rhinocryptidae > Scytalopus > Scytalopus superciliaris. The sequence goes on from VXBX01001798.1 coordinate 1,922,299, forward strand.
TTCAGCGTCAATATTTTTGGATCACCTGTTTTCCTCTCCTTTAACAGAAGAAACAACAGCAATGCGTTGCATTACATACAGTGGAGAAGCTTCAGCAAGATTAAACTCACTGTCCTAAAATGTGTGTAGCAGTTTTATTTGTGTCTACACTATAGTTCTGTTGATCTGATACACAATGTCAGCTTTTTTCTATCAGTTCCTTCTTGTCCTGAAGCCCCAGTGGCCCTGACATAAGACCACTTTGCAGATGTTTCTGACCTCCTTACTGTTACTAATTTGCTGTCTTATATGAATTTGGCTGTATTGGAAATTAGAAAACACAGGATAGTACAGAGAGCACAAAGAGACACCTGCTCTTAGTTCCTTACTTTAACATCATTAAGTACAAAAGGATTTGGAAAGACAAAACAAACTCAAATTACAGTTAGCTGGAAGAATCACCACTATTGTTTTTGTTTCAACTTTGTGAAAGCAGCAGTGCCACAGATCCCATGAAGATGCTCTGCAGAGGGAGAGGCAACCTGTTGATGCAACAAAGCAGATCATTGCATCTCAGAAGTTGCACACCTCATTTCCACAAGCTTGTTGTGTGGCCTTGTCATACTTATTTGCTACCAAAATTTAATAATTGTCTGTGAAATGCGATAAAATGTACTAAATACACCCAAGTCAAATCAAACTGGTTTGTATTTTATCAACTTTAATTCTATTATTATTCCATGTTACTGTACTAGATTTCTCTGCTAATCAAGACATGTATCTCTTGCAAATCATTACACTTTGACTCCCTTTTCTTCTATGTATAATTAGAAAAGAATTTGAAAATAAGTTTACAACCCCCCTTTTGAGTTTCAAAGCTTGTTCTCCTTTTCCAACAGCATTGGATAATTCAAGAAAAAAATTAACCCCTATCTGTAAACTTTGTCATTTTAAGAATTCTAAAATATTTTGAATATGTATTTAATATGTGTTTAAACTTTTAACATACAGTTATTTACTATAAGAGTATTAAGAACTTTCAACTGAAAAGCAGAATATTTAGCTACTGTCTCTGAACTGAACCGAACTTTCCATTAAACTCCAAGGACATAACAGTTTTCTTTCACATTAAGCATATTTCAAAAATAGTTTAAAATCAGTTCCTCATAGTTTATTGCCTGTAAGTTGTGTAAGATTAGTACTAATTCCTAAAAATAACATAGCCAGAAGATGGCATCTGCTATACATATTTGATGCTGCTGAAACAGCAAAGACGTACAGGCTGCTCTAGAAGAAATAGGTACATAATAGATTTTGCCCACTCTGTGTTGCAGGGTCTAGAGACCGGAGGATATATTCATTATATAATGACACTCAGTGACTTGAATAAAAGAATAATTTAGCCTCAATCTTATATACAATCACAAGAAAAAACACTGTTTGTTGCACAGTAAATATGTGTTACAGAACTCTGATTTCCTCTAAGACATGGTTATTCAGAATTTCCATGCCTCTGCTTAAAATTTTGTGTTTGCAGCCTTTTTCTCACAAATTTAACTGATGTGTTTGCTTTCAACACCAAAAACTTCAACAGGAATATTTTGCTTTCTCAAGTAAAGCAGGTGTTTTATTTAAAACTGAATTCTTAAATATTAGGATTTTGCCTTTTCCTCTTTTGTTCTCTTGCTGCCCATTCTATAAGACAGAGAGATCTCTAGTTTTCCCCTTTTCTATAGCATTTTGAAGCATCTTTTGCTTTATAGCAATCATAGTGACAAAAGGAGATGAAAATTATTACCAATGTCAGAAACTGGGCACTTTTTATTTTATTTCTATCAGTCACACAAAATGAAGAAGTGGAGGATTCTCCAGAAAGGATCTTTATGTTGATGCCTAGCACCCATGGACAGAATTATCCCCACAGATTGGTGATGATCATGGAAATTTGTAAAAACATTCCTATCTTAGCACCCATTTTTTATAAAAGTTCAGGATATCCTTAAATTTTGAGACAGAAGCTTTTATTTTAAAGTAGGATGAATTGCCTGCATCTGGAGAATTCAGAGTTAGAGATGGGGCAGATGTTTCAGGATATCAGCATCTGTGAAACCTGAAGTGAAGCTAGAGGATCTAATGACATCCCTGTTAACTGGCTTATGCCCTGCAGAGTGCCAAGAGCTTTCAGTAAAACAGAGGGCCATGGGCAGGTCAGAAGGCTTTGGAAAATAGGATTCTTGCTAAGTGCTATCAGGAGGAAAAGAGGAACCATAAGTAAGTCCTTTGGAAACACCTTGAGAACTGTGAAGTTTCTCTTGATTCAAATGCTTGAACGACTAGGTTTGTTATTCCCTTCCTGGGAAGCAGACACTGTCCACCTATAATATTTTCTAACCTATTCTTTTCTAAATATGTTTTTCTAAATATAGGTGCTTCATACGTTATTATGTTCAGAGCAAAGATACAAAGTACTGTTGGAGAGCAAGAAAGACTTTTAGGGACCTCTTTGGATGGTAGGACTTAAATGATGCACCGGAAGTGTAAAGTCTGGAGGGACCTGTAAAACTGAAGGCTCCAGAAATGGGCATCTTTGCCAGACGCGAATTCTTTAAAATGAGAGGAGGCTACAAGAAATGCTTGTTCACCATTTCCTGCTGTTGCTCTCCAAAATCAGTAACTCCATCTCCTCACTTCCAAACCATTGATCTCCCAAATCCAGAGGCTAGCTTTTGCCCTCTAAATTACTGATATCTTCAGAATTCCAAAATTTCTACATATATCCTTGATTTCTGTCTGTAGTCTAAGATTTGGTGCAATTTCATAGATTTGCTGGATTTTTGCACTACAATTTCAAAAGGTTCTATAGTCAAAATTAGTATCTTGTATTATTTCCATTCAAATAGTAATTCATTCCTTTTAAGTCACTACTAGATGCTGGCATTTTCTCACCATACTAGGACAGTGACTTCAATAGAAAAACCTCAGGCTCTTTTTAATGCAAGGAAAATCTGTGAACCAACAGTCAAAAGAGTTTTCATTAAAATCCATGTAGATTAAAAGGCTAAAACATTCAAATTAGTAGACAAGGCAATCTCCTAGGGGAAAAACAACAAGGAAAACATTGATGCTCTGAACAGCACACAAAAATGAGAAAACATTGGAGATTTAGTTTTGACAATAAACTGAAAATAAACTAGCTCAAAATGTCAGACGGTGAACATACTTCACTTTCAAGCACTTCAATAAAACAAGTCTTAGATACAGCATGAGAAGTGTATAGAGCACTAAGCAGTACAGATTAACACCCTGTTAGAAAGGTCTCATGTGCAATTCCTACCTGATGCTACCCAAGAACACCAGCCAATTATCAGTAAGGCCAGAAAAATAGTTTAGCTATTTTGATTTCCTGTCCCCCAAGCTATTTGCTAAATCACAGTTATGTCTCAGCCTAGTGGTGTTTCGTGTTTATCTCTTCCATTTACATGTCTTCAAGCATCTCTTTACAGTATCCATAGGTAGTACCTGTCTGTTATTTCCACTTAGCTCATTGGGAAATTGAACATATTTGGCTCAAACAATGTAACTGCTCATGAACAGTTCAAGACGTAACACTGAATCCCCATTTAGAGCTGACTACCAGGTGCAGATTAAACCATCATTGATACAGGGAGGAAGCTTGACACGGATCTGTAATCTTCTATTGTGGAACAAGTGTAAATATTGGAGCAAATTATCCTATTGTTTTTTGAGTATGTCCATCCAGGTACTCTTTCTTTGGGTTTGAGGCTCAGTCCACTTAAGAAAAACAGTTCCTGAAGCCCCCATAAAAGGAATATTTAATCAGTAACTTGATTTCAAGTGCTAATCAGGATACTTATGTGATAACTGTTTGTTAAAACTATAACTACATCTTTATTGTCATTATAATTGAGGGTTTCGTTGTATACCAAACAGACACACAATTTGCATATTCATAAAACTCAGTGGGTGTTCTTTTAAAAGTCAACCAAATTTAATAAACTTAAAAAAACCTAGCTTATTAAATACAAATTCAAACTCGAGACATATGAACTTTAATGTCACTCTGTTTTATGTTCTTGAGTTACTGCATCAATGATTATTTTTCAAAACAAGTTCACAAGACTTTTAAACAACAATCCCAGCATGTGATGGGGATAATTGTTTGTAAAGTTTTTTTCTCCATTTTAGGCAACAGTAGGAACACCAGTGATAAGCACTGTGCAACTTATTAGTAAATCTCTGTGGAACAGCTCACATATTTATAACAAGCCAAATCTGATTCTTGGATTCTGGTGCATCTAGCTCTGTATTTCAGAAATTCCCTATAGAAATGACAGATTTTTAAATAAAGAAAATCTACATATATTTAGAGCATTACTGTTTATTAATTGATAAGAAGAAAGATCCTCTCATAGATTAATGGCAAAGTAAATATTAATATCTAAAAAATACCAGCAATAAATTACAGATGCCCAGTCTACATGTGGGAGTTTCCTAAGGATCTGTACTGTACATTGATTGTTTGGAACACAGTGTAAATCTGGAATTAATAAACTTGCAGGTGATACTGCAATATTTGAAGTAGTTAAACATAAAGGTGAGTGTGAAAATTATAGGAAAGGTTCTGCAGTCCTGAGTGACTGGACAACGAAACTGGCAAAGAATCATTTCTGTTTCAGAGGAGATCAGAACTAGCAGGCATGGCATGAAATTATCAGGGAACAAACAGAAAACAAAGTGAAGTACTTCTCCGCAAAGGATAAAAGAAAAATATGGAATCCTATGCTATAGAAAGATACAGACAGCAAAAATAGAGAAGGTACTGAAGAGGAGTTAGTTAAATAATGGAGGAAAAGCACTTTGGTAGATAATAGATGTGATGGTTCAACACACCCCTGAATTGTTTATGCTAGTAGGAAGTAGCAGGATGTTTTTGAAAAACTAGATTATAAAATAGACTAAATAAGCCTCAGGTACGGAGTCAAGGCATCTATCTCTACTTTACTGAAGGTGTTTGAGTCAGGCACCATACCTGCCCTGGAACTGGGCCAAATTTGCCTAAAAATTACATGATGAACATGGCTATTGCTTAAAATGAAGTGGTTGTAGCCGTCTTAGACTGCGAAAAGGCAAAGCACAGCCATTCATCTCCTACACCCTGAAATGCCCACATTCCTCTTACACTGTGCAGAAGAAGTGAAGGTAGATGCTCTAGAATACAACTCTGCAGTCTAGAGACTGCAGCAACACATCCTATTTAATGTAGGTTAGAGATCAAGCGGCACAGGAGCTGAAGCAGATTAACTCACATCAGGCTCCTAAATCCTAGAAGCCTAAAAATAACATTCTATATGTTCGCTTTTCCCAGTCACATAAAATACACATTGGCTTTCATTTATTCACCAGCACTTGGGTAGGAGTCTATGCTAGAGACTGCTGACGTTCTGAAAAGGCCCATTGCCTGGGCCACGCCCCCTGCACTGAACCACACCCCACTGACATAATCATATAAGAGGTTTATATAATTTTATATACACTTTTATGCATAAACTATAAAATAAAATAAAAATTAAAAATAAAAATTAAAAATAAAAATAGAAACAAAACAAATTTAAAAATAAAATAAAAATAGAAGTAAAATTAAAAAAATAAAATTAAATAAAAATTAAAGTTAAAATTAGAACTTTAAAAAATATAAAACTGTATGTACCCCCATACACACTCCAGGGACTCCCAAACACAGCCCAGAGACCCCCCAGCACCCCAAAGACCCCAGATCCCTGTGCATTCCCAG
>VXBX01001798.1:1928224-1962708 GCA_013400415.1 Scytalopus superciliaris
AAAAAAAAACCAAAATAAAATAAAGAATGCCATAAAACCAAATTCAAAATTTAAAAAAGAAAAATAAAACTAAAAGTAAAACTTAAAATAAAAAATATTAAAAATAAAAATAAAAAATAAAATATAAATAAAATTAAAAAGAAACTAAAATAAAATAAAAATACCCCCAAACTCATCCCAGGGACCTCTACAGACACCCCAGGATGCCCAAACACACTTGAAGAAATATTATTTGATCTTTTAACACGCCCAGGAGAATTTCAGCAGTGTCATGGGTGATATTTTATCAAAATTATTTAGTAAGCTGATCCGTTTCTATTTGTAAACATGTTCTTAAGGGGACAACTCTCCTTAATGAAAATGCAAAAATTAAAATTAAAGCCATAAAAATAAATATTAAAACCTCATTAAGATTAATCTCTGAATACAATATTTTCAATATAAGAACATTTCAAGATTGGTCATTGTTCAACGCTCTATGTGTTTTCCCAAATTAAAATAAACTGAGATGTGCTAGACGTTAAGAATATATATCAGTATTTGAATGATATTAGTATTTCAGTATGGTTTAGGTAGATTACATGTTATCCTTATATTGAGTATCCTAAATGAGAGAAATTAAGGTTGAGGATTACGACGACACATTTTAAAGGATTAAAATGCCTGAATAGGATATTTAAACGCCCTTATTTCTGTCCTCCCTTGCTGGCATGAAGTCATTCAATGTCTGCCATCAAAATACTGCTGTATGCAGTCCTAAATTAAACTAAACTGTCTTTTCCGAGCAGATTACACTCTAATTCTTTATGATTATTATGTCAATACTAAATGCTGGGTTTATCTCCTGAATTTTCCTGTTCTCACATGCTAGCTGGGGGAGCTGAAAAACCCATCACGGATCAGTTTTTCTCTTCCAGATCTCTGTTCTTTTCAGGTAGGTGGGGTGAGGGTCTGGCTGTCACAGGGCCACAGGCGACAAGGCAGCAGGGGACCAAGTGTCTCCAGCTGAGGGCAAAGAGGGGGAGCTTCTCTGGTGGTTGCCATGGCAATCAGGCAGCCGGAGCCATCCCCACACCCGGCTCTGGTAACTGGCAGCATCTCCCTGTGATTCCACACTCAATGTCTTCCACTTGCCCCTCTTCCAGGGATCCACCGCTTGCTTAAGGTTCAACTGCCAGAAATCAGTCTGCCCTTAAAGTTGCTGTGGGTCTTATACTTCCATTCAAATGAAACAAGCAGTGTACCATGATATGCAATATGTTTGGTATTTACTTCTGGTATGAGGTTCAAGCATTTCTGTTATCCACATTCAATATAAATTTTGTTGCCAGTGGTTTTACAAGGCTTGGCTATGATCCTAAGGAAACTTTTTTACTTAAAACTACTTCATTAGGTTTCATGACTATCCTTTATTTCACTCAAGGTTTCTCACAGGCTCAGGGAGATGATAGTGGAATTCTGGCATAAATACACTAGTAATATACTAATCCTCCTTTGCTGTAGTTTCACTCAAGAGTGTAAACTGTTTTTATTGACCGTTATGAGACAAATAAATGGCTGCAAAATATGGTAGTGCTAGAATTCTTGGAATTGTTCTGTTTTCTATGTAAATACACCAGTGGTCACTTGCTTAGTTTGTAGACTGTACACTGCCTCTTGCATAAAAAATCACAGAGATATTAATGTAAAGCTACTGCTGTCTCTCTTAGTGCATTATCATCACATTATGAAGCTTTCAATAGATGATCTTTCTCATGTTCTTAGACAACCTTGACCTTCAGTTTTTAGTGAGGTGAATAATATTACATCACATCTAAAGAGAACAGTGTAATCATCTTTTCTATTTGCAGCCAAAGACAGTCAACACTATTTGATACAATCAGCATGTGTCTTGATACTGAAGGCACATGGTGACAAGTCTAACTGAATGTAGTTATTTGGCTGTCATGAAATGCACCTTATGGTGATAAACTTCGGCCATAAAAGTGGAAGACTATCACATAAACATGCTTCATGAAGAAATACACTAACAGAATTCGCTGCTAGTTTATAGTTGGAAAACTATGTTCTATTTATTATGCTGCAATTTTTACAGTAAGTCAGGTTCCAATGCTCATTACATTTTACAATGAAGTAATTACAGGTTGTTGATTCTTCTCCTTCAACCAACAGGACTATCTAATTAGTGTACAATAAAATGAAATACCACGATTAAGGATGTATGAAGGGATACTAAGACTGGATGCAGCTTCAGTGCACTCAGAAGCAGGGTGAACTGCACAGCTGGACCCCCACCATGTGCCTAGGTTAGGTACCTCACAGGACAATGTTCTTGGGGAAACTTCCTCTGCCTTTGCATCCTCCTCTGTAAACATGTCCTAATGCAGACACTACAATAAGCATATCAAGGCAATTCACATTTGTATGCATTAAATCTTGAAGTCAACACAGAACCAGCATTTTCTTTTCGTTACTTATCAGGCATTTTATATTTTAGATAAATTTCTTCTCCCTCTAATCTTAAAGGATATGGTGTTCATAACACTTAGTGAAGGTTAAGCTATAAAACTAGCCAAAACAATAGCTTCAATAAACTCAGAGACATTGTCTTATCTTCAGCATAAGTCAGCCGCACTGCAGTGCAATGTTTCTAGCTTGACATTTTATTGGTTATGGAAAATGTTCTGGGGCACAAGGAGTAGGAAGGTTTCTCAGTCCTGCTGGAAGTCAAAGAGAATTTGAGGCTTACCGTCCATTTGTGCTTTTAAAGACTCCCACTGTGTGTTTGAATGGTTGCCTGTGAATAAGATTTGAAATGTGGGGTCACTCTTCTACTGGATTATCCAGCCTGCCATTAGCAGTAGTCGGATATGGGTATTACTGGGCTTATAAATATTCCCCCAAAGGAATGTGACTTTACCGAAGGGGTGGGGTGTTCTTAGGCTGCCCAGGTAAACAGCGGAGCAGGAATGGTATTTCAGGAGTATTCTCAAAGCAGAGAGTTTCTGGGTACATATTTGCCCCGCTCCACCTTGAAATGTGTAAATTGGACAGCATGGAAAGGTGCCCTGGGATGACTGATGCAAGCTATGCTTTAACTGGTCAAGAAGGAAAGCAGCCCACTTTGGACCATTGCAACTCAGAAAAAAACCTGTAAAGTAAATAAATCTCAGCTGCAGTTCACATATCTGCTAGAAGAGGAAATAATTAAAATAGTCCCGATTATTTTTTTTTTCAAATCAGAAAGGTTACCCTTCTCTCAAAAATATTTAATCTTTTCAGACTTCTTGCAGCCATTCATGACATTAGACAGCCTTATGATGATAAAGATAAAATTAATGCCTCACTTTTATGTAAGACTTATCAGGCTAACATTAATCGTTACTTGGTTAATTCAACAGACAAAGAAAAATAATCACCAAGTCTCAAAGAAACAGACAATGTTTTTACAGGCCCATTACATCTACACATTTGCTAACCTTGCTAGAGCTACTGAAGCTCAGCAGAGGTGATTAATACAAGTAAAATCATATTATTCTTTGTTAAAAAGCAGGTTCTATTAGATGAAGCAAAGTTTCTGATTTCAGAGAGGCCAAGCAGGGTTTTTCTTGGTCAAATTAGGAAAAAATTGAATCTTCCTGTTAGCAATAAATCAGAAAATTTAAAGAATTTTGATGAAGAACTGATTAAAAGAAGGTTTTTTCAAGATTTCCAGGAAGACTATTTTTCTTCCCTTTTTCTTGATTCTTATCCTGATGCTCACAGAATCACAGAACAGTTTGGGTTGGAAAGGATCTTTTAAAGGTCATCTAGTCCAATGCTCCTTTAATGAGCAGGGACATCTTCAACTAAATCAGGCTGCTCACAGCCCTGTCCAGCCTGACTTTGAATGGGGCATCTACCACCTATCTGGGCAACTTGTTCCAGTATTTTACCTACCTCACTGTAAAAACAGTTCTCTTTATAAGCCATGTAAATATACACTCTTTGAGTCTAAAACCATTAATGCTTGTCATATCACAACAGGCCAGGATAAAGGTTTGTCCCCATCTTTCCTATAGGCCCCCTTTCGGTACTGAGAGGCTGCAATGAGGTCTCCCTGGAGCTTTCTCTTCTCCAGGCTGAACAAACCCAACTTTCTCAGCCTGCCTTCAAAGGAGAGGTGTCCCCTTGTCCCTGAGGGCAGTTTCTTGGGGGGACCTCAGAGGGTCCTCAAGGGGTCTTATTGACTAATGCCTTGAAGTGCTGGAAGTTTGCTTTCCTGAAATTCAGAGTCCTGATATCCCTCAAGACTGCAAACTCCACCAGAGGATAAAGTAGAATAACTAGAATATCCATTCATGCTAAGATGCTGTTTTACCTTTTGTCTACCCAGATTTGAAAAACTGATATCAGTCTACACTTACAAAAATAGAAAATCAGAAATGCCACTGTCCACAAAGTGGACAAACCCCTCACTTTCATTTGTATCCTGTAACTTACAAAGCGCCCCAAAATTAGATGGGAAAATGGTATGAAAAATTACAGTACAAGATAATCTGACTATAGACAAGAGTTTTAGAAATATGAGATTGCCCTCATAGAACTCTGTATATTCACATGAACAAAGTCATTAGGAAATGACAGATAAACATCAGGGCAGAGATCACTGGGGGATTATGATAAATTTCTTGTTCTTCTGATCATTAATCAGGAGATATAGGTGTTGTTGATCTCCTGAGACAGGAGAATCCTGGGTTTCTGTCTCTACGCCATGAATTATTTATGTTCTAATGTTATCCACCTTTCTATTCTACTGTAGGTTTGAGGTATTACATATAGTTAGTTAGAATAAATGAAATGCTAAGAGATTCAAAAAATCTGCAGATATTAGAACTGCAAATGGACAAGGCAACATAAGACTGTGAATCTGGTAAGAGAATATGGTAAGCATCAGAAAATATGTTTTGTACGATTCCTACCACACCAGTGTAAAAGGCCTAGCCAGGTAATAACACATCAGGTTGGCAGTCTGGAGTTGTTTGACTTTCCTTTTTTTTTTTTTTTTTTAAGTGGGATTTAGAATTTTTGAAAGATTCTTGGATTTTACTCTCAGTTATGCTGAGTCCTAGAGGAATTAATTATAAATATGACATAAATGTACATTAACAGATAGGTCAGGACACAGTTTGAACCTTTTAACTAAGAGATTTTAAGATTGTTGCAGTGGATTAGATCCCCAATTAGAGATGGAAAACAAGATTAAATGGCAAGATCCCGTCATGGTAGTAGATTAACTGCCCCAGGTGTTTCTTATGTTATGCCATGATGTTCATTAATGACTTGGAAAGGTGAAAGGATAGCATTTCAACAAAGTCTGTGGAGGAGACTAAGTTGTATACATATATAAGACTAAGTTGTATATATGTACTAAGATGACTGTATAGAATATTAAAGAAACTGAAATAAGATAGGTGAAAAGTCAGCATGATAACAAAGAGTTTCAAAATCAGACTTCAAAGAAAAATAATCTGTTCAACCTGGAAAGCTCTAAGCTGTCTATATAATCTACAGGAGACCTGGGACTTCACTGCACACAGATCAATTTGCAACTGCAGTTCAAAAAGCAAATCAACTGCAGGACTGTGCAGTGGGTTGTAGTAATCATGAACAGTGAGATCAGTGAAATGGTGTTACAGAAACAGGGACATAGCATGGTGGGCTACGTGTCACCCACTTTCCAAATGGATGCTGAGGGAGAAAGAAAAGAAAAGACTTTTCCTGGAGAGGATAGAAATCACTTACTCTACACACATGAATCTGTACAATAATGGATGTTCTAGAGCAGACAGTCAGGGACACACAGCTTGACTTTCTGAAGTAAAGGAGCCATTCAGTGCAACTTAGAAAGCTCTTAAATCCATTTCAGGTGTGAAATTCACTGCCATTAGAAACCATTGAGACTAAGAATTTCATAAGGTAAGAAAGGACTGAATAATCATATAAATACCAATACTATATAGACCTATCATAATTGATGATTTAAAAAAATGATAAATAGATATCATGTAACACTTACTGGCTGTGAGGTTTATTAACTTCCTCTGAAGCTGAGTGCTAGACCTGTTTGGACAGCAGAAGTTAAGGATAACTTACACTTCTAAGCCCAATACAAAAAAATATTTAGTCCTACTATATCATATTAATAAAGACAAATATAAACTAAGATAATTTTTAAAATCACTGACTTGATCTTTAAAAATCCACTTATTTGCTTCTGCCCATATAAACACAGACAATCACAAGCAGAACACTGCCTCTTCTCAGCAGAAATCCCCCTCAACTGTCAGTTCAGTTGGAAACCAAGACATCCAAGGATTTCTTTTCTGACTTCATAATTTCTATATTTATTTTTTGGGCCAAGGACAATCCCTTTCCCCATATCAATGCCAACATTTGGAAAAAAAAAAAAGAAAACCAACAAAAAAAGAGTGCTTTTGAATAGAAAAAAAAACCCTATGTACACCTGTGCTGATTTGAGCAGACATTTACACGACTTGCTCCCAGCCTTATAACTCACTCCTTAAGCACTCAGCAATACTTCCAGCACGCTGTCAGCCACCAGGTCTCCACACAGAACTTACAGCTGGGTCTGAGAGAAACACTGATGGTGGACCTTTTCACTCCCTTTTCACTGGCATAAGGTGGTCTCTCTTAGAATGCAGTCTCAGGGTTCTCACCTCTCCTTCCAGCCACAGCCTGCACTGCCACATTTCCAAATGCAGAGAAATGTTTCTAGTGCCACTCTGCTGAAGGTATGTCCCACAAGTGCTGAGAGCAGGCACTCAGGGACACACAGCTTGAGAGATGGTTGTGTTGGGGGGAGCAGTATTTCCTCAGAATTGTATTTTGTTGTGTTTCTTGATACAGTTATTTCATTGAGCTGCTCCAACCTGTCAGAATTGTGAAAATGCCTTGTTTGCATCTCAGGAAGAGATGTGCAGCTGAATCAAGGGGTGGCTGTGCAAGTGACATTGGTTTCTATGAGCTGAGCACCAAAAAGGTCTTAAACTGTCAGATTTATTGTCCATCCAATTTTATGACCCTTAGTTGTATTTATTCTCTGATGCTTACCATTAAATGTCTCTATGTGAGCTTTGGCTTGTAGGCTTTCATATTGCTAAATCATTTTTTTAAGCTTGAGATGTAGCTTCTGTTCAACATCAATCCCTTGAGATACACCATTAACATGAATCATTTCTGAAAGGACGTTGTGCAATATGAACTTCGTGTTGAGTCAATCATTCACTGTGATTGAAAGCTGTGATGACCTTCACAGAAGCTGCATATCACAGCTGAATATCCCAGGACCCCCTTCTCTACTGCCAGGTGTGGCTCCTTTTGGAGCTCATGCAGACTTAATCATTGCACAAAAATAGGTTCAAGATTACTTTCCTCTATGTGGTTAGATCAGCAGAGTTTTAAATAAAGAATTGACAAAAACTGAGGCCTCTGCTGAGTCACAGAGATCACTTTGTTGCTTCCATGCAGGTTTCACAGTGGACTTAAAGAAAAATGAAAAGTTGTACTTTGTTTAGTTTGTTTCATTTTCCTTGATGCCCATCAAGTAAAATCTTTTTTAGAAGCCCTGGCTCCTCGTTGCAGATATTACAGCAGCAGATGTTTTTTTGTCTTCCTATTAAACAGGCCTAGATTTGCAGAGGTACTGGGGCATCTCCCTCTTCTGACTGTGGATCTGGACCCGAAGACTGAGTCCTGCAGATCTGAACTTGCAGTGAGGCATGAAGGCACAAAATTAATCTGTCTATTAATTTGATGAATACTTAGTTGACTAGTGCTTTAGCACAACTCCCTTTGTAAGAGGAGATGCTGTTTCACAGTAGCACCTGTTCTTGTACAACTGCCATGGAAGTGGATTGGGTAAAAAAAAAGTAGATTTGCTGTTAAAAGGTATAGGGTTTATAACTGGTTCTGGTTTGGGTGCCCTTTAGGATCTTGGATCTGTCACTCACCCAGTACATCAGCTCTTTCGTCTGTAAATTAGCCTAATTATATGTTCCTGCTTTATAAAATCAGTGGGAGGCCTGGTTCAGCCTGATTCAACTTAGTTCATTCATTAATGATTTAAAAAGCTTGGAAATTACTGTGTGTAAAGGGGCATAAAAGGGAAGTTAAATTCAAAAGAGAGATTAAAAAAAAAAAAAAAAGGAAAAATAAAATAAAACTGTGTCAGTTCCACACACTTTCACAAAGAGTTTTCCCCACTCCTTCTGTGCTACATTCTTCAATATAAAATTTTATAGATATTTTCTTTTTCTTTTGCCAAGCAGACAGAGTTTGGGGACACTCTTCTCCATTTGTGAATATGTCGTATTTTCCTGAAGATAATCTGATTTATAAGAGTAATTATCTGCTTCCTAAGCAGTGTTTCTGCTGCTGAAATATCATATTTCAACAAATATAAATATCTCAACAAGACTAAATATGCAGCTTGTGTTTGTCTAAGTTCATGTTTGCTCCTTTATTTCAAAATTAGTCAGTCACTGTGATTATTTGTTAGATATTTGAATTTAAAAAATCAACATTTGCACACAAGATTTGGCCAATAAATACACAATAGTCTCAACACTAGTAAGGCTTATTGACCCCACACTGATCTCTGCAGTTCAATGTCTTATACCCAGTACCAAATATTGGTCATGTAATTTGAAATAATTCAAAAGAAGACACAAAAACCTTTAAAAAGGCAATTACTAAGTACCTTCCCCACACAAAAAGTTGCATCTCAGTTTTTTCTGTTAAATAGTCTGACATAAGAGTTTTGCAGCTCCAAATTTGAGAAAATATATTATTAATGTGATTCTGAATAATCCTATTAATTGCATACTTGGATAAAAGAGTCATATGGATGCAGGATCTTGCTGCTGACAATTAAGCAAACACTAATATGCTAGGAGCATATTTTTGTATGGTATGGTTGATGTACTTGTGAGAAAACAGTGAGATGGATGATAAAGAGAAAGCACTGACATAATATTTAAAGAGTAATGAATTGAGGGCTGTTTCCAGTAGGAAATGTCATGCCCAAAGGTAGTGATTTTGAATTCAGAATGTTATCCTGTTCATTTCTCACTGTGCAGAATGAGCCAATGTATAAATATGTCCCACTGTCATATATACTGTTTATACCCAAAAGCAATTTGATTTTTTCCTAGTAGATATTGAAATGAAGAAGTATTTTTTCTACATCATCACTTAGGACTGTGGCATTTAAAGGTCATCATGAAAAGCATCTTCCAAACAACTACTATCAACAGCAACCCCTCTGAGTATTGACTGATAATGATTATGTATTGTTAAAAGTATTTTCTGTCAAATAGAAATAAATGTTTTTCATATTGTTTTCTGCTTCTTGGATAAATAGAAAAAGATAAGATTTTTAGTATTTATTCTACTGTCTGCTCATGGATGTGAACAACCCCTTCAGAGTTTAATCTTTATAGCAGTATTTTCTTTATAGATATTACAACCTTGAGTTGAGATTTTAACATCAAACACAGTAAATTTTAGTGTTCAAAACTGACAGCAGTGATAATAACAAAACATCCCTAAGGCTGCGTGGCAGCAAAGAAGAGTTTTTAAAGTACAAAATATGTAGCATATCATCAAAGACAATTGTCCCCTTCCAATTTTTGAGCCTCTGTCATCATATTTTCAGGTTGCCCATAGAAACTAACAGGAAAGATAGGCTAGCTACTTGATAGCAGCTAGTTTTAGGTGCAAGCAGAAACTGAGACATGGTCCAAAGCCACAAGATACAGCTCTGTTGGAGGTTGGCTGGTTCCCAGAGAACATCTTTGATCTTTTGTCCGTCACAAACCTTATGGAACCTGTAAGTGTAATTGCTACTTTCAAGTCAGGTTAAATCAGGTAACAGGTACATTCATCTTTATTTTGGAACATATCAGACTGTGTTCTAATCACAAACCAGTACACAAGGCTGGGATAAGCACTGAACTATGACAAAATAGCCCCACTCCTTTTTGCTCCTCTTTGTTTCTGATCTTGTTCATGTTTTACCACCTCAAGGTGGGCAATAAGGTTGTGTGCTAAGGTAAATCCATGAAACAATCCACTTGCAGTGCTTTCAAATCTTTTTTAAAGGCTTCCAAAAATAGGAGGAGGAATGATTACCTCAGAGCATGTCAGTGATCAAGGGTACACTGTGATCCCATAAACATTGTGTTTGTACTTCAGAGCGGACTAAATGCAGTGTAGAGGGCCTGAAGTCCCCACTAAAAGGGATAGAAACAAATACAAAGGTGTAGACAGTGGAAGGATCCTTTTAAACTGTCTTTATTGCTGGAGAAAATATCCATAGAACTACACATTTATGAGTTTTCCCTGGAGAGTCTAAATGGAAATACAGAGACTGCATGTTGTTCTGATCTATTGGTAAATATATTTGAGTCAGATGCCACCATGAAGGCAGTAGGTAAGGTCAGAAGATAGCAAAGGACTCATGGTGGTATGCTAAGAGACAGTATTTCAGGACTAGGTAGTGGGTAGAAAAATTTGGAATTGTGACTCGGGATTACGAGCAGTGACTTGTTGACTGATTTCTAATGTGTTCAGGCAAGCAAGAACTGATGCCTATTCTCTGAGGATAAATAGAAATATGAGGCAAATTTCTAATTGTATTTCATTTCTTCTGCTGCTGGAAACAACTCACCAAGCTCAAAGAATTTAATAGCTGCTTAGTCTAAGAGATTAACACTATTGCATGCAGCAGAACTACAAAGAAAGTACAAGTAGCCCAAGGAAGTAGCTTCATTATTAATTACAGTAATTATTTATGATGTATTTGTTAAGCAGTGACAGTGCACTTAGGAGTGCACATAGCCGAACCAATGCCCGAAGCAAGCAGGTGCTGACCATCTGCATCTCATGTCTTCGGTGGATATTAAAAGTGTTGACAAGGGACTCTAAGCTGAAAACAAAACTATTCATATACTCATAGAAGAAGTTTAATCGCTTGGAATAGTTATACTGTTATAATACCTAATTGTTACAGTTTGAATGCAACGCTTTCCAATAATTTATTCTTACAAAGAAACAGAAAACAATAGCTGTATTAATAAATGGGACACTGAGATCTGCAGGACTAGGACAGGGATCATCCCGCTGTATTCAGCACTGGCAAGTCTGCACCTCAAATTCTGTTCAGTTCCGGGTCTTTCACTTCAAGAAAGACATTGAGGTACTGGTGTCTGTCCAGAGGAGCAGCTGAGGAAACTGGGGTTTATCACTGTCTACAACTGCCTGGTTGTAGTGAGGTGGGAGGTTGGCTTCTTCTCCCAAATAGCAATCAATAGGACAAAAAAGAATGACCTCAAGTTGTCCTAGGGGAGATTTAGTTTGGATATTGGAAAACATTTCTTGACTGAAAGGGTTGTCAGGCATTGGGACAGGCTGCCCAGGGAAGTGGTTGAGTTCCTGTCCCTGCCTGGAGATATTTAAAATATATGTAGATATGGTGCTTAGGGACATGGTTTTAGTGGTGGACTTCACAGTGTCAGGTTAATGGTTGAAGTAGATAATTTTTAAGGTATTTTTCAACCTAAATGATTCTATGATTCAAGCGAATGAGATCTCTAAGGTTTAAGCCCAACTCCCCACAGTTTTAATAAGTTCAGTTCAGTTTGCTCCTTTTAGCTGAGATCTATTCATTCTTGTTCTTGCCATTTCCAATCTTGCTCCTTTTCCACAGCCCCTTTCAATGAGAGCTACCCATCTTCTTGCTCAGGAGTTTTGTTGTTGCTGTACTGCTACTCACCTCTAGCACTCATGTATAAGGAATTGCTCTTTGTTTACTGAAAACTAGTGGGACACCCCACACCTTTACTGACTTCCTCCACATTTAGGATAGTCCTCAGGTCCTAGGATCCCTGTATTTTTTTAAACACTGGAGTCGTGATAACAATTATTATCTTAATAGATTAACACAGGTAAGCTTTTTGGAAGACTTGATACTGAAGGAGGGATTTGAAGGACCAGAGGATCAGAACTGGAAGGAAATTCCACACATAAATATATCAACACAAGAAATACAGTATGAATATGGATGATGTAAGACAGTGGAAAATTGGTATTTAGACAGGATATCTGTGAAGCATAAAGGTAGGAAGACTCTATTGATTATCTACAAGCAATGAATGAATGACACAGTAGGACAAATAATATGGTAATAAAATAAATATCCTGTTCAGGGGCTCAGGTGAATTATCCCAGAAGTTTGGGATATTATATCTCAGTTGAGCCATGGTAACTGACTATCCACAAACTTTTCACTCATGGGAAACATGAAGTAAAATGTGCTGGCTTCAATCTTGTGAAAGTTCGGGTTGGCTCTCTGCCAACAGCCAAACCTCACAAGAAAGATTCCCCCCTCCCTCTCCCAAAACGGCAAAAAAGCAGCAAGAGAAAATTGAAGGAATATATATATATTTACATATATTAAATTTATATACTAGGCACAACAAGACAGGGACCCCCAAACCACCCCAATCAGGGACAAGGGAAGGGAAAGGGGAGAGGGAGACAAAATAGGCAAAGAAATAAGACAAAACAAATATATATATACAATCTAAATTCAGAAATTAACTCAGTAAATAACAAATACAATAGTAAATTCAATACTTTCCTTAGAAAAGCAGATTCTTAACCTTCGCCGCCGGCCCAGGCAAAACAACCCCCAGAGCAGGCCTCGCTGAACACAGATAAGCCAGGCCCAAACACCGGGAGCTCGTCAGCGTGCGAGCCCGAGAAGGAAAAGAAGCAAAAAAGCCAGAGCACACCTCCTCCTTCGGTTTATATACACCTGATTACGTAAAGAGATGGGATGGAATACTTCCTAGATCTTGACCCTGGTTACCAAGGAAGGCCTACAAAAAACAACCCATCACAAACCTCTGCTAGATATTTTCAGCAGGCTAGGGAGATGTGTATGGTCACGTACTCAGCAGTGGTTTAAGTCATCATAACTCAGTTCTTCTGTTCAGTTGTCTGTGATGGTTTCACACCATCAGACTAATCCAGGGAGGAGCAAGCCCCAATATTTTCATTGGCATCAGTACATTCCACATGCTTATTTACTCTGACTGTCATCAAACTAAAGATAAATCCAGCATCAATATTGCTTTTTTGAAAGGCCTATCAGACAAGATAAATTAAATACAAGCTGCAGCATTCTTTCTGAGTTCATATAATGGGAGAATTTCAAAAACTGTAACACTGCCTCTCTTACCAAGGATTTGTAACCCATAATTACATTGATACATGTGCCATGTCAGCAAGAGCAGTGAAATTCATAGTATTTTTTATGTGAAATGTACTGTTTTATTGCATTAATTCACATTTAATGTGTACACAGTAATAACCATAAAGTATGATGACCCAAGTTATGTATTTTCTTCAGAACCTTCATTTAGAGAGCTTTCAAAAGAGTCCAAGGAAATTAAAATATCAGTCAGTTTACCTGCAGGATATAGAGCCAAAGCACTATGCACTATAATTTCTTTTACAAGCAGCCCCTTCCTCACATAATATCCTACCTCTGATAAAATACAGTAGTCATAATACTTGCACATATTGTTAAAACTGCTGTGCACAAACCTAAGATTTTAGAACTGGAGGAGAATGCATCACTAGAGAGAAACTGCGTTACTCATAGTGGGCCAAGGAAAGGAGGGCTGTAATGAAGGTATGAAATTCAAGCATTTCTGCTCCATAGCATTCATGCAGCAAGGATGTTGCACTTAGTTAGGAAACACCTCTTCTCGATAAGGAGCATAAACAAAGGAATAAGAACTAAATGGAGGCAAAATCTTGAAGTCCTCTTTCTTGAAATGAGAAACTGCAATAATAGGGGGTATGGAAGATTAGAAAGAGCCAATATGACATTTTTATCTTTCTTTTGTCTAATTTTACTAGCTGCCAGCGCTACATTACACTAATATAATGTAGTGATCTAAATTGAACACAAANTGCTCATTAAAAAAAAGAAGTAAAAATACTTACAGTTTTTCCTGACACTGAACAAAACTTTTGTTAGAGATAACATAGTAACTAGCTCTGACATAAAATGAAATTTCAGGAAGGTTTTTATTTGTTAGCCATTTAAATTGAATTACACATGTGAAAACCAAGTGAGCCGTTGAACAGTTAAGTAATAACTGCACATAAGATTTATACTAGGTGTAAAAGCAGTAACCAGAGGTACAGAATAGATAACACTGGAATCTGAAAGATAAAAGCAACCTCTGATAGATTATGATTCATGAGTTGGATGGATTTACTTAGAATGACAGAAGCACGCAACATTTCATGGCAAGAAACAGGCATAATCAGAGCTGGCTTTTATCAGCTTTGGCTTGCCAGAACTTTGTGCCAGTAACTGTCACAGATCAGAAAGAAGAGTTTAGAATTCTCTCTATTGCAACAAAATATTCAGTAAGAAAAGCACCTTCTTACCTTTCAACTCCTGAACATTTAAGACTGATGTAAAGAGAGAGGCTGACTTGGCACAGAAACTTAAGAGTTGCCCCCCCCAGCTCCAAACAATACTGATTCTGGAACAAGAAGAAGGTTCCAGAGCAACCTCTTTTCAGGTTTTAGGATATCAGCTAACTAAATATTCTTAGCTGTATAAGAAAATCATTTTCACATTACACAAGAAACCAAATGTGAGAAACTAAACAGAATTAAATATACATTTAATTTGGAGAAAAGTTCCATGATCTGTTACTACCATTGTCACCTTTTTACTCCATAGAATTTTCTATTATTATGACCATTTGAAATTTCTCTGGTAACTCTGCAAGGTTCAAAACTTTTCTTGTGCAGAAATCCATGGTACTGTGACGCCCGTGATGACTGAATGGGATTCCTGGTAAAACATGCAGGTGGAGATTTATGTCCATTGGTGCAAGATACCAGAAGAAAGCACTTAGTACAAGACTGCAGAGCAATGACACAGATAAACTCCTACGCAAAGCACTGAGATCTCTTCTGCGTCCGGAGAAGACTCTTGATTCTCATTGGAATTTGTTCGTCACTCTTGTGTTCAGCTGATTAAATTTGTCTGTAGATGTCCTGGAAATTATATTGACAGCTATTCCTGCTTACATCCTAAGTGGCAAGAAATTGAAGAGTATGAGTTGACATGATATGACAAATGGAAAAACTAAATGCTCTGCTGTGTAGCACTTACACTCATCTCCTGCTCACCCCATGGCATTTGGACTGTGTTGAGACCGGAAGTCAAAGGAATGGATAATATTTGGTTTTGCTAAGATAGCGGTGTTATTGGTGATTTATGGCTAAATTCCTTCATAAGTACACAGATTAGTAGAGAAGGTGAAAGTTAGCTAGTCAGAAGATTTGTAGAATTCTTGAGTCTCAGTGATAATTTAATTGGAAAATAAATAATGTGAGACATAAATTTAAAACAACTATGAAGAAGGAAAGCAAGTGGAATAAAAGCCTGATTGAGAATGACCACACAGTGCATACGTCTGCACCTATAACGAATTATAGTATATCTTTTAGGTATATCTGTAAATATAGGACCTGATTCTGATCTTACTTCTACTTCAGTATAAATCAGAAAAGTAAATCCACTGAACTTATCAAAGTTACACTGGGTTAAGAAAAAAATAAAATTTGCAGAG
This sequence comes from Scytalopus superciliaris, assembly GCA_013400415.1. Classification (NCBI taxonomy): domain Eukaryota; kingdom Metazoa; phylum Chordata; class Aves; order Passeriformes; family Rhinocryptidae; genus Scytalopus; species Scytalopus superciliaris. The sequence goes on from VXBX01001798.1 coordinate 1,943,956, forward strand.
TAAAATCAAGCTAAAAATTGGAATGTTGATACTTAGATAGTAAAGTCAACTTCATATAAATTTACTGCTATTTTAGGAAGAAAGGGTCTAAGTCTAGGTAATTTCTTTTTTCTTTTCCTGTAGCTGTTTTCCTATTGCAAATGAAAGTAAGTACACTTTTTGAAAATAGATTAATTTACCTAAAAAACGTTACTTCTGTGCACGTTTATTTCTGTGAGAACATTCTTAGGTATCAGAAATTACTAGTTTGTGAAGCAGCTACCTGGGGAACAGATATATATCCATACAAAGCACCCTAATAGTGACCACATTCATTATTCTTATAGGAAGGGGAATGTCCCACATTCGCCACAGTAACAAAATCTTTAAAAATAGAAACAATATAAAATGGTGAAATAGTGAAATAAAAATGAAAAGCAGCAATCAGTTGGCTAAATTTTTTGCAGGGAGACCATTTAGAGAGTTTTCATATTAGAGATACAGAGATAATATATGCTATATTTAAAAATATAAATTAGAAATAAAAAATCACCTGGTCTATGTTAAATAATATATTAGAGAAAGCTTTCAGAAGTGAAGATTGGGAGCTGCATCTAAACAAACAGAATAAAAAGGAGTATAAATGGCAGAAAGCTAAATGCAGAGTTGCCATATGAGAGGCCAGAAGGTATTTGAGGGAGTAACAGTAAGGACAGGTAACCTATTAATAAAACGTTTTTCAAATATACCATTACTGGAAAGCCTGACAGAGAGTCAGATGGGACCAATAGGCAATCAAGGTATGAAAGGAATGTTCAAGGAAGATGAGGCTGTTGCTGGAAAGCTGTATTAATTTATTGCATCAGTGTTCATTACAGAAGAGAATGAGGTCCTGATATCAGTCATTCCTTATGGGAGATAAGGCTGAGGAACTGGCTCAAATTCAAGTGTCAATAGAAAAGGCTTTAGAGCAAATTGACACACTGAGCAGTAAGAAATCTCCAGGAACAGATGGTATTCACTGAAGATTTATAACAGAGCCCAAATATAAAATTGCTAAACTACTAACAGTGGTGTCTAACCCATTGCCAGAGGAACAGACGGTAGGAAATGTGACACCAATCTTTATGAAGGACTCCAGAGAGATCTTGGATCTATAGACTGCAAGTCTGCTTTCTGCACAGGCAAAATGGTAAAACTGCAATATAGGATGAGATTAATAGACACCTGAACAAACACAGTATATTGCATAATACACAATTCCTACTGAGGGAAAATGTTCCTTAAAAATATATCTGAGTTTTTTTAAACTGTCAACAAGCATGTGGATTACAGTGATCCTAATGCTACAACATACCTGGATTTTTAAAAGCTTTTGATATATTCCCTCATTAAAGTTTTCTACAAAATAAACTGCCATGGGACTAATGGGAAGCTGTTGCCATGGATTAGTAATGACTTAAAGGTGGATGACAAAAGAATAACTGTAAGTGGTCAACTTCTTTGACCAATAAGTTCCCTAAATATCAGTAGTTGGATCAGTATGGTTCATCATTCTTCTGTGCTACCTGGCAAAGGGATTTTCTGAGGTGTAAAACAGCAGGGACTTCCAGAGTTCACTGGAAAGGACAGTGGAGTAAAATGGCACATGGAGTTCACTATCAGAAGTGCAGGGTAATGCACTTCAAATAAATCATTACTAAAAGATTGGACTCTGATTACTAAAAGAATGGACTCTGAATGTACTGTTTCCTCCCTGGACAGAGAATCAGGGATTACTAGGGTTCATTCTACAAGATCATCTGCAAATTGATGGCATCACTGATGGCAACTAGAGTGTTAGGAATTCTTAGGAAAGGAACTGAGAGCAAAACAGAAAACAACGTAATAAAAGTCCTATGTGTAACATATTTAATTCTGCATGCAAGTCTAGTTACCCTATTTCAAAACCTTTCAGTAGAACTAAACAGAGGTAAAGATGGCAATAATCTTGACAAAAAATAGCTACAGAGCATCTTAGGTTAAAGACATGATAAAGATTTATAAAGCAAAAAATTAAGAGTGTAGGTAGTGAATTGTTATTCACTGTTTTTCACAGTATTAAGAAACAGCACATTCAGATCACAGCAGTTTTAAAGCAAACAAAAGAAAATGCTTTTATACACCATATAATTGTGGAACTATGCTTCAGGGTGGAGACCAGAATTAAAATGAATCAAGAAAAGGATTAGATGAGTCCCTGGAGGAGAGGTTCATTAATGAATTTTAAACACAATTCTACAGATGTTGCCTCTGTTTAGAGAATCCAAATAACAAACAAAAACTGGAATAGCATAGAAGGGAAAAAGATGCCTCTACACGCTTTGTTCTTTTAGTACCTGTCATTGCCTTCCGTTAGTAACCTTCATGTCACCAGGAAGGGAAGGTCTTGTATAGTTAAGATTTAGTTGGCATCAATAGACACTGTAAAGCTTTTTTGTCCTATGTTGTTAGCAGGGCGACATTAACAGAGAGCTGAGACACTACTTTAAGTCATGAATACTTGCTCTGCTGCTTTCAAAATGTAAACTTAGTCTGTGCCTAACTGAAGAAACATTTTAACTTTGCTTTTGTAGTTTTACTTCTTGCTCTGGTTTCTACAAAAGTTTAGACTGATAACTTCTGCTCTTAGACTGGGCTTAGTAAATCTGGTCTTTATTTTTATAACATATTAAAGAAATGTTTAAAAGAAGAGACACTATTGAGGGACACACTGTATACATTTAAAAATGCCTAAAACAGGTTACAGGGGTAAAAACATGGAAGGAGCTGTATCTGTTCACAGACATACACAGATAAAGCCAGAGATGCTAAATTTGTTGTCTCATGCAAGTCATATTTCCAAACGCAGACTTGACAAATGAGAAAAACTCCTTAATTCTCCACTATTTGTTTCAGAGGTATGCAATTTCCCCCTCAGCCCAAAGTGCCTCTCTTAATTTGACTGGCAGGAGACTTTATCTGCAGCATCTCCTTTCTTAAGGGCTCCGGCTTAAGTTCTGCTTCTGTAACAGAATAAAAGATATGTTGTAGCTTTTCCTCTATCCACAGTGGAGATAAGAGAATATAAAGAGAATTCTTTAACTTCTGTCAAAATCCTGAGACATTTTGGTGTAACACAGACACAAATGCAGAACTGCAGAGACAGCAAATTCCTCTAAGTGTATATCGTGGACAAAAACAACCAGTAGAAAACCTGTTCAAGGAACATCTTCCTCAAACAGCTACAGATCTTTTAGGGTTATCCTGGAAACAAGAGGTTTCTACCACTTCATATAACTCATATGAAAGCTATTTACCCACCCATGGATCAAGTTCTTAACTTTAGGATACAACAGACCAGGGAAACTAGGCTACTTCCCTGAATGACATCTCATTTGCACAGCTGAGGTAAGCTGTGCCACATGCACACAAACATGATGTGCTCTGTAGTTAAGGGCAGCTGTAGTGGGGGCATGGCTACTGCACAGGGGCTAAAAGGGGCACAGCTGGCTGCACTCATCTCACTTCACACTACCTTATAAAATATTACATTTCTACTCTAAGCAAACCTTTTAGGCTGCCTCTAGAGTGTACACACCCTCCGCAGGGAGACTCATCCTCTTTTCCTGGGTACTATTTAGGATGGGAGTAATTGGTCTGTTTTTCTCCATTGAGTATTAGAAGAAGCCTAGCTGAGGGGTTTATATGGGGTGTGTTTTGCTTGATTAGGTGACGGGAATCTTATCCACAGTTTTTAAAAAAAATCAGCATAACCGATGTCAAGGAAATTACTGTGTAAATGGAATAGATACAGTTTGTAGCTCAGAATTTAGCTTTCCCAGAAGATTCTAAATAAAAGATAAATGGTGGTTCTCAAGCAATACTTGTAACTTTATAGTGTAAATGTTAAATACAAACTGCATGGTCTCAATAAAACAGAGGTGAGGCTGCTATGATGAGCAATTCAATTCAGCACAGAGCCCAAAGGTAGCAATCACAGTGCACTTCAATTCTTTAGTCCCACTGCTGTGTAACAGCAACAGTACCGGGTTGCCATCAGCATGTGAATGATGTTCTTCTCACCTTATCTCTTTCTCCCCCAAAACTCACTGCAACATATGAACTATGGTATCTGGCTCTGCAGAAGTCATAGAGAAGCATCTGAAAGAATACCCAAACCTTTTTTTCTATATTCTGCCTCACAAGGACTTTTCTGAAAGCTGAAATGTGTATAGCAGATAGGAAATAAACTATGGCATAATCTAGGGAATTACTGGAAATCTAACAGCTGAGAGAAGTATAGGACTTGCAGCTTGGCTTAATTTATGGGAGGGCAAAGCCAATCTCTGATACCACATCTTGCTCAAGTTTTAGTTTGCAGTGCTAATAAACTGTGAAAATTAGTGCAATAAAGTCCAATTCAAAAATAAACATCACGCAAAATATGCATAGTGGTGTCACATAAACATAGTGTCTACTGTGAGATTTACACTTTGGAACTGTGCACTTGACAAACATTTTTTATTCTTGCTTGCAATTGATACCCAACTATGTTTTCTGAATGTATTTTGGTCCCAGAGAATCACAGTGCCATGTCCTATTATGTTCCACATGCAAGCAGTTGGAAGATTATATGCCAGCCACCAGCATTGTACAAGTCAAAAGTGATTTACCATGGATACATGTGCCTCTTGATGAATATTTCTAAGATTATACAGCTGTTGTTTATCAAGTATCATTTATAAAGCATTACATGACAGTAAGCTATAAAGAATGCATGTGCAAGCTTGTAAAATGAAACATAATGCTTGGTAATTTAAAAAATATATTCATTGTAGATTTAATTGTTGAATAGTTATGTTGATTTATACCACACAAATGGGAATTTTATGATTCACAATGACTTAGCAGACAGTGAACTTCATTGCACCACTAAAGTTGGTTTATGGGATTTAGTTGCAGAAAAGGTTAAGTGTGTTCGTAGGGAGCAGTTGTGCATTCTCTGCACTGTTGAAACGCTGCACTGCTTTTGGCTCCTACTTGTTCAAAGAGAAACACCACTGCATTCAGTCCCACCAAACTGATTGAGTCTAATAATTTTTTAAGAGATGACTACTTACAGGCTCAGATTTATTAGTTAGTAACACCAGTCCTTTTTCTAATAGGTCAGTCATGAAATTTTCTTCAGAAAATTATATTGTGGTTAAAAGTAAAACACATTGATAACCAAATCTTCTTCAGAAATTTTTAGTTAAAAAAGAAATAATTTCTAAGCAAAGCATTCAATATTTGGAGGGGATTAATGAAATAAAAAATGGAAATGGTAATTGTGATATATTTGTACCATGTCTCTATTTTCTACTATGACCTGGACTCCCCAGAGAGACAGTAAATCCCATAACTCCTATGCTATGTGAAAGCAAGATGCTGCTAATATTGAACCTGCGTATATGAGAGAAGTAGTCCAATGAGCTGAGAGATCAGAGTCACTCAAGTTTAATGTTCATAGAGCCCTTGAGACAATATGGCAGTATTTTCAATATTTTTAACATTTATTTTCAGGTAGACTATTTTTATCATTTTTCATAAGTTATCTAAATTTCTGAAGTAGTTCTGGTGAAATTGCACTCTTTGACCACCTCTGACACCTCTGTGGGCAGTTATAGCTGAGAAGTCTATGGGTATGGAGAACACTTTTCCTACCTATTCTGTGAAAAAAAAAACTTATTCAGTACCTTGCTTGTCTGAATGGACAGAAGACTTTGATATCAACACTCTGTATTCTTCATAAATGCTAAACTCATTAAATTAAAAGAGAACATTGTTCCCTTAAAAAATTAAAGAGTAGGTCTGATAAGTGTAGTGAGCCAAAGATAATCCAATAATGTTGGATCCCAGGTGAATGTATAATTGGATGCAGTTCATCACAGTGCCTTTCTATTTTTATTTTATTTTCGCATAAGGAAGCGGTAAAAGAAAACCCTGTTAGTTTTCTGAATGAGTGAACAGTAACCTTGTAAAATGTGTGTAACTGCTTGCATACACAGAAAGGTAAATACACACAGCATTCATGCATATGCTTTTGTCATGTGTTTGCACACCTGTGTCTGTAGAAAGAAAATAAAGCTGTATTATTCCAGGCTCAACATTAATGCTCAGTGTTTACTTACTAAATGTATATAAAACAACCTGAATTTAGAATACCACCACAAGAAGAGTGAAATTCTTGGAAAATACAGGGCTAGGATAGATAGATCTTTTCTGCTTTGTCAGCTGGTAACCTATCTGCTTTTGACTGTTTCTTAACTTATGAGGAATTAGAAGTATAGAATCTATGTACATGTAGCATGTATTTTTCTCTTTCTTTTGCCTGTTTATTTTTGAAGCTTGGATGTGTATTTGTCCTCAGACATTTGAAAAATGCCAATGCCCTGCATTAACCCACAAACCAAATACCAAATGCAACAGGAATTTCCTACAAATGTGTTGGATGATGAATACTTGGCTCTGATCTCACAGGAACGCTTTGAATAGAAAAAATTAAAAGTACTGGAATTCAATTATTATGATAGTTCAATTAACCTCTATTGAACAGATGTAGAAATTATACCTAATTATACACGTAGCTGACTTCAGACATGGACCTCTGCCCAACGAGGACTAATCTAAAATCACCAAATTCATTTCACTTCAGACCTTTGCTCTCAAAAATGAGTATTACAGTAAGTGATTTCACCATTAAATATCCCTCTAGCACCATAATCTTTCTAAAAGTCTGTTCGGTGCTCAATTTTATACTAAGAAACTTAATGTGATATCCCCAAGTGTTATCACAGTAATTCTAAAGGAAAGGTCACTGACAAAAAGGAGCATTTTAAGTGAGCTTTGCTGAATATTGCTGTAGGCCTGCCTCACTTTGATTCCACATACACCAAAATATGTGAATTTATACCTACGTTATAAATGCATCCTTATTGTGGTGACTAGAAAATGTTTTGAATTTATTCCTTTGCACAAGGAACAGTGCAAGGCTTTATTCTGAGAACCAAAGTGGTATATACAGTCTGACATGTCCCTGTACAAGATGGAGTTTTCTGTCTAACCATCGAGTATGTTTCTTTATGATACAGCAAGTTGCCTAACTTAAAACAGCCTTTTCTTAAGACAGAGAAAACAAAGGTTTGTAATCAGTTATGCTGCTATGAACACAAATTCTACACTAATATGTTCTAGGAAAATGTTACCTTCATTTTCTGGGGAATGTCATTTTTATGGTTCCCATATTAAGACTACCTAAGAAAAAAATGAGCGCAAGGTTTAAAGGAAGTGTTTCGTTCTCCCAAATATGTTTGGTTTCACCACTGTCTTATATATATATATTACTAGTTCACCACCTATAATGCTGCTGCTTCCTTTGAGAGCGCACGCAGGATCAGTCTGGAAGAAAAAAGACAGCACAGAAAGAGCCGTGCCTCGCCAATACAGCCTGTGGAGACTTTCCACTGTGCCTTTTGCGACCGGACTTGCCTATCGCGCATTGGCCTTTTTAGCCACCAGCGCGCTTGTAGCAAACGTGGGTAGAGCCCTTCTCAAATCTTCATTCGCGAAGCCCAGCCATGATGATGATGACTAGTTCACGTAACTTTTCTCTTGCTAGCACCATTGCACAGGGAGGAAAAGTATTTTCCATTGCTCCATGACATTTATTTCTGTTTCTGTCTGTTGTGGAGATCGACTGCCCAGATATTCCTGCACTCTCCTAAGTTTTCATAAATACCCTCATTTTCTTATAGCTGCTGGTTTCCAGAGGGAGTCTGTGGGCTGGCAACCAGTAAGAATATCCCTGACTATTCAGCACTGTCTTCTGAAAAAGAAAAAAATTAACTGCTTTGTTGTAACTTTTTGAATCTCTCTTGATGGGGAAAACTGTCATACATCTAGACTCCTTGTCAGGTGCTCACCCACTCATTTAACTTCTCTTCCTAACATGCTGGTAAATGGCCAGCATTGGCTGGAACATATTCCAATGGAAATTACTTAATTTTATACTGGACCTGTGCATCTTGGATTTCCCATGGTTGTTAAATTTAGTTGCTGTTGACCATAGCTTTCCTTTGAGGTTACTTTCTTCTTTTGGGTTCTTCTGGCAAATATCACAGAATCACAGAATNCTCTGTGACAACACTGTATCTAGACAGGGTCCCTTAAGTCTGAATATAGTGTATTCTTTCTTAGAGCTGCAAGTGTGCTACTGGTAGAGGGATCTAGTCTCACTGGTAAAATTAGTTAGTTTTGATGAGACAAAGTATTTACTTTGAGCTAGAGAAAGGAAAATCTAGGTGCTCTGAATTTATACCATTGGTGTAGAGCTGTGGCTAAATGAATATTCTTCAGTGGTTAATATAAAAGTGAAACATCTTTGAGTAGTTTGTGCCATGCATTCATAATTTTAATGAGATAGTGTTGACTAGGCTGTTTTCTTTTTTATGTGTGATTACACTGAATGTCTCACCTATGTTAATAACTTCATGGAAAGCCAAGCAATTTTGGTTTTTGAACACTGGAAAGTATTAAATGTAATTATAGTTCCTTTTAAAACAACTAACAGCTTGGAAACATGGGAAAACTGCAGAGTGGATAAATACTTGAATACTGCTGCTATGATTGTTTTTCCCATAATGTATCTCTTTTAAATAACGAAACTTCGTTATTGGCATGATAATCTAGTAAGACATTAAACTTCAAGCCTGTTAACAGGGAGGATATTGTCTCATATTATATATAAATTACAGTTTATGCATTACATTTCGTCATTTACAATTATTGTCTTCTATTATCTACAAGCAATTACATTTACAGTAAGCAGGTTGTAACAACAGTACTGAGACAGCCTTACTTCCTATAAACTGGTGTCTTACATCTTCTCCAAAATCACCTCCACTAGCTGGCTTTCCTCTTACATAAATCCCTCTGCTGTTGTATCCGTAGTTGCCTCTCCCTTATCTTACTGCCTTCCACCATAAGATCCTCTTATCCTTTTCAGATCATTAGCTCACCTCCGGCAAAACCTCCCTGAGGTATCCACCAGGCCATCAGCTCCCTCCTCTGTTGCTCTTCTAAATTTTATTTAGCCTGCCAGGGGAAGAAAAGTCTGCAAGGACTGGCTGGCAATTAAGTGATTAGCCAGGTAGTGAGCATGTGCACTCCCAAACACCAAATCCCACATGAACTGACTTTCCTTCCCTCAGCAGCAACAACAGCAAAGTCTCTGTCCTCCACCTTGTCATGAAGTTCATAAAACTTGTAACAACTTACATGTTTGAGACTTCTAACAAATTTATTTGAAGATGGTCACTGGATTAAAAAATTACTGGCAAAAAAGATAGTGCAGCCATGCCACATCCAGATGTGGAGAAAACTGAACTAAATGTAACTTTCCTAGTTGTACACTGAAATGTGAAACTTGAAAAGGAGAAGGAGTTCTTTTTAGTTCTTTATAATTATTTTTAGATGCAATGAAAGCTTAAACATCCAGTGTGGTCAAGATCTGTTTCCCAAAAGACTCATGACAATTACATTGCCTGCCTCCCTGCCTGGAAATTTAGGATATAAACTTCTGAAATCTTACCATTGTTTTTCTTAGCACACTGCTGCTAAGAAATTGCCAAGATATTTTCTTTGGTGTAGAATAAAACCAATGGAGAAGACAATACTACTAAAAGAAAAATACAGCATTTTTCATTCATTTGTGGATGCAAAAATCCAGGACAGTGGAGTTGCCTTGAACTCCTACATTCGGGAATGAATTTTGTCAGTTGAGTGTCCAGAGAATTTTGTGGCTGCTTAGACTTATAACATGCTGTGGGAAGACAGAGAAATTGCTGGTTATAGAGTTCAGAATTTTCAAATGTAAAGGGACAAATATTCAAATAATGTGTCTGTCCCCATTATTTTGTTTGAATCTTCATGAAAATACATACACCCTCTCTCACTCTGACACACAAATATGCTTTATAATCAGACACATCAGCTACTATTGTAGATGGACTTTTTGAGGACAAACGTGTATCATAAAACCATTTTTATATGTGGCACTTTTACTAGTGTAGTCTCAGCAGAGGCTCGGGATTGAATAAGCATGAAAATTGAAGTGCCTGTGTATTCAAAATGGTGCTCACTCATCCTTGGTCAGAGCTGAGGGAAGGCAAACATAGAGGAGCAAGCACTGATGGTAGTACTGTACCTGCCTATAGACAAACCCAGGATTTTTGTTTCAGACATTTGCTACCCAGCAGAGTCCAAACAAAAGCAAAATGTCATAATGGTATATCATTTTTGCTGCCGATGTTTGTCATTATTGTACTGCAGAATCTGCTGGACCATAAAACCTGAGGGCAATCAAGATATATTTAACTGGAATAAATAAATAACCTTCAATAAAACATGAGAACAATGAAAATCTTCTATGATATATTACACACAAGAATAATATGTAAAAAATTCCTGTAAAATATTCCAAGGCCAAAGACCAGTCAGGTCAGGACCCTCCTGTGCTATGGGCTGTAAAAGCATTTACCAAATGACTCTTCTTTCCCCAAAGACTTAAGCTGATGAACCAGGCAGTTGGGGGAAAAGCAGGAGGACATAATGACACAGAAGGAGTCAGATTAATGGGAGATAGTAACACAACTTCCAACATAAATAGTTCTTTCTGAAATTATTCTTTATTGTATTTGAAAGCCAAGTATTAAAATTTCATGCCTGTGCTTGGACCTTGTCAGATAAATAAGTTTCAGACTCACCTTGTGAGCATATTAAAATGAAAGAAGCAAATAAATTCTTTAACTGAAAAACAGTTTCATGTGTATTGTTAATTATTCCAAGAAGTATTTTCCATGTTTACAAAAACACGTAACATTTTAAACTAAGCTTCACTGAGATCATAAATGCCATACAACTGGCCATAGATAAGGCTGATCTTAGTATGTTGTGTGTTTTCTGGTTGTTTGTTGGTTTGTTTTTGGTTTTTTTCACTTTAATTTAAATGGTGCCTTAATGATTGTATTCTTGCATTCAGCTTATTCAGATTATTTTCCATAGAAGAGATACTGATTTTTGTATTAGTCAGCTGAAAGCCCAAGCAATGCCACAGTATAAAACAGTAACAAGCAGCAAAAAACGAGAACATAATAATGTTCATTTAAAATGGAAATGTGAGCTAAGTAGAGCAACGACAAAATCTAGCAGGGAACCAGATGTTTGGGTTAAAACGACCATATGCCTGGTGATGAAAGTTATCTGCAACGGAAGAGGGAGCTCTCACTGCACCGGCCCCGCCAGCTGGGAGACCTGGGGCGCCTCTGCAGACGAGGCTGTGAAGGTGGTGATCCCCATGCCGTCCTCCTTTATCTTCCCTTCTGAATATGATTCAATGCAATTTTCATATTAGTCCTTATAGAAAGCTATAGTGGAATGCTCCACAGCAAATTATAGTCAGATATGAGCAATGGATAAAACTCAGTAATGCTTCCCAAGTATAGCGGTCAGAGGGATATTTTCCTGAGTTAGGAAGGCAAATATTGTCCTCATAGCAATAAGTCTGTTTCTTCCTGTATTTGCACAAAACCCAAATGCACTGGGAAAAGTATTACAGCATAAATAATAACAAATATCAACTGTGTTTATGACAACCCGAAATGCAGACTGAAGGCTGAACTCACTGAATTTAATTAGAAGATTCTGACCTCATTGTGTTGAATGAAACAGTGACAGCGTGATTTTGCAAACCTCTTCAGATCAGCTGTTACCTCTATACATCATCCTTTCTCTTTTAATAAGTTGTTCCATGTGACTAAGAAAGTAGTCAAAGGTTAACATAGATAAATAGCTGTGTTTTATCCCCCATAGATAAACAACTATGTCTAAGGTCTCAATTTCACACACCTTAGTACTCTCGCTTGTTTGCTTACTTGTTTGTATTGTTTTGAAGAAAATTATTTCCAAATAAGCAGAAGAAAATGAAATAATTCAATATGACTCTCTGAAAAAAAAAAAGGGCCAGAATGCATCTAGATATTTAGTGTGAAAATTGACTGTATGTTAGAGACATGAAAGGCTTGCTGTGATGTAGGTGTTGAGTGACATTATGAGATGCTCTAGGGTATCTTTCTTAATCCTCAGATACCTCTCCAGAAGGAGACTAGAATCCTATATTTCAGGCCATGAATTGTGCCCTGTCACTCTGCAGTGTTTGCAGGACTGCTTACAAACCTGTGGCAGATCCTATGATGAACCAATAACTTACAGCAGCAATGGACCTATGGTATCTTTACCAGCTGAGTACCTGCTTAATCCTTTCTTCAGCCAGTGCTACCCACTTGCAGAATATCCAAGGATACATTGAAGGACAACAGAGTGTGGGGCCAATTGCCACTCTTGATTCTCTATTACATGAAATATTTGTTGCTGACACATAAGGTCCAATACATAAAGTAGGTGCAATATATGCATCCATGCAGCAATCAACTTGTAAAAGACTGTAAGAAGTAACTGTTAGAATAAGTCACCTGAAAGTACCCTTCTGTACTGTATTCCATACTATTTACTTAGGAGTTATAGGAATGCCATTTCACAAGTAATTGCAGGACTGAACATCTGCCTTGATGGCTGAATTCAGGAAGTAGTGCCAGGGAGATGTTAAGACACTGCAAACAAGAATATCTACATGTGCTGGTAGGAAATAACTTTTCTGTATTTTATATTTATATGTGTATGTATGTATATTTAAAATTACATTTATAAAGACACATATAACCCTATGACTGCTTGTACTATTGCAGCTTTTTATCTGTTTAGTTTTACAAGAATTCTAACCAGCAACACAAAATCCAAATATTGTAAAACCTACTAGAAAAACAGGAAACCCATCACCTACAAAGATTTTGAATGTTGTTGTTATTTCCAGTGTAGATGGATTAAAATAATGGAGCAGTACAGGGTACCTAACTTATGGCCCAGACTTGTTAGTGGGGCATGCACTATGCTGAAAACTTAAATTTTTTTAAGTCCGCCTTTAGATTCAGTCTTCACTATTTAGCTGCATCATTCCAACTACTACTATTTTCTCTCTCTTTTTTTTTTTTTTTNTTAGTCCTGTGTTCAGCATGTTTGCATCTGAATCATATATTGGTCCATTTTTTGAAATACTGTTCCAGGTCCCTGACACTTGTGCAGGAGCACAGGCCTTTGCCAGTTTTTGATAAATATGAAAGTTTCTCAGGAAGAACGAACCCAAAAATAATTTTATCAGAACCTTATTGGATTGTTGAGGGCTGAGTGTTATTACTTAAAAAGGTGACACAGGGACTTTTGTAACACAGATCTGTTGTTCTTCTCTGATCAGAACTCTAAGCTTGGGTCACCAATGCGATTTACACAGTAGACCCCTTCCATTAGTTGCAGGACAGACACTAGCTCATACTTCTCTGAAGATGTCTAAAGATTTGACTTATAGCAGCCACTCGGATTCCTCTGCCAGAGCTTGCAGCTTGCACATATGCACAACTGTCCCCAGTCATTTACCCCTTAGTGGCTGGGCTACCAAATCCTCTCACAAAGTATATTTTGCTGTTGCATGCTATCAGCAAACTTATTTCTACTCCTTATTTCTGGTAAAACCTTTTTGGTCATGCTTTGTAATGTAGCAGGCAGTGTAATCCATGTACTCTGTGAACTCCATATGTACCATTATCAGCCTTAAGGACCTTTACAAGAATGAAATGTTCCACTTTTACGGTCAAATACTTGGGTTCCCTGTTAATTTGTGACCCTCAGATAACACTGGTCTGTGCCTACTAGATGCATAATTTTCTTCAACAGAAAATCTAGCAGAAATATCGGAGTAATTCCATCTTCTCATACGTGTATGGGACAAACCCAGAAATACAAACACAGCTTGATTTAGAGATCTGTCTTTCCAATACTTACATTTTTGTTATTTCTCCATCCAAATTAAATTTCTCCTTATTACCTAAATCCACAGTACTCTAGCCAGATTTCTTTTCTAATTTTCCTCTGTATTCATAGCAATTTTTCAGCCCTATATTTTTTTCCCAGTAATTAAGGTTCCAGTTCATTATCACTGATTATATGCCAAAGTGGTATGATATCTTACAAATTGGCATTGCTTTCTGCAATTTTAAATCCTAACTCCTTAGAGACGTTTACAACCTTTTTCACTCCTACTAAATGCGCCTCCCATGTTCTTCATACTGTCTTATCAGTACACTTGAAACCTGATACTCCCTGCCAATCCATCCTGGGGACGACCTCGAAAAGCAGTTCTTTAAACACAATGCACCAAGTTATCTCTCCCAATCTCCTCATTATCATTGAAGAGAATTCTCAGGTAACAAATGGGTTAGCTGTTTTAACACCTTCACTCTTTGTAGTTTATACATCACCTTGTTAAGTCATTACCAAGATCCGTAAAGAAGGTTTACCCTATCAGCTATACTGGTCGGATTTTTCCTTAGCTTTATTTTTTACTTCCTTTGTCAAGCATTCAGAAGTCGTGGCACCCATGTGTTGCTTGGTTCAATTCCCAAGGAGATAACAGAAGACCAGCTGATACACAGAAGCCTAAAGGAGTTCCAGCTGAGTATTTGTAGCTGCAGATGCTTCTATAATCTCAGCTGCCATCATCAGTTATTATTGTATGATGATCTGAGTGCACCACAGCTTTATTTTTCATCTCTAAAGGTAAAATACCATCTCTGTTACCTAGTAAGCATGGCAGACATGAAATTAAACTCTGTGAACAGACGCCATGTTCCTTCTTACCACTATCTTGCAGAACAAAACAGTGAAACAACAACCTATGAATATTGCTAGGGACTGAGTTATTATTATTATTAATACCTTGGGACTTTCATCACGTTTTTTTGTAAGTGCTGACTGCTGCAACAAATGTTCGTGTAAGTGTGCCCCAAGCTTAGTGACATTCTGGAAGTCTCGTCTGCTGGCTGACGTTTCAAAACCTGCAGGATATTTTTTTCTTCCTTTCAGTAAAGGAAGCTTTTCATTAAGGAAAGTAATTTTAGTTTCTGAGTCTCAAGTATTTTGCACTTTTATGTGAGCTGATGCCTCCAGCCCATCAAATATCTGGGAGGTTCTTTATGTCAGCTTGTTTTAATAGCTGCTGATGCCTGCCCTAGTGGATCAGCACATCCTTATGCATAGGCAATTTTGTTTCAGATAAGACATCATTGCCTCCATATAGCCAACAAATATTATCCAGCTTGGAATCCACCTGGGAATCAGATTCTCTCACCTAACCTCTTAGGTCCATGGCAAGTAACTCAGAGCTGAAACTCTAGTTCTTCACTCAGTTAATTAGCAGTCTCTCCAAGTGTGTGTCTACATGTGAAGCTGGCAATTAACAGCTGCTACTTCTAATAAGACTCTAATTTCTGCTTTCACATTTTAAAACATTTAAATATGTCTGTTGTAGTCTTATCCATCATGGTATTGGCCTTCTCCAACAGATTGTGAAATTCTCTGTGTTGAACTGTTCTTCAACCTTCTTTTCATAAAGGGTTTGTTCATTTTTTGCATAGTTTCCTCTTTACTGCCAAAATCATATATGGTACAGAAGTTGTCAAGGGATCTCCTGAGCAAAAAGTAGAGAAATTGATGATAGACTCCTTAATGTATGCAAGTACAAATTTTCCTTCCTATAATACAAGCTCTACTTCCTACAGAAGTTCTCAAAGCTGCATCTGGTCACAGGACTCAGTATAGTCTTTGTGGCTTTCTCAGAAACATTACTTCAGTCCAGACTATTTAGAAAGGTTTAGTTTTGAGTATTTTCTCCTTTTTTTTTTTTTTCCTTAAATCCCAGGTGACTTTTCTAAAAATAATTCTGAGCTGTAGGCCTGGGAATTGGCTAATGGTAGAAAAAAATATTAAATTGAATTTGACCAGAAAATCCACTTTCAACACTCTCCTCTCTCTCTGTTTTCTTTCTTCTTTAGAGTATAAAGGAAGACTCTGACTGATCTGTCATGAACTGTAGGGAAAACAGGAGAATCTTGAATAGAATTTATATAAAGTATTCAATCCCCTCCTATGACAACTTAAGAGGCACAGTCATTTCACTTGAAGATGGGAGACAGGTATGAAAGGATTATCCAGAGTTCTTTCGATGATTTAAGAAAGGCTGCCCTACTTAACAGGATAGTTAGCCTTTCTGCTGCTTGAACTGAGGGATACAAAAGAAAAAGTACCCGAGGAAGCCTTAGGAAGCAAGGAATTATGAACAGTTCCAGTGGAGAGCAGCTAAGAAATCAATAAAATGTTCCAGAAGTTCCTCCAAGGTACAACAAGAAGGAAACTGCTGAGGAAAAAAACCTACAGACCTAATGTCAAACCTCTGACAGAAGACCAAAAGACATCAACACTGACTTCAGACTCTTCTGATCTCTACACCTAACTTCTTAATGGGAAGGAGAATTAATGGAATGTGAAAACCAGGAGTGCTTTCTTTGGGAGCACTAAGGGAAAGAATCACACTTGGAGGTACCAGATTAGGCACTGCTCCTGTACTTTCCTGACTTGTACTTATCACCACAGTTGCTACAACTCCTGTCTGCCTATAGCACAGACCAAAGTGCTGTGCAGTGCAGAATGCCACTCATGGGTGGTGGTGGTCATCCCACAGGATTCCTGATACTATCTCACTGTGGTTGGGCTTGCAGGACCTCTGCCTCCAGATGTTGATTTCCTTCCTTAGTTCCAAGTGACCACCAGAAAAAAAAGGGCTCCTAGGATTCCCTAGGACTGTAGTGTGCAGGCTGAGCGCTGAACCCGAAGCTGCCATGTGATTAATGGAAGGCCTGACCTCCCGACCTGCAGAAAGGCAGTTAGGAGAGGGTAACCCACAAAAGGCAGCATAGATGGCCCAGCTTTGTCAAAGGCTCTGCACCCCAGCACTGAAATAAGCAGTGTGGGAAAGGTGGTTTTAGGCATTTTAAATAAAGCAAGAGAACGGCCCTGGAGCTTTGAAAACTGATGAAGGAAATAGAACGCAGAGCTGAGTCACCCTGTATTTGTCTCTCCATGTGCATGTGTACATATATAGATACATATTTTTGTAAGTGTGTGCGTGTGTTTGAGGATATGAAAAAAAGAGGCACACAGTTCCAAAATCCACTGCAATAACGAATTGCAAGCTGAAGCTGTCACAGCATATGAAACATATCCAGAGAACACGTGAAGACGCAGTCACAGATATTTTAAAACTTCTCTTCAGTGTTTCACTCACATTTGGTAGCATTTAAATCTGATATCCTTTATGGCTTTTTTTTTTTTTCTCTGAAACCAACATCACCCTCTTGAAGCAGTGTTTGATGAAAATGCAAAAATTCTTGGCTAGCAAAAGATTTTTTTTTTGTCTTCCAAAATCATATCATGCAGATTCATGCAGTGGAAAAAAAAACCCACTGATGTTCTTATGAATAAAAGAAGGATTAGGAAGATTAAAATGCACACCATTGGACTCATTAAAAAAAAATGGCTCAAGTATGCTATAGCCTTCTGCACAGCTTTGCCTTGAGGATCACAGCTGAAACTGTTCTTGTCTTTACTTTTGGTTAGTTTAGAGAGAGACCGGGTCCAGATCCCCCATATTGAGCTTTTCATAAAAGTTGCAGTAAAAAGAACATTGCAAATAGAATGCTGCTGAGTGAATGATCAAATTTTACTTTATTTATTTATTTTTGTTATTACAGCCAGATGTTGCCTCAGGAAGTCGAAACAAGGAGTCAGGAACTGACAGTTTAATAATTAAATTGGGAAAGTTGGCAGGCCTCCTGCTACTTCCTCTAATATGTGGCATCTATGAATGAAAGTGTGCAGTATCCCAGTGGCACTCCTTCCGAACTGGCTCATCTATTACTGGATAATGATTTTCCGTCGAGGCAACAGCAAAGCACAGGGCCTATTACACCAGCTACATAGAGTTAAAAAGACATTATGAATAAAGCCTTTGCCATGGCTTTTACCAACATTTCTACACAAGACTGCCTAACGGTGACATGTGTTTATTAACACTTAATAATGTTTACATAATTCTTCCTTGAGCTCATTACAGCTGTCAAAAATCTGAATAGAGGGTGTTTTTGCCTGTATTTAACTCTCGAGGACTTTGCAGTCGCTAAGCTGGGATGAACGATAGCAGAGAGGATGCTGAAGGGCCAACCGGTTGCTGTGCTGCCGGGATGGAAAGCTTGGAGCCAGCTGCCCATCTCAGCCCGAACATCATCACACCTTTCCTGCCTCTTTTGGGATTTCTTCAATAGCAGGAATTCCTAACGTTTCTCACCGCACGCTCCCGGGGCCTCCCGTCCGCCCCACACGGCTGCGGGAGGCACGGAGAGTCACTCTAGCCGTCAGGACGAGAGGAGGCACACCGGCCCCGAAGGTGCGACACGGGGGGGCCGGGCTGGGCTGAGAGTTCGCCGGGAGAAAAACTTTATGCAGCGGCTGCGGGCAGAGCAGCTAAAACACAGAGCACTTTGCAGGGTGAGGGTGCGGCGGGACGGGCTGAGCCTGTCCCGTGCCTGCACGGAACGGGGGACGGGGGCCGACTCCTCCGACCGTGCGGGACCGTGTCCGTGCTGGGCCTGGGAGGGCGCCTGACGACAGACTGGCATGGGGGCGCGACCTCGGGGGTTCCCCGCAAGCTGCTGAGGG
>VXBX01001799.1:314-59828 GCA_013400415.1 Scytalopus superciliaris
TTTGGCCAATTGTTTTTTAAAAAAAAAAAAAAAAAAAAAAAAAAAGGAGAGAGAGAAAAAGATGCTCTACTGACTGAGTGAAAGTAAGGTAAAATAAGGATCCCTTCATTCTTAACAAAAAACTGTAGGTACACTAGACATACAGTTAAATAACAAATAATTAACATGAACATGAAATAAAGAGAAATGGTTGCACAAACAAACAAACAAAAAAAAACCAAAACAAAAAACAAATAAAAAATCCTTATTAACTCCCTCACCAAATGCAGCATTTTCTTATCAGAAGTTCCCCTCCATATTCTAAAGAGAGATGGAAATGACTGTGATTTCTTATTCTAACTGAAAATGTCCACTAATCTTTTGTGTGAGCCTTTTTCCAGCAGAGAATGATGGTCCAATATAAATAAGATCTTCTAAATAAATCTATTTAAAGTGTAAGGCCAGTATAAAGACTATTTCCACCAGTATTGCTGCAGCTGGTCTGTCTGTCCAATGCTTCCTTTCTCTGCACAAGGCTGCCAAGAGTACTGATACGGAGCAGAGCTCCTAAGGTTTCTGGCTCACTAAGCAAGAACAGCCAAACCTCCAACAAGACTGCCTCCTCAGCAAATACATGGTGAATTAAATCACACCTGACTCTGTTCCTGAATCACCTGTCTGCATATTTGGCCAGTTCTTCTTTTAGGCAACCAGCCCTTGGCCAACAACATAGACACTTACACTCCTCCCAGGCACCAAGACTTCTAGGCAGCCTAGGAAGCAGCTATGGCAGCCATTCAGATAGGCAAAAAGATTCACCTTTTCTGTTTCTACCATAACCTGAGGTGGTAAAAAAAAACCCAAAGTTAAAAGGTTAACATGGATATGAAACTACATCCAGTATTCCAGCAACACTCAACAGAATAATTCAGTAAAATAAAACAGGAAACAAACAAACCAACCAAAAAATTAAACCCAAACCAAGCCAGGGAAAAATACACCCAAAAAGCAAACAAAACCCAAAAATCCACAGCTGAAATATTTTATAGAAACTAGAAATTAAGAGATAAACAATTTTATATCATAATCAAACCATATAAATTTTTATGCATCTTGTTCCCTCAATGCAATCCAACCTCAACCTATACAGAAACAATTCTACTGGCTTCAGAAAGCACAGGAGGTCACATGCTGCGCACCACAGAACAAAGTATCTCCTAAATATCCCATAAAACCTTCCAAAACATTCCAGAATGCTAACTGTAACTATTCACATACTATCTGGCAAATATCAGGCACTCTCAAAGTGATGGTAAGACCAAGTTTTCAAGTTAAAATAGGAACTACGGCTGTTTTACATGCCTTGGACAAGCCCAAACATTCCAGCATACACCTTTGCTACTGTCACACGAACTGGCAGGAACTCTCCTTCCAGAAATTTCTTGTTAGGATGCCCTCTCTCCTTTTTGCTAATATAAAACAGTGCTCAACAGAAATACCTGCTGTTGCCTCTCAAATCATCTGATGAATTAGTCAACTTCAGAGCAAATTATTTCAGCATATATTTAGAGTCTGTTTCAGACCTGCCATGCATGTGAAATTATGGAGGATTTTCCCAAATATATCAGTTACTCTAGTACAGGATAATTTTCCTTCTTTCAAGAAAGTATCCAAAAAGAGGGGATAAGAAGCCAATGTGCTGTAACCACACCATGTTGCCTCCTTCAACTCTTCTCTCCTCTGCTCAGAGCTTTCACTGTAAGTTCTTTGGGACAGGAGTTATTTTGCACAGCACAGAGATTTGAGTCCAAGTCTGGGAACTAGGAATATAGCATTACAAACATTCAGGAATTACATATATTGTGTGAGTTTGAGCTGATGTATGATTTTATAGAAATATACATTAATATTGAGATGAAGTATAATGTTATAGAAATATGTATTAAAATACATAGATTCCATACTATGGATACAAGAAATTTTATCATTCAGAAGAAACCATCCAGTAAAGTTTGTTCTATTACATTTATTAGATTAGATTTATTAGGATTTATTAGATTACCATTACATTATCTATGCAATAAACATGTCCATGCACACAGCAACATAATCTACATGTGGCAGACTTGAAAACAGTAACTATTTGTCTTTAAATATGACTTTTAAAGTACTTTTTCCAAGATAAATATACTATCTGAATGAGTAAAAACAAAAGAATAGAAACTATTTTTTTTGTTTTATTATACTGTCAAAATTATTGAAGAACACTGTATTAAGCAATAAACAAAGCTGGGCAACATAAGGAAATTAAAACTAGAAAAGTAAAATGGAATACAGCTGGAAGGCTGATTTACATCTGATTTTGTCTTACAAAGTAACAGCAATAAAAAACTAGAGGTGCTAGTAAACAGTGAGTACAGTAGAACTGTATAACTGAATATAGCAAGCAAGGAGCTAACCACTCCTAAGGGTACCCCAGCATACACCTCCAATGTGATAGCTTGTCCGTGGCCTAATAATCAGGGCAAAGTTTGGGTACCTGAGCTTCATTATAAAAAAAAAAAAAAAAAAAGTAGAGAGAAACTGGAGCTACCAAAGAAGTAATAAATGAGCTGAAGGGACTGAGCTTTCTGTAAAGATCATGTGAGATAAAAGGCAGTAGAAGGTAATGTGGCATCACTGAGCAAGGACTAAACTAACACAGTAGCTTCACCAGTAATCCAGTGTGTAACCTTAAGCTGATTTCCCTCCTCCTCCTTCTCTGCCTTCCTTTTCTTCTGCTCTTTTTGGCAATTTGAATATCTACACAGATGTGAACAGACACTGAACTCATTCTGACTGCACTGCACAACAGCTGAATGGGAATCTTCTCCAACTGAAATGAGATTTAATGACACTGTGCTGGGGTGTTCAAGCCAACAATGCACGCTGACATCATCTCTCTCTATTTACAGTCTCTCTGTCCCAACTGGATCATAATGTTTGGTTTTGTAATGTAAATAAAAATATTTTAGACATCAACAAAATGACAGGGAAAAAAAAAGCATCAAAATACCCAAACAGTGATTTTGATCTCTCTGTATAGAGGGAGTGTAGCCAAAGACACATAAAATGTGACATTGTTATAGTATCCATAGATATCTTTGGGACAGGCCTAAAACAGAGTCCAAGTTTGCAGGTTAGAAAATGGCCCAATGGGGAATATATTTTCAGATTAGTACTGTCTGTGCCTTCATTTATTTTGGATATTCCAGTATCCAGCTATAACAGTCCCTCAGACATTACAGTTCCTGTAGACAGAATCAGACAGTGCTCATACTACCAAACTCAAAAACATAGTGTGACAGCTAATGCAAGGGCAACTCCAGCATAGGCTTCAAAGATTTTAGGATCAGATAAATATTTTTAAGCCTGGTGAAAGCCAAGCTGCCTGTTGCTATACTTACAGTTTTATCAGTACTGATATCAGCTATCTTAAATTAGTTTGAGTATAAGATTTGACAGACCTTAGTATCTCATCTGTATCATGATCTGGGCAAGGGGATCAAGTGCTTCCTCAGTCAGTTAGCAGGTGACACCAAGTTAGGTGGGAGTGTTCATCTGCTGGACAGTAGGAAGGCTTTGGAGAGGGATCTGGACAGGCTGAATTGATGGGCCAAAGCTAATGGTAGGAGGTTCAACAAGGCCAAGTGCCAGAACCTGTACTTGTGTTACAACAACCCCTTGCAGCAATACAGGCTAGAGGAAGACTCACTGGAAAGTGACTCAGTGAAAAAGGATTTGAGTGTGTTGGTCAACACGTGGCTGAACATGAGCCTACAGTGTGTCCAGGTGGCCAAGAATCAAATTGCATCCTGGCTTGTATCAAGAGTGGTGTGTCCAGCAGGACCAGGGCAGTGATCATTCCCCTATACTCAGCACTGGTGAGGCTGTACCTCAAATCCTTTGTTCAGTTTTGGGCCCCTCACTACAAGAAAGACATTGAGGTACTGGAGCATGTCCAAAGAATGGCAATGGATCTGGTGAAGGGTCTGGAGCACAAGTCTTCTGAGACACAGCTGAGGGAGCTGTGGTTGCTTAGCCTAGAGAAAAGGAGGCTCAGGGATGACCTTATCACTCTCTACAAATATCTGAAAGGAGGTTGTAACCAGGTGGGGATTGACCTCTTGTCCCAAGTCAGAAGAAACAGGACAAGAGGAAATGTCATCAAGTTTGCTGGGGGAGAGTGTGTGCAGATTGGATGTTGGGAAATTTTTTTTCACCAAAAGGGTTGTCAAGCACTGGAACAAGTTGCTCAGGAAAGTGGTTGAGTCAGCATCCCTGGAGGCATTTAAAAGACATGTAGATGTGGGGCTTAGGGACATGGGTTAGTAGTGAACTTGACAGTGTTGTGTTCACGGTTGAACTCAATGATCTTAAAGGTTATTTCCAATCTAAATGATTCTACAATTTTATGATTCAAAGATCATCATCTTTCCAGTTGTCCTTTTCTGTACCTCTCAAATAAATTTGTTATCTTTCACTAATAACTACTTTTGCTTATGTACTCATATTACAGAATATTCAAGGAGTTTGTCTCCTTTCATGAGCTGGAAAACCTCTGGCCTTATTTCTACAAATACGGGTTTTGAAATGCAGTGCTTATCTAAGAAATCTTGTAGAAATTGCTCCTTTGCTAATTAACACAAGTCAGACAGATAGGAAAATACTAATAGACTGCATGCAAAGCCTTTACACTACAACAATTATGCTAATGTTCTATGATGTTTTCCTCTTATTTTCTTTTTAATTATAGAGACACCGAACATAATCCTGTGAACATTCAAAATTTATGCCACTTATTATCAAACTGAACACTAGGAAATCTCCTCTCTGACTCCTTACATTTAATGCTGCCAGGTTTTTTGTTTTGTTTTGCTTTTTAAGCAGCTGTCTCTGAAGACTCACAGGCATGAGCAGCTCTAGAAAAGATCCTCTCTTCCAATACTTGGCTCTGCAATTTAAAAGATGCAGCCAGCATCCTCTCCCTACAGACATTCACTAAGGCAAATGGGAAGACTCCTGTGAGTCATGGTACAGTACAGGCTAAGTCAGCCATTCTTCCTTCAATTCTTTCATAAATTTTGAGATCAGAAAAGTAGTTGCCATATGCAAAGCATGCAGGTTACATTCAGATTTGTATCATGTATATCTATGAAGGACAAAACCACAAATTCACCACAACTGTCTATTTATGAAATTTTTAAAATTTTGCAATGTTTGTGTACAATACTACATATAAATACAATGCCAAAATCAGTTTTCAGAAATAGAAACTCGTGGAAGAGTAATGACCACTTAACTGTAGAATAATCTCCCACTGAAACTGTTAATTGTTAAGTCACGTGTTTGTATTTTCAGTCTCTGTGTTAGCATTTCAAGGCTCTGTTCTCCTGTCCTTCTCCCTTTGTGTTGTTTTCAAATCTGTAGTTCTTAGGGTTTATTTCCATTGCAGAAGTAAATCTTGCTGCTGCGCAGCTGCATTGCCAGTGTTGTTTGTACTCATCCGACAGTACTTGGGCCAAAGATAGTAAAATACCTAGTCCCAGCAGCCCATTCTGGGGTACAGGCAGACTTCTGCAGAAGGTTGATTAACATGTTAGTAGTAATTTTTTCCCTGTAATTCCCTGCCCATGCCTTGAGCGGCTGTCTAATTCCAGCAAGATTTCTGGGTATATGAACTAGTGGTTACAATGCCCAAAATTCAACAGCCTAACATGAATGCAGCACTAGTGTGGATGTCATACTGAAACTTGTCTTTAAAATGTGCTTAGCATGACATTTAAATTGCACTTGGCAGTGCAGACAGGTAACTGCCTCACTTGCCCTTAAACCAGTTTTCACAGTTTCTACATTGAAACACTTGGAAGTCTTGCTGCAGCAGTACAGGACTGCACCCAGCCTGTTCTGCCAGCAGGTACACTGGCCACAACAGACTCAGAATGTATGGGGAACGTCCCCACCCTTCCAGACCACAACATGCAAACCTGCCTTCTGTTTGAAGGTAAAATGCCAAGCAAATTGCTGGCATAGATGAAATACAGCACTGGTGTGATTGTTCTGTGTTCTGCACTGCCGGTTCTGATACAATGAACAGCAACTTCCAAAAGAAACCTGTTAATTACCAGGGAGTTACAAAATTTTACAAGGCTGTAGACACATTTATTTAGTTTGTATATCAAAGAATGTATTGCCATGAAGGCTTAAGTGCAAACCCTTCTTCTCCTTCAGGTGTTCACAACACAGACAAGTAGCTTTTTTAAAACCAGTCAGCAAGTGAATCTAGAAGCCTGGTTTTGGCAAATGGAACAAAACTTTATAGAAAATTAGTTTAAAAAAACAAAAATACCTATTAATTTTGCAATTCACTACAGCCTATTTTATATAGAATTGTCCTGGTTATAGTGACCAGGACCAGTTTGTCACTGTGTGGGTGTGGCTAAGACTGTGTATTCTACACCCTCTCTGTAATTTCTCATGAACTGCTAACAATGGGTCATTGGCAGCAGCTTCCCGGGGCACACCTGACCCATCAGGCCACAGGGTGGGTGCTTGGGAACTTCTGTGAGATAAGAAAGGTTTTCTGTCTTCATACCAATGACTCAGGTGTGATAATGTTCCTCTGGAGAGCTGTTGGCACCTCCACATCCAGCCTGAGGGGTCAAGTCTGCTAGTGGGCCATCAGGGTTTCCAAAAATATACCATGATTCACCTTATACAGTAACTCACCCATTGTGAAACTCCCCACCCTGGCACTCTCACCTGAGCCTAAGCATATATGGGGTTTTGGGACTGGACTCACTCACTCGCCGGATCCAGAGGAGGACCAGAGCCTCAACAGGACTGCAACTGCCACTCTTGACCAGACCATGACCATCATCCTCAGGAACAGGTTTCCTCTTTCTTTTTATTGTGTACTCGGGGGGGCCAGGTGGTGCTCAGCACAGGGGCTGGTGAGCTCCATTCTGTTTGTGCCCCAGGGTGCTGGGTTACCCATCTGTTTCTGTGGGTCAAACGGGCTTTTCCCTCTGTATCCTTGTACTTACTGTGATCTTTTTATCAAATTGTAGTTCTGACTTGCAGTCTTTTGTGAGTTGGGTTCATTTCTCCTGCCGGTTTACATTTAAACCAGCACATATTTTGGCGCCCAACGTGGGGCAGGAGAGGAAAGTCAGAATTACAATTTCACTTTGAGCATTTGTGGTTTTGGGTTAAGGAACCTTCTGATCATCATGTTGAGCAATGTATTTACGTGGGTGCTGTACCTAAGCCTGTTCCTATTTCCACAAATGGGGAACCATTTGCCTCTCATGATGCTCTCTTTCATACCAGGGAGAGGTATAAAGATTGCTTTGTTCATATACTATGTTTACATTGTCATGACATCAGAAGTAGTAAGTTTCATTTGGAATGTATATTCGGTCTGGTTTGCCTGTCCTGGTTTGGGCTGCTACCTTTGGGGCCTTATGAAAAATCACACCCAACCTGTGGGGGGAACAGGAGGCAATAGTTACTTCCATCCTTTCACCTCCTTTTCCTCCCTCAGACCTTCCACCACTGTCTTTGAAAACATTGAGTTCCCTCTCGATGTTAAGGATAGCATAATGTTATTGTTAATGTCACTGTGTTTCATGTGTACTCTCTATACCATGTTTAGAGTCAGAGCAGGGCCTTCTAGGGATGTTGTCTGGAGGCCTGCCCGAGGAGTGGATACTGCTGAGTGGCACGGGAAGTGGGAGGACATGGGCCAGTATTTGGAGAACTTCTCTCCTCCAATGATCTGGAAATTCACCCCTGAACAACTGCAGGACCCTGTTAGAGTAATAAGCTGTGTGAAAGGAAAATGCTCTGGCAGCTCCAGAAATGAGAAGCTTACAGCAACAGACAAACGAATCCATTCTGACCTGGCTGCTCTGAATCTGGGATGCCGCAGCTATTGATACAATTCTAGATGGAAGCGAAGCAAGGCAACTGGAATCCTTGTCTCGAGATGTGGTCATTGATCAGGGGATTGGAAAGAGGCAGGAAACTCAGCCTCTGGAGGTGACTGTTGTCAAGTGTGAGGGAGAGATACCTTTGTAAAGAAGACCTCCACGTACAGCAAGGACAGTGGAACACGATGGAACAAGGTATCCGATGCTTAAGAGAACTAGCCATACTGGAGATAATTTTTTCAGAGTATGAAGTTGTGGGAGACGGGTTTGTGGAAAGCACCAGATGACTCAATATGAGTTAGCTGAAGCAGACGTTTATTTCTCTACTCACAATGCTTATATATCCTTACACACAGTGTCCACACGCAGGCCTCATGGCTTAATGATCAACTATTGGCTAACAATACTGTCCACGCAAGAGTGCTTAGCTATAATTGGTTGCGTCCCGCTGTCCACGTGCCATAACTGATTGGTTGCTCAATCACCGCATACTTAGCTCTTAACAGGCAATTCACCCAGTTGCCCAACATTAGCACAACAGTAGCCCACAGCAGTAAACAAACCTCACTCTTTAAGGTCTGACAACATACAAAACCCCAATATGAAAGATTCCCTAAAGTCCAGATGGTGTACAGTGAACATCCCAAATGTGGTTGAAGTTTGCACGGCTTGGGCCAGAAATGTATTCCCGCTACTTAGCAACATTGCAATGGAGGGAAGGAGAGGAAAAGGTGGGCGTATTGGTTACTAAACTCAGGATTTATGAAGACACTGTCACTGCCCCATTATGAGCCCATGTCTCATCGGTGGAAACAATTTATATTACATATACATATTTATATTACATATAGATATATTTAGACTAGGATTGCTTTTATTTTTGCTGTATTAAGTGTAAAAGCTACTATTTATGATTGTAAAAAAATGTTCAGAAGATGCGAAGGGCTTAAACTACTCCTATTACTAAACTGTTAGAATAATCATGATGCATTATTACTTTCAATTTTAACTGAATTTGATTTAAAGATTTTGTGCCTAAGAACCTAAGGTGTAATTTTCAAAAATTGAATGAATTCCTCAGTGTACAAGGTTTACTGCAACTAATAAGGAACCCAAACATCCTTTCATGTGCCTAATTTTAAAACAACCCTCCATCCCAGCATATCATCAAAATTACCATCCACATATGCTGCAGTAAGTGAATCTTCACAAGAATGAAAAATTTTAAATGTGCCCCTTCACAACCGGGATAAACACCTGACATAACAGAGCCAACAAACACAGGAATCCTGTGCATGCACACACATGTGAGGCATCAAATACTGTTATAAAACTGTGTAGGGCAAAGTGAACAGAACTTCCAATACCAGAAGAACTCATACATGAAACAGTAAAAGACAGGACATGCACTTAATGGAAGAACAGTTCCACAAAGCATTTATTAAATTTCTGATCACTCAATCTCTTTCTTAAGAGAGACACAGTAAATACTTCGAAAAGATAAGCTTGGGACTAAAACTTATAGCTTTGCCAGATATTAAAAACCATGGGCCAAAAATGACACATTATTATTTCACTCACATCCTCTCCCCAGATAACTTCTCCATGTTCCACAGGTAATAATTACCCATCTCTTCATCCCACAGAGCTAACAACTTGAATACTTCCAGCCTTGCTTGCGGCTTCTACTGTCCCACAGGTTAAAAAACCCATACAAACTATTGTTTCTCAAACTGTATATTAAATGAAAATAACTAAATTAAACAAAGCAACTACTTTCAACATGGAGTATTTTGTTTCTGTTTTGAAGAGATGAATTCATACCCAGTAACTGGCTTATTTTTCCAACATCACTTCCTTGTAAAACTCAAAGGCACACACACACCTACCCAACCGTATAAAAAGAAGACTTACAAATATATATTTGCACATATATTATAATGTATGTATGTACCTACATATCTATGTGTTTTTAAAACTTCTTAATACATCTTCATAAAAACTTGCCTTACAAACCCATTGAAATATTTTCAAAGCTTATATTATCACACCTCAGAAACACATGCTGGTTTAAATAGGCAACAAAAGATAAAAATCAATAAAAAATTAGAACTTGAATAATAACGGCCTCATCTCATTGTATTGTGTTTGTGTGGCCAGGTTTTGGTAGCAGGAGAAGGGCTACACAAGTGGCTTCTGTGAAAAGCTGCTAGAAACTTTCCCTATCTCTGGCAGAGTCAATGCCAGTCTGCTCCAAGATAGATGATCCACTGGCCAAGGCCGAGACAATCGGAGATGGTGGTGACGTCTCTGTGACAACACATTAAAGAAGGAAGAAAAAGTTATTGTGCAGATATGATTGCACTCAGAGAAGAGAAGTGTGAGAATGTGTAAGAGGAACAACTCTACAGACACCAAAGTCAGTGCAGAAGGAGAGGGAGAAGGTTTTCCCGGCACCAGAACAGAGGCTTCTCTGCAGCCTGTGGTGCAGACCATGGTGAGGCAGGGTCTGCCTCTGCAGCCCAAGGAGATCCATGCAGGTGCAGAGTTCCATCTGCACACCATTAAGGAGACCCATGTCAGGTGGGTGCCTGAAAGAAGGCTGTGGCCTCTTGGGAAGCCCATGCTGGAGCAGGGTCCTGGCAGGGATCTGCTGACCCATGGAGAGAGAAGCCCATGCAGGTTTCCTGGCAGGACTTGAGACTCTGTGGAGGACTCATGCTGGAGCAGGCTTGAAGGACTGCACCCTGTGGAAAGAGACTCACCTGGAGCTGTTCATGAAGAACTGCTGCCTGTGGGAAGGATTCACAATGTCGAAGTTCATGATGGACTGTCTCCTGTGGGAGGGACCCAATGCTGGAGAGCGGAAGGACTCCTCTCCCTGAGTAGCCACAGAAACAACCTGTGATGAACTGACTGTAACCCCCCTTTTCCATCTCCCTGTGACTCTGGAGGGGAGGAGGGGGAGTCCAAGAAGGAGCAAAGTGTTTTATTTCTCATTATCCTGCTCTGATTTTGACTGCTAATAAATTCCATTCATTTCCCCAAGCTGAGTCTGCTTTGCTAGTGACAATAACTGGTTAGTGATCTTTCCCTGTCCTTCTATGAACTCGTGAGCCTTCTGTTATATTTTCTCTCCCCTGCCCAGTTGTGGAGGGGAGAGATGGAGTGGTTTCGGTGAATACCTGCCATCCAGACAGCTTCAACCCACTGCACCCATCCATCCCTCTTTTCCTAGGAGAGGACACCATATCCTTAGAATATTCTTGATATAGATTTGCCTCACAGCCTCCAGAGTCCCAGATACTCTGCAGTTTTTCTAAGTATTTAGCTGTTGTTATATATAAAGATTTTCTTATCCCAAATTCTTGGCATTATGGAGTATGCTGATTAGTTTTGTTCTATTTGTCATTGTTTGGAAAACAGAACCATTATTGCTCATAGTAATCTTTCCTACATTAGAAGACAAACTTTTTTTGCAATATTATTGACATATATACCTCTCAACCTTTCTATTCAGGACTAAGAAGCACTCTTTTGCCCTTCTAATATCTGGTGCTGGTTATTTTTTCTCTCCTCTGGAGGCTGTCCAATTTATCTATTACTTTCTTTAAGCCTAATGCCCAAGACCAGCCAAAATACTTGTGACATCCCACTCACTGAAAAAAAAAGCTCAGCAGCAGCTCCCATGTGTTGCAGATGACATTCCTGTCTGCGTGTCCCAGGGCTATTTGCTCTTTTTTTTATTCAAAAGAATCACATCATTAATTAATTTCAATTTGTGGTCTTTTCTAACACTTAGATATATTTATACACTACTGCTGCCTACACATTGATTTCCTATTTTGTACATAAACATTTGATTCCTCATTTCTAAGTTGTAGTAGTTAGCATTTGTCTTTATTGATCTTCATCTTATTGACTGAAAAACATTCCTCCAATTTATCACTCATTTTGATCTGACACTAAGAAGTGCTTAGTACTCTTAGCACCTCCATGCTACCCACAAAACTATAAAAACGTTTTCTATTGGAAAGGATTTTTTTACTATTCTCTAGTTTCATCTCTTTGTACTTGTGGATCACATGGAATACACAGTCCTCTAGGTTTAATGGATTTTGTAATCAGAGTTGAGTTCACGGAATGTGCAATTTCTAAATAGGTATATATAGTCAGTCTTTTACCAAAAGTGCTCAAACAGCACTAGGAAGAGAAGTGATATTAAATACTTCAAAACCAAAGATATTTCAATATAAAAAGAACAAAAAAAAAAAAAAAAAAAAAAAAAAAAAAAAAAAAAAAAAAAAAAAAAAAAAAAAAAAGAAAGAAAGAAAACTAGTTCAGAAAGCACAGATTATGGCAAAGAAAAGAAACACCTATGCGTTTCTACAACATGGAAAAACACTACACATCAAAAACTGACAAATAAACCCTGATAAAGACAAAGATCCACAGAAACAAACAAACAAAAACCCCACTATCCAATACAAAAACAAACCAGCAACTGTCTACAGGGAATTCTACAAATCTGTCACCAGTTCCACAATTACAGGTCAATACAACCTCCAAAATAGATTTTTTGAAAACTGTAGTGCCTTTAGATTTTCAAATAAATATTTATAATTCCATAGATAGGAACTAGGCAGTACGTAACTTCTTGGAAAAAAATTATCTATTGAGTTAGATAAGCTTTTCATATTGAGGAAAAACAAATTTTACAAAGGAAAAAAAAAGTGTACATGATAGTTTTGCACAGCATTGAATTTCTTTCTCCAGGCAGTGGTCAGATGGAAGAAGAGACAGGGACAGAAAGACAATTCAAAAGAGACAACTGTCAACCACTTCATCTCCAAGAATGGGAATGTTGATCCAGGAAGGTGAGCAGGAAAAAGGGGAGGTGTAACAACTGGAGAAAAAAATTTAGCTGAATAAAAGGGCACAGTAAAATAGTTTAGAACTGCACAGGGCAAGGATGGAGAACAGATAAGTAGATCAAATAACAAAACAATGCATATAAATACCCCAAAATTTTGTCTTCCCAGTGAGAGCAGTATAGCATTAAACATTCCTCCACTCTAAATCCTATGCAATACTTACAGTAAATGATAACATTTCTGGTTCAAAGCTCCCAAAACAGCATTCAAATATGATTCATTTATCTTTACTTAATCTGTTGAAGGTAATATAGTTTGTATCACTTTACAAATGGATTGACAGGCACTGTGCCTTTTTCAGTCTCATACAATGACTGTGGCAGGATGAAACTATTTCAAATCCCATCTCTCTTCACCATCTATAATATTATTTTTCCTCTACACTTTTGCAACTATTTTCTGACAACAACACCTACAGCAGAATATTCTGTTTTCATGGTGTGCCCTCAACTGTGCCACTAGGAATACAAACAGAGTAATACAATCCACCTCTTTTGGAATAAAAGACCTACTGAAAAAATGCTTTTATAGGTGAATAAATGAAGGTTGGCAGTTTAAAAAATAGATGCATATATGTTCTGCCAGTTTTACTACACATAAGCCAAATCAATACCAAACACCCCAGCTCATATTCATGGTAAAATGTAAGTCAACTCAATCAACAGTAGAAATAATTGCTTAAGAACAGTTCATCCACGCTGATCTTTGGCAGTCACCTTCAAACCCTTCCTCCAATAGCAAATTTGTTTACTTGCTAAATCAAAGAGGAAGATTGAAAGGTTTCTATGTTAAGCACTTAAAAATGACTATAAATGATGCATTCTGTAACCACTGAATGAAACAGTTCTGGAATTAACAATTCAAGCATTTCACAAGCTAAGAAGTAAAAAAAAATTGTTTCACCATGGGGAACCATAAAGCAGTTAATACACAAAATATATGAATACAGGAAAACCTATCCATATGAATAAGCAGTAAGCAAACTAAAAGTTTTCTAGGAAACTCAGGTCCTACATTTGATGGATCATTGATTCTTAATCCTTCCCCATAACTCAACACTTACTAATAAATGAGCAGTAAAGCCCCATCTATTACTATTAGAATTGGATACTGGCGTAATAGGCTGACACACGTTTACACCTACACAAGCACATGGATTTTTTCACTGCTACCACGCACTGAGCAGGGTGCAGTGATCAGCTGTTGCTTGGAAAGGAGTTGATACTGCAGTGCAGTGCAGCAAATGAAAGTTGCCACTACTTTGTTTTGAAGCTGTTGCTTCTGAGAGTAAGGATAGATTGAGATATGCTATGCCTCTCTCTCAAACCTAATATTGGATTCTGATAAATTTTCCTCTTGTGATTGAAAAAATAAACAAATAATAAAATATTTGTGCAGAGTAACTGGTAGAATACCATTTCTGGTATTCTGCCTGTGTGCTGAGAGCATAACAGACTGCTTCCAGAAGAATGTTTCTTCATATTAACTTACCCTTGGAAACTCAGGCTGAGAAAGGCACTGCTATTGCTCAGTGCAGAACTAAAGCTAACGTAGGGAGAGAATTCTAATTTTGAGAATCTATGAGATTTCAATATTACTCGCATACTTGTATCACTGATCTCCATCCCTTCCTTTTGTATCCATATACTGCCAGCCACCCACACATTGCTGCTGTAACTTGCCATGCACATCTCAGAAAGATTTCAGTATTCCTTGCAGTTCCCATCTTCTGGTTCATGTCTTTTGTGCTGCAGATAGTGCCTGTAAGGAACTCCTGCACTCAGGTTCTGCAGGAAATAAGATGCTGCCATAAATTAATACTACTCATATAATTCCACTGTAAAGACTTCATATTTGGATGGAACTGTGAGACAGACCTGGAACAAATAATCCAAGATGTCTTAGAAATATAAACCTGGCTCTCCGAACTAGTTGAACAGATGTTTAGCTTGAAGATGCAGATCCATCCTCACCAAAACCAATGTGATTGATTCTATCCAAAACTGCTTTTAAAATAAATTGTATCCCAGTAATGACAACTTCTGTCATTCCTAGTAAAGGCCAACAAGCTGTGCCCTGAATTCAGAGCTGCCAGAAGGTAACAGCTGTGGGCACAGAAACACATGAAAATAAACTCAAGAAGGTCCCAAAAGAGGTGGAGACTCCCACCATGAACACCACAGCCCACCCAGCAAAGACATCAGGATAGTGATTGTACAGCTGTACTCACTGTGGATAAGAAGAAGCCATCAACCTGAGGATCCTAAAGTAGTGTGGAAGGATGAGCCACAGGACGAGAGAAAACACAATAGGGTGGCTTTTTTTCTAAAACCATCTTTATAAACATTTTAAGGATATTATTAATGAGCGTCTTTTGGTCTTCACCTCTGCAAGCTCATTGGAAGACTAAAATAAAATAAGTAAGTTTCTAGCACCTTCCAAGGTGCGACACTCACTAATTTTAACTTTGGATTTCCTGCAACACTGAAGGTCTGATATCACAAATATCAATTGCTTGATACTACACTGACTCCCATTTTTTTGGTCATATAAGCATGTCAGGGATGAAATGACTTCAAATCATACATACATACCTTGCCACATAGCTACAAATGACCAAGGGAGCTGGCAGGCAATGGATAATGGGGTCCACACTGACTACCAAGTTCAAATGAGGACATTTACTTGTTTTAAGACAGCAGGCAGGTTAGATCTAGACTAGACAGTACATATGGCTCCTCTGTAAGGCACATGAGCCAGATTATAAGTCACAGGCAAAATGCTACTGAATTTGTTCACTCTGAGTTGCAGAACTTCAGAATACTGCAAGGATGCGAGACATCTGATGGACTTGAATCAATCCTTAAGGGAGATGAAGGTGGAATCAAGTTTAAGTGTAAAAACCCCTACTGGAAAAATTATGGGAAACTGGGACAGTACCTACATTTTTGTATTGCCATACCACACACTGTTCCACTGAAAATGAAGTGTCTCCTCTACCATACAAATTTCAGGGAAGGAAGATGTGATTTCACTTCCTACAATGCAAATGATTTCCATGATCACTTAACTTTTTTTTTCCTACATACATATATATGATTATTTTTTTCCTTAAAGTACTGAATATATTCTTTTGACTGCAAAGTTTAATCACCAACATTAAACTCAGAATATACAGAAAATTACTGAGAGATTCAGATGGGGCAAAGTGTTCCTTTATGCAAATCTTAAAGGGGCTCCATAAGACCATTTCTTGAACACACACAATCTACTAAAGTCTGGAGTTTTTCACAGATGGCATTCTGGCTCAAACTCTTCACTGATATTAAAATGAACATTAACCAATAGGATTTACTTCCCCATAGTGGAGGAAATGGGTTTTCCTGGCAGTCATAGACTATTGTTGAAGGCTGCTGTCACTGCCAGGGACAGCAGCGGTACTGTGCCAGCGCTGTGCTCAGTTTTATCATTTTTACTTCATTTTGTTACTTGTTTTCACACTTCTAAAGGTGTCTTTCTATGCCAGGTACTTTCATAATAAAAGCTTGACTGTAACCAAAATGTGGAGGCAATTTCTTCATGAATTGCTCAAAGTGGGCATAGCTTGACATTTGATGCATTTTAGAGGTTGTATCAGAACCATCCATTTTGGGACTTAGCTTCATATTCAGCTGCCTCCACATGATAGAAGAAGACAAGTACAGGGAATGTTGGGAAAAAAAAAAAAAGTTTCAGGAATAAAGACCTCCTTCCCAACAACTGCTGAATTTAGACAGAAAGACCCTTATCCTAAAGAAAGTCACAAACCATGAATTTCAAAAGATTAAAGTACAAAGACTCAAAATATGCTTGACCTTCTCACTTAACATATTTCATCTTAAGGTCTTTAGATAGTGAGAGACAGCACGAATAATTTCAAAAATTGCTGCTATTAACACTACAGAGCTCAACACATTTTCCATCATACAAAGAGGTACATCCTCATGTAGATTAGAAATGTTAAGATAGCAAGTTGAGGTTCACAGTGATACAGAAAACATAACCGAGGTCATTATATGAATAACATAGTCCAGAAATACTTGGGGAATATTTTCTAATAAAGCAAATACATATTTTCAGTTCACAATCACAAGCAATATAAAAGATAGGCACCAGAATGTGTGCCAAGTTCTACACAAAACCCTATGAGTTCTGCAATTTATCACATTAAAAACAACATATGCTTTATACAGTAACAAGAAACTGACTTTACCTTACATTTGTAACATTTTTATTACAGTTTGGTCCAATAATCCATCTGTGATCCTCCTAATGCTCTGACTAGAGTATTCTATCACAATGCTTTATAAATTTGCTTTTTAAAATTAATTTATCACTCAGGAAGATTACTCAAACTCTCACTTAGGGGAAAAAAATGTTCTATGAAACAAAAATGAAGCGGAAGAAGCTGGTAAGCTTTCTGGCTAGAATTTACTGAATAAAAAAAAAAAACGCCCAAAACCAACCAACCAACCAACAAAACCCTGACACAAAATGGAAACAAAAGTAAATAAACCTTTTATTTGAACTAAGTATATATAACATATATATATGTTTCATATGTGTATGCATATACATATAAATAATATACCTGCACATGCTTAAACTGGTAAAAGATTAGATAAAAAACTGAGCTCAATTACACTGTAAAAACAGAATCCACATAATAATTTTTGATTAAAAGACTAATTGTAAATTTACCCCTGCATGTTCTTCCTTATGTTACCCAGTTGTGTTTCCATGGTTACTCAATTTAAAAAATCACTGAGTCTTACTGGAACATGAATAATGATACTATTCCTTTATCAATACATTTTATGGTAAGATCAACCAGGATAGATTTCTAAGTAGTACAAAAGAATTGTCCCTTCTTTTATTTTTTAATTATTATTTGAATTCTACATTAGGCATACATATAAGCAAAGCAAATAAGTGTAAAAGAATGTTAAATAAATATTGTAATGAAAATTGAGTTTGAACTTTAATCCCAAATTTAAGTAATAAATTTCTCAATTTCTTTTTAATTAATGTGTATATTTATTAAAGATGGGTTTTGTTCGTTTCTAGCACTAACATTCAAAAGGGACTTCATTCTCCCAGTCCCTGCCCTGAAGTTGAGGGCCCTGAAAGATGTGGAAAAAGACACTACCACAGAAAACTGACTGCCCCACCCGCCCAAAAAAAAAAAAAAAAAGATATGAATGCTCTTCAATTCTACCCCCTCTCTACAAAATAACAGTACATATTACTCACTCTGTTAAAAATAAAAAATCAGATTGTAATCTCTTCAGCTACACGAGGCTTAGATACCAAATCCTGAATAAAATTAACAAGAATGTACACAAAATCTCAGTCCCAAGCATCCCAAATAAACTGATAAATAAAGATCTAGTCTGTTAATTCAATTGCAGATAAACTTTTATCACCTCCCTATGATCAGAGTCCATTTGCAGTGCTTACCCTCATTCTAGTCCCCACAACTTTTATTATATTTGCATAAAAATGTAACATACTCATACAGGCTCTGAATTAAATGTCTTAGGAATTTATCAACCTGAATCTGACCTTATGTCAAGCTTATGTCCTTCCATGTAAGAAAAAAGTCAATTCTTACAGGAAGCAGAAATATCTGACTGGATCAAAAGTCAATTGGTACTTCAAGGACTGAGGAGGTTTTCTTGATTGGTTAGGTTGGGCTTTTTTTTTTTTTTTTTTTGTTCCCTCTTCTGCCAAGGCCTTGTTTGCATTTCAATAAAAAAGCAACTCGAAAATTTATTTCATTAGTTCTCTTCAGAGATGTCAGGGCTGGAAACTCTTTATGAATCAGGATGCTCAGTTACTGGCAAACTTACGCCCCTGTGAGAGGTAAGAGAGCTCAGCAGTTTCCAAGGCAGCACTATTCTTTACAGACATGTATCTCCAGGGCCATCCAGGATAACTTCTTTCACCATTATCAGCTGACAAAATGCAGACTCAAATGAAGACTCTACTGTACTCTGTGGAGGTTTCTATGTTGCATGAGGCTCCCATCACTGTGGTGGTTGAAGCAAGGGCCACTGTCACTTCAGTGGTGCACAAACTGGCACTCATCATATGCAATGCACTCTCCTCCCTCTCACTCAAACAACTACCTACAAACATGCACCAGGAACAAAGGAAAGGGGAGAAGAAAAGATGGCAAGTCACTTACCACAGCTATTGGACAAAATCAATTCTGGTTCACTGAAAAATATGTTGGTGCCCAGCGTTGGGGGCTGCTGGAGGGGTCTGTGAGGGGAGGATGGGACTGCCCTGGGCTGGACATGGCCAGTTTCAGATGGCTCCAACCCACCCACCACAGCGTACAGCTGAGTCCCTTGGCCACAGTGGCAGCACCTCCGGGAAAATGTACTTAAGAAAGGGCAAAACCATAAGACACCAGAGAAGAAGGACAAGGAAAAAGCGTGAGAAACAGCCCTGCAGACAACAAGTCCAGTGAGGAAGGAGGGGGAGGAGGTGCTCCATTAACCAGAGCACAGATTCCCATTCAATACCTGGAAAGGATGCCAGTGAAACAGGTTGCCACTCAGCAGCCCAAGGAGAGGACCATGGAGGAACATATATCCACACTGTAGTCCCATGCCAGAGCAGGTGGGTATTCCTTAAGGAACTGTGGCCCATGGAGAGCCCATGTTGGAATAGGTCCATTCTGAAAGACTGCAGTCTATGGGAAGGACTCATGCTGAAGCAAGGGAAAAGTGTGCGGAGGAACTTGAATTTTACCATTCAGTTTCTAATTAAAAACGGTTTCTATTTTTCTTTAAAAAACACCATGTTGCATGTGACTTCAAAACTTTCAGGAAAAGTACAGTAGACAACAGAAAAACTACATAAAGGAAAACACATGAAATTTCCAAGTAACATATTGGACCAGCTGCCCCAAACTGGCTTTTTACCAGAAGAGAAATAAGTAAGGATTTAGAAGCTCTTGTAAAATGAATTTGGTGGAGGGATCTCATGGCACAGGAAAGGAAGAAAGCAAGAGCCATCAGCAAGTTCAACATAATGGGACTGGAAAAAGGATTTCGCTTCCACACTTATGATTGACCAGACAAGGGAAGATACATTAAAACTACTTAATGGAAGACATAATAAGGTCAGCTACAATTTCAATAGGGTACAAAAAGGAGTAAATTCTAAGAAACCAGTAGCTTACCACAAACTTCAAGAGGTTCCTCTAGGAAAATCACATCAAGTAATTCATGTTTAAAAAAAAAAAAATAAAAAAGGAAAAAAGAAATAATTCAGTTCCATGTAATAAATACTCTAATGGGAAGGATAAGGCTAAAAGGAAGAGACTGGCCCTCCAGCCTTTTTTTCAAAGTGATCTTGATATTTCAGAAGGTCTGAGGGCTGAGACATGCTAATGACAGCTTAATTTTTTTCCATTAACTCATTCTTTGGTTTACTTTGCTTAAAATAATTTTTATTTTTCATCACTTAAAGGGAGCTAATGAAACATTTTATTCCTAAGGAAGGTTTTTTGAGGGGAGTTATTTTTTACAGCATAGTTATTGAAATATTAAGCCAGAATTACTATTAAACCAAACTAAGTCTACAAATTCAGAAGAAAAATACTGAGGTTTCTGCACAGACTCATATTTTAATGTCGGTGACACCATGACTTTCAAGATCCCATTAAAAGTCTATCCTTCACAATGCTTTGCAATCATCACTCCTCTGCATCTGGACCTCTGCTCTGGTCTTTTTCCATATGTCTAAGGCACTTCCAAGTTTTACTTATTCCATTTTGTCCAGAAAATGAGTATATCACTGACAAACCCACACTACAAAACAGTGGGCAAACAAAACACTTAATCTTTTGTGAAAATAGCTTTGTTTTGTTTTGTTTGTTCTAAAGTAAAAATGAGGGGAGAAAAAAAGAGCATATATCAATTAGAAGGGAAAAGTTCCAAACCCACACATTTAAAATATCTCAGCATAGTTCAATAATGAGCAGAAAATGACATGTAATATAATGAGAAAGCAATGACTTTACCATTGTTGATTTCAGAGTGGAAGCTTTTTAATAGTTATTTGAGCCTGAGTATTAATACAGCCTGACCTAAAAGAGATGAAAGAGTATCTCAGCAAGGACATTTTGTACAATTGGAGTCCTTGGTGCTTATCCTCCTTGGTCTGTAAGTCAGCTGGAGTCTAGCAGAAATAAACAATGTTTTAAAGAGAAATAGTAAATCAAAAATCACTTATTTTTAAAAGATAAGTTTTTCTCCATGCTATTATTCTTCTGAATTACTGAAACCACCATAAAACTATTTTTTTCATATTAAGGATTATTATATTTTTTTGCATTTTATATCATCTTGAATAATAAGGCTTATCTAGCCATTTTCTTTTTATTTTACATTACTTTTTTATTTTGTCCATCAGATAATAGCCATTTTTAACAGTTGAAATTTTAAAACAAACTAAAATATATACCTCAATTATAACTATATTTTTTTTAAACTTTTTATACACAGAAACTCCTTACTGACATCTGACTGAAGGTGATAGTGTCCCTTCACAGCTTCACCAACCACTGTGATTCCAAACCTAGGTGGGGCTGTAGACTGAAACTTTCTGTATTCTCACTGCTATTTGCTGTACTTATTAAGAAGATACATGTCAGGTTGCTCATCACATGTCCACTGGTGAAACTTAGTTAATAGAAACTATGTGTAAGAGAGCCAAGAAGAGCCCTGTTTTCAATCATAATTTAAGCTACTGATACTTAACCCAATTATGACTTTTTTTTCATGTAGAGAAATCTCAGTATTTCATTACAACAGATACATATATTACTCATTTAATGACAAGGCATATTTGTAACAGTCTATTTTAAACATCAGAGCTT
This sequence comes from Scytalopus superciliaris, assembly GCA_013400415.1. NCBI lineage: Eukaryota > Metazoa > Chordata > Aves > Passeriformes > Rhinocryptidae > Scytalopus > Scytalopus superciliaris. Next base: position 22,136 of record VXBX01001799.1, read on the forward strand.
ATGCTTTCTTTATTGTAACATGGGTGTTTGCAACCTGAAGTGTTATGAGAAGGCAGCATGTCCTAACTCATGGAAACAAGATTGCTGACACAAAAGAGTTTTGAAACATAAGAATTTGCTTAGTTGGCCAAAATGAGCAGTGTTAGTATTTATAAAGAAATATAAAATCTTACTATTTTCACTTGCTTCAACATCTGCTCGAGCCCCAAGAAAAATATTAAACTATGTTAAATATCTCTCTAATGGTAGCAGGTTTTCTCATTAAAATGCAATTTCTTTTCCCTGACATTGAAACAGAGGAAAGTTCTAAGTAAAACATCCTAATTATTAGAATTATGCAAAGATAGCTTTCATTTATGAAAATTAAATCATTTAGTAACTTGTATATAGTTAATGAAGCGTAATAAATATTAAACTAATGATTTTGTATGTCCAGAGAAGATCATATTCCAAAGCAATTCACAGCCATGATTTGCTACAAGGACAAGTCTAAATTTTCAAAAGCATAGTCAACTCCCTAAGCAGATATGAGGGATTTATTATTATTATTGTTATTGCTGGTGGGTGCCTTTCACAAATTTTTAATTTTGTTACACAGCAATTTTGTAGACACCCTATGAATAGCTAGCAGTATGAAAGGAGAATGGGAAGTCTAATAAAATTTATGATAAAATTTGATGATAATATCACATCAAAAGATCTGTTTACAGAAGATGATGAACAAAATGAGAATGTTTGCTGAAAACATATATTACACAGCTTTTAATTTTCCTTTCAGTCTTTTGGGGAAGCTAAGGCATTTTCAACTGAAATTAATAATTTGTTTTATCAGTGTTGGACATTATTTTACACAAAACAGGAACTGTCAGCTATCTACCTACAAATTAAGTACCTCAGTGTGAATTCAGACACTAAAAACTTTCCTTCCCCTATTCTCTCTTCCTCAGAGACAGTAAGAATAAAGTCTTGGACTGTCCGCCAGGAGGCACCGCAAAATTCTGCCACTTAGGGAAGCAGATCCCTCATCTTTCATACCTGGCAAAGGACACAGAAATTCTGCACCAGGTAGGAAGCAAAATACCCACCCCATCTTCAAGACACTATGCTCCTGCCAATGCAGAAACTGGACTTTTGCTCCTTGTGAGGCAAGAGAAGTCATGTCCTCCAAGAACCTAAACCCTTCATACCAGCCAGAGGACAGCATGTAGCCCTGGCAGCATCATCACAGCCCTCACTGCCTTCAAAAGGCCCAGCTGCAGCCTGGTCCCAGCAGCTGAGGAGATGCAGTTGCCAAACTGAAAGCAACAGGTCTGCAGCAGCTCAAGAGCAGGAGCCAGAGCCCTTGTGACCCCATGGAAACAACCTCCAGCAGAGCTTGGAGTAATCACACCAGGCAATTCCTTGACAGTGGAATGTTAGTGTTCATGGGGCCAAATTCATCACAGTCTCACAAGTTTAATAAAGTTGGCACATGCTTACAGTCCTCATCTCAAAATTGTCACTTCTCTTCTAAGGTTATGAGACCAATAAGGTAGCTGACTTTAGTATACTAACATTACTCCATGTGCATGATATCCAAATAGTCATATGATAACAGAAATAATCAAATAACCTTTTCTTTTGCAATAGATCATTACATATCATGCAAAATTAATATTTAAGATGTATCCTTACACAGAAAGATTTTCAGAATGTATAAAACCTAGAAAACAAAATGCAAGAAAAACTTTTAGTAAGATGATTTAAAAAAGAGTTAGAAATATGCCTTACATTTATATTTGAACAAAAATATATGTATATAAATGGAATATTTTATACACTAATGTTTATATATTTTCTATAGATTTTATATCTTATATGGTTGATTTTATGGTTATATTTTTTATCATAATTATAATTTGTAGGTATATACATATATATGTGTGTATCTGTGTGATTTTTCAATGATTGTGTATCTATTCCAAAAAAAGCAATCCCTGTCTGGAATTCTGACGTCTTATTAAAAGTTTCTGTTGCATGGATTTTTGGGGTTTTTTCCCCTAAGGTTAATGAAGTCTTCTCTTCCCTAATATTCTGTTTATTATATGGGAAGATATCCTATCAGGAGTTTCTGTACAAATTTTGCTTTGAATCACCCAATGGCAGACTGAGCACCATTCTCTTGGTAATCCTGTCTACCAATCTAGAAAGCAACCTTACAATAACATTCAGTTATTAAAATAGCAGAATCCATGCAAAATTAATTTTGCCCATATCCTGAAAGATACATAAGTACATGCACATACAGATATATATTCATACAGACTATATTACATGCACTCCCTTCTAACACACAGAATCAGTTTGGACATCTCTAAGTACCACAGAGAACTTTGCTTTACATTGTCCTCACTGTTTTTCAAGCCAAAAAAAGCAGAAAATAAAATTCCTTCATGTTCACCAACATTTGTATACAAGCTCTAGAGTCCCCCTGATAAAACCAGGGGGATCATGGTCTAACAAGTGTATTATAATACTGCCTGTGAGGACCAAAATTGTGTTTTATATAGATTCCATTGGCATCCATGACTCAAAAGACACTGCTGTGTGTCCAAGGGACAAATTCTGTAGTCAGAACCCAAATAATCTACTGAATTCGATGTAGACTGTGAGAAGAATATTTTTGTTCTTGTACATTTGTACATTTTCTTGGGGAGGGGAATAAAATGGCTGAAACAGTTGAAATGAGGTAGAGCCTCAACAAATGGTTTCCTCAATAGTAAAGCTTCCTTCATGCATGGTAGTCTTTAGCTCTTAGGAGCAGATTGTGAAATCTGTGATCTACACAGACTGCCAGATTTTCTACAGCATCAAAAATCTGCTGGATGCAGCAGATCCATGATGGGATGCAGCCAGAAGTGTTTTCTATCCCAGGCTCAGAGAATACAAGGCCTAAACAAGGAAACACTTTTACTCGTCACAGTCAGGAACAACATCCAGTCAAAACACAACTAGGGAGACAGCCAGAGGATGCTGTCCTCCAGCTACTTCCCTGGCATCTCCTTTACAGGAATAGTAGCAGAGAAGGAGGACTAGCATTGACCTACTGTATGACTAGAGCCAGTAGAGAAGTTAAAATAGGGGACTATCTTGTGCACATCATCTCCCCTGAATGGGAGATGTTGAAATGGGGACTTCCATTCTCACTCCTTATCCTGAGATGAATTGACTGAAACAGCTTCCCTAAATGTCTTATATGATACACTCCAGTTTTCTTTAGCAGTACAGATGAGCACTTTATAACAAAATATTAGAGTAATCTCATGTAGATTTGAAGTGGCAACCTCCTGAGCTAAAAAATATGAATGCCACTTTCTGACATCAGACATACAAAGTCAGGCTGCCTCTGACAGAAAAGAAGAAAGAAAGTCAAATATCCAAAAAAATGTCCTGTTCCCAAATCATATGAGCCTGAAAATGACTTGTTTGGTTCCTGCAGTCACTGGACCATGTGCAGAATAAAACAGATAGCTGTTTGCAGTAACGCAACAACTCTTGAAAGTCTTTCTATGACTCTCTTCTTTTCTCATATCAAAACTCTTGTTATGCTCTGCCTCTTCCATGAGGATACTTATTCTTTTAGTAATGCTGCCAACAGTTACAAGATGTTCCATTCTTGCCTCTGCAGCAAATATATTCACTTATTAATCAAAGGGAACAGTCTCCTTAGCACTCTGCTTTTCAGATCTACTGATTCTTGAACCAAAAAGATAAGGAGGGGAAAAAACTTCCAAGGAGGCTGTCAGAAGCCAGAAAGTAACGGGTCACAAAAATGTTCAATAGGTTGCACCAATATTCCTGTTTGATGAGTGTGTATATGGTTTCCTCAGATTGAATTCCCTTTGATCTGAAAAAAAAAAAAAAACCGACTCAGAATATTACTCCTTCTGATGCAGAAATGTCAGGAGGAGTAGGAGAGGGAGGAGGAGTAAAACTGACTCATCTTGAGAGTCAGATTCAACAAACTCTAGATATGTTATCCATCAAGAAGACTACAATCAAATATATGAACAATAGATCTAGCCACATGGATGATGAATGAGGAGTCAGAACTAGGTCGGATGAAAGGTCACTAAAAGCATCAGTCTATGATACTAAGAGAGGTCATTTTGATGTGATTAGAGATCATACAGTTAGTATAGCTTACCATTTCATATAAATAAGATGGTAGGACTACAGTACATTTTCAATTAAAGAAAAAAAAAAAGGCAAAAAGCGAAGCTATTAAAAACTATTATTTATATTCTGAAAGAAAGGAAAGAAGGGGTGGGAGGAATGCAGACAGTTTACTAGTCAGAAAAAATAAAAGTAAAATGTCCATTGGCCATACCACACCACAAGAGGACTCTATTTCCTGTAACAGTGCTACAGAGAGAATCAGAATGATAATGACCACATTTAAAGTAATTAAAAAAATATTGAAGGTCTTGGAAATCCCTAATGACCAAACATTTGCTCAAGATCAGGGCATAGTCTGTTTGCAAACTATGTACTGCCCAGTAGCTTCACATTAGGTCAGACCAGACTGGTGTAACATACAACCACCCCAAAGAACTTTGAAAACTCACTGGGTTCTCTGACTAGGGACAACTTCAAAGAATACTTTGCTTTACTCAACCCAAGAGATATTTGCATATAAAGTGCGTGCAAAAGGAAGAGGCATTATTCCTTACACATCTGACTCCAAATCATTTACAGCTGCCCTCATTAAACAAACAAACAAACAAACGAAACCAACCCCACACCAAACACCCTCCCCCCCACTGGCAAGAAAACCCAAACCAACCAAATACAGTATACATAGAGAAAAGAAATAGAACAGGGAAAAAACACTTAAATAACAACCAGGAGTTTCTAATAACAGCAGAAAAAAATGAGTTGATCATGTTTGTTTCAAATGTGTTTGAAACACATCTGTGTTGTACCTCACAAACAAGTATCCTTTTTTTCTTTTAATCTTCACACTAAGTTTGCCTCCTAATGCTTTTTGCCAAATTCAAATAAAGTAGTTTAATTACTTCTGCTGGCACTAATTTATAGCCTGTAGATTCTTGCTAATTAAGAACCCTAATCACTGTTTCAATCTTCTCCATCATACCTCTATCACCTGATGTGATTCATACCTGCTGATTCCCTTTAGGCACCAAAGCCATATATCAGAAAGACATTTCCTAGGATAAAAGTAAACTTTTTAACTACATAAGAGTTAAATCAAGGAGACTTTTATGCCAAAAATTTATCCTTGCAAGTTTTAAACAAAACATCACAAATCCTATATTCTAGAGAAAGTCAATGCTCTGAAAAAGTCTGCAATTCAACTTGAAAAGATTTTTGGCTTCTAAAACAAGACGTCTCCAAACAACTGTTTTTCATTGAATTGCTAGTTCTTCCTTGAAAACCAAAGGTCAAGAGTAGCAAAATCATGACTACCAAGAACATCAACGCAAAAAACCAAGAATACCAACTTTTACTTGCAGTGAAACACAGGAAAAATTTAGCAATGAGAAAAGCAAACAAATTTCAGAACAAAACATATCTTTGCTAGTTCTTTATTCTGTTTGTTAGTTTCTCAAAATGTCCACTTTTACATAGTCCTGTTCAGGAGAACTTAGGGATTTTTCAAATATTGTCATGATAAGACTTAGTCCTAGTTAATGCATATTCATTCAAGCATTATCTGTGTATTACTGTACTCCTGGAATAGCATATACTGTAATCAATCCTAAGTTACCAGTTTTTCATAAGCATATCTGCTATGAAAAGCAAAAACCTAGTGATAATACAAAAAGACAGTAAAATCAATATAGATTTTACAATAAAAATGCAGGTTGTCCCGGAAGAGGACACCAACACCTTCTTTTGCTGAAATCCTTACAATGTTATTCTCAGAGGGTTTCTTGTGCAATAAAACATTTTCAATTCTTCAATGCCTTTTTTAAAAAGGTAATGCTTTAAATAAATTGTAATATACAATCCTTCTTATCCATAAGGTGTTTGAAACAAATAGAGGGATGGCTTAAAACAGCCAGGATATATTTCATGTACCTAGGGTGAATTGCTCTTCTTATGAAGCAAAACCATAGAAACTTCACCAGAAAAAGGTAGCCTGGAATAGGCCAACATTAACAGAAAATCCTTCTTACTTGTGCTGGCCTTGATTTGATAAAAATACAGATTTTTAAGGCCAGTTATTTTCATAAAATCATAGCAATGAGATCATAAAATTAAAACCTTCAACTGTGAATAAACACAGTAAATCTAAATTTGATTAATAGAAGTAAGACTTTGTTTAATTAGATCCAAAAGATCTACTGGCAATATTCTGTGATGCTACAATTTCTTATAAGACAGTGTTTTTAAGGATCCTGTATAAAAACTAGATCTTCACATGTGATCCAACAGGACTTCCATACCAGTCACTCAAAAGACAGTGAAATAAGAGATACGCCCATTTAAATAAATGCCATTACACTTGGTAGAACTTTACTTTTCTCATTTACAAAATTTACATAATTCTACACTACCACATGTGGGTGGAGTAGGAGTTCAAAACAAATGAGTCAATATTTTTCTTCAGGAAAAATACCATTAGCAGAGCATTCATGAGCAATCATATAATCACAGGCAACTGTCCCAGACCCATAATATATGACGACAAACACCCTTTAAAGAAACATCTCAGACAGGGAAAATGCTTTGCGTATGGAAAAGCCAAGATGTTATTCCAAGAAAGCCAAGATGTTTTTCCAAAAACAATGAACTTAAGTGAAGCTTGACAACTTTCCTGCATCCAGTTATAACATAGTTCTCCCTCAGCCATAAAATGAGATTATTAACATTCCTATTCTGCCAATTTTTACATCTTTTGCCTGATCATATTTGAAGCTCTTCAGTGCAAAGACTTTTTCTTATCCTTCTGAGATCTACCTCAATGGGTTCCATTATATTCTGCTGAAGAACATAAAAGACATACAAAACCCACAAATTACCATTGCAACACACTGTAAGAGGTAATACTCTAGAACTGAGTAAGTTAAATATCAAAGTTACTATTTATTTTTTTTACCACTTCTTTCATGTAGGCATTTATGCATAACTCCCATGAAAAAGATCAAAAAGACCAGTTTAAACAGATTCTTCTATTCTCTAAAAAATTACTGAGATCCAATCCACTATAAAATTTCTAGCTCATATATTGCACGATAAATTTGGAGAACATCTTTCTGTCAAAATTACTAGGAACATTTTGTAGTAAATTGCCTTGCTGTATGACAGAAAGCATGCATAACTGCAGTCAGTGATCACTGAACTGAGTTCAATACAGAACCAGCAGTGACCATATTTGTTTCAGTAAAGATATTTTACTACTACCTTTTAAACAACAAAGTCTTTGTGTCAAGCAAGAAACACTCTAAAATGGTAAAAGTCTGGATATGAGCAGTTAAGTTAGAGTTTATTACTACACTGGAAACAGAGCACCCTTCTCAAGTGTCACTTCTCTTTGTCATCCTTTACAGACTTATCCCTCCCTTTAAACTCTGCAGCCCTGTAGCCCACAAAACACCATATTGCTGCTTCTGGGAACAAGCCACACTGTCTTTGAAACTACCTCTGCAAGGTCTTGGGGCTGACACCAATCAGACTTCCTTTGACTGGACTTGTCTTGGTCTGCCTGGAGCTTTGCTTTAACTTCTTTTTTGGTGGAAACACAGATTTTCCAAGATGCAGATGGCTACTGCCTGATTTCTATTTGAATAATTGTTTGGTACAATCACAGTTTTTACAGACAGGAGTAACAAGTCATTTTCTGAAGAAGGAAAAATTAGTCCTAATGTAATGGTGTACCATAGAGGAACACAGGCATGCTATGATCACAGATGCCTCGAGTGGAGACACAGAATGCAATGTACTGAGGTAAAAGCGTGAGATGATAAGAAAATGGATCCTTGAGGAGCCCAGGACTGCAAAAAAATCCACCAATAGTGAACTAAGGGAATGCAGATCTGGAAACTGGGCAAAACTAGATGCTGGTGTAACAAAGAGCATAAAGAATAGTACCCAATGTGTTAGATGCTCTATAATAGATTTGATTGTAATGTGAATTTGCAGACTGAAAAGTAAAACCAAGGTACGATAAGGAACATGCAATAGTAGTTCCAAGTGGACACTAGACTGAGGAAGAAGAAATCATCAATATCAACAGTCCTCCTGGCAGAGGACAAAGGAACTCCCAACACAGACATCATCAGCAAAGCTGAAGCCAGTGGGCTTAGGATGCAGAAAAGCATGGGACAGATGAATGAAACACTATTGAAATTCGTAGATAGTAGAAAGTGTGTGTATATAATAATTGCTTTTTCTTCCCTTTACCAGTATTCTTTCCCCTATTTTTTTTTTTTTGTTTTTGTTTTTGTTTTTGTTTTTTTTGCATAACATGTGTCCTTCTGGGCAATAACAAGACAAAGCCTGATTTTATTCACATCCCTGAAAGTCTCCCTTTTTTTATCTGTGCCTTTTCTTCTACTCAGTGTTCAAGTTCCTGATCTCCAAATTACTCCAAAAATAACTAAAACAGATTTGAAAGCCAGATAACACCAAACAAATGACCAGAGTATCCAACTAGTTAAATTTAGGTTATTCTGGCTTACTTTATTCCTACTACAGTGCCATACTAGTCATACTGAACTCAAACAAATTTCTCACTGACCCTTTCAGTGTAGACTCAGTTTCTTTCTTGTCAAACTTAATGCTGATGAAGATCTAATTGTTATATATATTTTTTAGACAACAGATAATATCTCTCTCTTAAAATATCCCAGTTCCTTGTTATGTATATTGGTTAATGTTGGAAGCCAAAAAATTTGACATGGAATATGACCCAAACAGAGCAGTCACAAAGTCACAGAATATTCTGAGCTGCAAGGGACCTACAAGGATCATTGAGTCCAAATCTTCAGGGAATGGCAGTTACAAACATGTTTGCCACCCACCATTGTGAATATGTCATGATTACAAAAAGTTCTGAGGATGTGGGATGTCTCTTTACAGTACGGAAAGTAGAACACTTTCACTAGCCTCTCCCATTACTTCTATTAGAAGTTCATTTTCAGAAATTTCTTTTTGAAATGATGTCCTTCATTCTGGTAAATTACAATTTTAATTTCTGACACCTTTGCCTAAATTTCAACTTCTGACCTACCATTCACATCACTGTCCTTTTTGCTAGAGTCATGTCAAAAAGCATTAACTATCCTAAGAGGACAGTATACAATATTAAAGGAAAAAAAAGGCTCATTTAAAAGTAAAAATTAAATATGATCACAAGTCATGACAATCAGGAAGAGGTAAATAAATTATTATGAAAAAAATTGCCTTTGAATTTTGCCCTATGTTTTCATATTGCAGGAAGGAAAGATGCTGAAACATAGTAACTTGATTTTCTGGGATACTCTCATAACTCAAAGAGAAATCACACAAGCCAGAAGTATGAGTCTCCACAACCTCCAAAGACTTGAGAATTATTGACTTCCATGTCTCTTTCTGGATATAAGTAATCAGATACTTTATCTTTTGCCTACTGCAGACCAGTGAATATGACTTTTGCTATTCTTAATTGTGTCACAGACTCTACTCTGAGCTGCGAGTGCCGATCTCAGCGTAGGTGTGGGCTTGCCTTGACCAGAGCTGGGCTGGTTTAATCTCCTTCCTCAGGAGCAAGTGACTGTTGCCTCCCCTGCCTGAGACTGAGCTCTGTAGGTCCTCCATGGGAAGGGTCTGGAAACACAGTTTCTTAGTTGCTATCTAAGAAGCAGGAGTCCACCAGAAGGTTAAGCACAGGGAGGGGGCTGTAGGGCCATACTCACACTCAGTTGGGAGCAGACAGAAGGCAGCAGCATGGGAAGCACATTGAAATAAGCAGGAGCAGACTCCACTGCTGAGAAGGAAGGAGGTCAACCAGCATCAAAATCCCCACAACAAAGACAAGTGTCCTGCAATCTTCTTGTGATCTTTCCTACCACCCCTCTGCCCATGGAAAACTGACACTGTTAAAGTGGAGAGATGCTGGAAAGGTGAGCACAGCACCCAAGAAAAAGGTCAAAATTTGCAACTTTTCCAGTATAAGAATTTTAAGAGTATTTTGATTAAAAATACTTTGCTGTATTAATTTAGACTCATATTTTTTAACCTGCTTGTTGTCTTTTTTATTAGATTGCTAAGATTTAAATAGAACAGTAGCAAATTCTTGGGTTCATGTTATAGTATGTTTCCTTTTGCCCAGAATAATATTTTGACTGTAAGATGTCATCTATTTATTTTTGATACAACAGAAAAAAGAAAAAAAAAAACTCCAATGAAATATTTAACACTTATAATTAACATAAGAAATAGTATTTAAAAAGTGTCTCTGGGTTCAGATACTGCCTAGATGGAAATAAAAACAAAATCCTAAGTTAGAATGACATCAGCAGCAGTAGCAAACTTCTGTAAGACCACATACACAGTACAAACTGTAACAAAATGAGTTTGGAAAAGCTTTTAATGAATCTGTGCTCTCAGCAAAGCATTAACTTACCATAAGCACAGAAGTACTTTGCATTTAACCTTCAGGGAGTAAGGTTCTGTATTTGACAGTGAGAAGGAAGGAATGGCCAAAAATTCTCATATTTCTGGTAAAACCACCCAGACTTTATGTTCATAAGTACTAGATATAGCCATGTCCCTAAAGAGGAGGCACTAGTGTGAAGAACCTACTGTGATATATTGACTACATCTATACAAAACTACCATATGTAACTAATTCTCATTTAAAATGTAGAAATGAAAAGTTACAGAAAAACCTGTGGATGTTTTATTTTCCTGCATATGCTAAAGATATGAGCACAGATAAATAATGAAAAATTAGCCTTGCTGTTAGACACCTGTTTTTTGAAGCATATTAAAAATTAAAAGAATACTGTGGATGACAAAGGGAAACTCCATGTTTCCGTAAGAGCAGTGTTCAGTATGACAGTAACAGGAAAACAAAAAAGTTTTCAATTCCAACGGGCTGCACTTAGTTTAGCCAAAAGTTGTTTTTGTAATTCAGTGGAGTATACTCATTTTCCTCTGGGCTGCTTTTTTGTAACTTCAAATATTAGTCCTCTGGACTAGCTAATTTAGGTACTTATCTCTCATCTAAGTAGTAACAAAAGTTTCTATCACAACAGTTTTGCTTTCATGCTACGTAAGGTATGTACTATGTTTGTTTTAACAAAGAAAGATATCACTATCCAATATGTATAAAATTTGGAATGTAAATATTAAGACTTATATTAACTGAAATGACTAATCAATAGGAAAACATGAAATTATGCATACTCTTTATGTGTCCCATCTACCCACAGATACAAATTCTCCAGACTCTCATCAGAGCTAATCCCTGAACAACCTCTGTGTTTATGCAGTGATTGATACATTGCACATGCACACTAAAGGATCAGGGACCAAAGTCGATTTCAGCCTCTTCAAAAGACTGCTTCATTTACTAGTCTGAGATCTAGTGGTCCCTTATACAGGCTTGTTCTGTTTCAAAAATCCCTCAATCCCTGGTTCCACTGGGGTTTAGCTTTGGCATGCACAAGGGGTGTCTTTAGGGGTTTAGTCACTCCTTCACAGCTGAGAAGTGTGAAGAGCAAGGTGATCTAAGCTAATGTGCAGAGAGATAGAAATCCTTCCTCCAGGTGCTACTCAAAGGTCTGCTCATATATCTCAGATAAGTACTCCAGCACATGCCTTTAAAAAAGAGAGGTGCCTGACATGCAGCCTATGCTTACTATTCTCTTCTGGTCACCTCTGCTGAGCCTTGATCAATTGAAACAACCACTTAGTCACTTTTACCAACAAATGTATAGAAATTCTAGTAAATCTAACTTGCCTAAACTAGCTGTCACCTCCTCTGCAGATGCTAAAGCCTAAAGAGGGTCTTGTTTTTTTTTTTGTTTTTTTTTTTTAATCCATATTCCTGTTGTTCCCAGATTTTTCTTCAATTTGCCAACGCTGAAAATGTACCAGATATTCAGAGTAGGATTAAATCTATGGATTCGAATGACCAGATCCACATTGGTATTTTAAAACAACTCCATAGACATGCAGACAGCTACACGTCAATACCTGAGATGTCTTACTCTGTGAGCCGAATGGCAACCCCTACAGAAGAATTGTAAAAGAGTAAAGCTAAGAGCAAAGTTGCCATAAATGAGAATCCCAAACATTATGCCTGAAATCTCTATTCCCTTTTGAGCTGTGAATGAGGAGGAGTACTGGGAGTTCAGCTGAGGCGCTGTTCCTCAGATCCTAGCTTGCTCTCAGACTTCCCTTACATGCACCTAACTCTGCACATCTCACCTAAATGTTTTTATTTCCACAGAAGCAAGGGAACATTTCACTTCTTCTACAGACATTAAACAATGCTAGAAGAGAAGGAGGTAAGAGGTCTCCAAATACTTTACTTCAATGTAGCTTTTACCATTGCTTTTTCCCTCTTGGATCTTCTTGCTCTATAAATAACTCCAGTTACTACACAGAAATGCCAGTAGCATATGTGAAACTTGTAGACTTCAATTTTGGAGAGAGATTTTAAAATATCAAAGAAAAAAAACAAAATAAACAAAGGCAATAATTTCACTCGTGTGCACATTGTCAAAGGCGGGAGGTGTAGCATTAGAACAGGATCTACATGTCTTCAAACTAGAGAAGACACACTGCTAATAGTTTGTATACATCTCTAGCTATAACAGAAGCTCGAGGATATTTCTTTGTTGAACTTAAATGTTCAAGTCCCTAGAAGTGGCAATTCCCTTTTTTCTTTTTTTTAAAGAACCTAATACAAATCTCAAAGGAAGTCTTTGTTAGAGGTTTTTATAGAAGGTAGAAAGCTGTCAAACTTCTTAAAAAAAAAGAAATCTGCTGCTTCTTGTGTCTTTTGTAGATGCAGTTTGGCAAAAGAAGGAAGAAAACAGTAGAAATATATCCCTGAGACATGCATCTAGACTTTTTTAGGTGTTTGGCATAAGCAGCTAAGTTTGAAATCAGGAAATGTCAGTGGTATCTGATTATCACCTCCCACTGCCACGTGTACTATTACTTGTCTTTTTGCTGAGCAAGGTGGGAAATGCCAATATTTATTTTCATGGAAAAAAAACCAGGATATGCAATTTTTTTTATTATTATTATTTCTAGGCAATGAACTAATGACTTCTAAAAAGCAAATTTAACACACAGTTTTTCATGATGGCTCACTGAATTACTCTATTTCTTACCAGATAAAAAATTTAAGGTAAAGAGTTTTCAATTTTTCATAACATTGCTACAGCCCTTCTTGTTTGCTTTACTAAAGTCCATTTCTTTCAATAAAATTTCAAGACATAACTAATTTACCAGTCTCAAATTCGGAACAGAACCTTATAGCTACATCAACTTCTTCTGAAATAGATGTGCAGCATAAAAAGATCAGTGAAAATTAAAAGTCAAATCATATTCTTTGAGGGATGTTCAGAGAGGGAAGACAATCTCCTAAAACCTTCAGTATCATCCTTATCTTCTATGATCTCTTGGGATATATTCTTATAATATGAACTGCCCTCATACCAACAATATAAAAAATAAAGATTTTATGTGCATGTCATAAACTCTCTGTTAGCAAAGTGCAGATATAATAAGTTATTGAATATTCTAACAAGCCTTCAAGAATGTATTCTGACTTTGTAAATGCATGTTTGATTTTGGCAATGCAATGCCTATGCAATTAAGATAAATGAGATAATCATGCACTTATATCACACTGAAACTTTAATTGTAGATATCACAAAACTCAATAACAAGTTCCTACTCCAAATGAAGCATACTAATAGATATATAAGAAGGTTCCCAAAAACTCGGTAATAGTGCAGTCATGTGAACAGCAATATTACAGCTTTTTATTGGTTTCATACTGTGAAAGACAGTAAATTTCAATTTTGTGATGTTATTCAACACAATTTGATCTGCCATTTTATGCCACTGTGCTCAACAACAACAAAAGATATTAGACAAGTAATAGAATGAGAATTTGTTAAAGCCAACTGCCTTGTTCCATTATAGGGATGATAGGCTGAGAAAGAGGCAATAAATTAGATGCAGAATTTTCAGGCTATTAAAAGAAATTAATTTTGCTCTGATTATGCCAGTGAGACCAAAAGAAAGAAAGAAACAAACAAACAAGTCTGTATGTTTTTCTGTAGTTTAAAAAACACTTAGCTCCATAAAGAAAAAAGTCAAATGCTACATCTAAATTATAGTCTCTGTAGATTTATTCACTTTTAGGTCCTTGGGTGTAAAGGACATGTTCCATGCTGCTGACACACACTTTACTTCTTTTTCACTAATGTATATTGGTTTCTGGTATATCAGATACCAATTTATGACTTCCTAGGGGGGGAAAAAAAAAAAAAGAAGAATATTCTCATGCTATAACCTGTGCTTTCCATCTTTTGTAGTTTCTGCTATTGCTTAACACTTTGGGACTTCTTTAATATAACTAAAATTTTCTGTATTGGCTTTAGATATGCCCTAAACCTAAATATATATAAAATACAATTTCCATCTTTTTTGACTGCATATTTGGAAATCTTTGAAACATCTAGAAAATGCACAGAGTAATGTTGATTTTTCAACAGACAAAAAACAAAAACAAACAAAACCATCCGAGATCAGTAAAATGCTGAAATGTCTGTTGATATAGATTTTAGTGATAAAGCTACAGTATCTACAATATTTAATTCCTGCAGCAGTGGTCTAACATTATTCACTGAAGAATCTAAGAATGAAAAATGTCAGAGAGCTACTCTCTTTCCATAAACAATCCTAACATTCAACTAGTCAAAAAACATTAGAAAGAGTCTGGTGTTTTGTTTAAAGCAGTTTTATACCAGTCTTCCCCAGAAAATCCCTCTAAAGATTTATTAGGTACCTTATCCTTTAAAATGCCTCTGAGAGTCCCCTCACACATTTACAGAAAGTAGTTCTCATAAACCAGCTTTATAGCTGAAGAGTTAATTTTTTCACAAAGAAAGAGAAACATTCATTATACCATCAGATGACACATACAATAAAAAGAAAATTTCCAATATCAATGCTAAACTAAAATTACTGGCGTTACACTACTAGTCACCTCAGAAAATTTGTAGTAAAAATATGTACCTTTACAAAAGTCAATTTACAGTCATCAAATCTACCCAAAAATGCACTCAATCTAGCAAAATAATAGCAAAATTAGCTTCCTAGATTTGTACTTCAGATAAAATATATTACATAAATATATTTGTAAAAGCAAATTTTATTTGGCAGTTTAAAACAAAACTAAATAAAAACTTCCTTCCTATTGTAGGCAAACTACCCCTAAAAATTCAGAAGTAAGCAGAAACAAACTATATTGTCAAAAATAAAACCAACCACAGAAATTACAGATCAGATACAAAAACCTTATGAAGAATCCAATTCATTTCCCTGTCATCCTACAATTCAAATCAAAATAAAATATCTTCAAGGACCTTATTTAATAACAACTCAGCATCCTGCTCATTGTTTTAATGTTAGACAATTCTGCAGAACTGCAACTTCTTTCAATTTCTCCAGGCACATGCTACACTTAATAAGATTATTTAAAACTTCTGTAACAGAAGTCATACATCTCATTCAATAACAGCCACTGATGTTTATATGCCATGTGATCATATGCCATGCCATTGTGTCAGCAGAATCCAATAATTTTCACTAATGCATTGCCAAAAAAAAAAACCAAACAAACAAACAAAAAAAACCCAGGGTATGTCTCCAGATGACTTACAAGGAAATTCATTAAAAATAAGCCTCTAGACAAATTCAATTCAATATTTCTAAACCATATAGACAAACTGATAGAAGCTAAGTTTGCCATTGTTAATTTGACCTTCTGTTTCCCTTAGGAATTTACACTCCTTTCAGAGAGAAGCAAATATAGCCACTTGGGCTACTCAAAAGGGTCATGTATTTATCTTATGACAGGCATTGATTACACTATTTTGATAAGTCAGCTAATGAATAGCTAGTAAAAACTAGCTTGCAGTGGAAGTCTGCCAAGGTTCTATTTAGAAAACCACATCCAGATATATCAAAAACTCTTTACAGATTAATGAAAAGGGGAAAAAAAAAGAAAGTCAATACATTAATTATGCTCAAAACTGAATATTCCAGCTACGTGGAAATAAATGCACTTTGCTTCACCACATATTGTCATTTTAGTTTTAAAATAACTCCCTGTTTGAGAGGGAAATGGGAGATGGTAAAATTCCCTTAATCAAAAAAACGTAGCATTCTTAAATCTTGACTTGATTATTCAAAACTTCTATTTGCTATGACAACTGTGCAAACATACCAAATACATGCCATCTAACAGAGCAGTGTTCCTGTGTTTATGATACAAATTATCCCAGTGATACCATGCCATCCCAAAATAAATGGCAATAAACCATGAGAAGACATTTACATATAAACACTAATCCAAGAAGAAATAAAGACAGCATTCACTGGGTCTAAAGTCTAATCCCAAATTCAGTGTCAAGATAATTTATTTCTCTGATTTGCTTCTGGAATGAAAGGTCCCAAGCACAGTACATCATTTCAAGCTCTGGAACCTTTAATGCCTTTTTCCAGTATGTACTCTACTTTTCACAGAGGGTAATACATCTCTAAACCAGACAAAAATCCCACAATATCCTGCATGGATGCAATTTCTCAGTGGATGTACAGTGCAGCAACTATTTTACATCATTTACTTTAGAGACTATGGTGCTCCGGGACAGATCAAAAGTGTGAACATGTACAAATGTTGGCAACACAGGCTCCCTAATACACACTTACTAATTTAATAAAGAAAATTTTAGTGGTTCATATGCAATCCCATGTAACTCCATGAAAATGTAACATACTTTGAAAATATTGGCTGCCTCATAAAAAATTTAAATATCAGTTGTAAAGCAGATTGCATTGTACATGAATTATGGTATCCTTTAACTCGAGAGCCACATAAATAAAAGTCTAATATAAAAAGCTTTGCTAAAACAATCTTGACCAACGGCATAACCTGGCTCTTGTTCTTTACCTCCATTCTTATGCACTAATATCCCCTTCACTTCTTTGTTCAGCCCTCCATTTAATTCATATTTAGCTCTATGGCCAGCATATACAACTACTCTTTGGAAGCACCTTTCAAGGCAACCCAAGAGCAAGTCTCCCACTGTTCATACTGCATAGCTGCAGTGCATCTGCAGGAGACTGCCCAGCTCCAGCATTCATCCCTGTTTCCAACTTACACGTCCCTAAAGCCCTGGAGACAACACCACACAATATGCTCTCCACTACAGCATGTGCAACTAACATTTTTTGGTCTATATAGGCAAGCTGCACTGATCCAGAAAAAATGTGAATGTAAGCATGGCAGAACCTCCCAGACAATCAAAGCACATGAATAAACACAGCCAGGAAAGCCAATCCTGTAACAGGTTTCTTTATAGGCATTTTTTTCAGATGGAAGGCCAGGATTAGACAGACCACGATGCCCTTGCTGTCTGTCTCTGCACTGGAAAACCACCCACGATGTGCTGCCACCAAAATACACAGAACCTGCCTGATACAAAGAGGACTAGGAGTGCTTCCTCTAGGCCACAGAGAAGTAACTAGAGAAAGAGCACAATTACAGAAATGGCAGAGACCATCTAAGGAGCAGCTGGAAATACTCCAGCATTTGTAGTGAGCCAACACAGGTAGCCAAACACTGAGGGGAGCTTCACTGTCTCCAGGTCCACATTCTGTCTGGGCCACAGTGATTTTTATTTCTCCTCACTGCTGCCAGTACACTTCACAAGCTGGCATATCCAGGGTCTATGGGAGAGGGAAAGTGTACAAAAAAGAAACCAAATAAGCTCTTTAGATTGTCAGTAACTAAAACAGTCAAGTAGCAGCAGTGGGAAAGGACTGGAAGCATTTGCTTGGAAAGTCCTTTTGTTAACTAATAAAAGGGTCAATATCTACCCAGGGCAGAATGGGCTGAACAGTTTATTTACAAAGCAAATCTTCAGCTATCAGAGGCTCAGCGTCTCGGCACCCAGTAAGAGCTGAAGATACAGCTCAAGGCCTTGTGAACACTGTAATTCATGAGAATTTTTTGGGTCAGCAACATCAGCAAAGCAGGTATATATCCTCATATGACACATTTTTGATTCATCTATGTCTCTGGGAAAAAAAAAAAATCCAGCTAAAATTCTGGGGAAACCTCAGACGGGTAGAAGATACTGCTAATGATCAGTAAGGTCATGGAGTGGACATAGGATTGTCAAAGATGTTTCTGATATTGCTCCAGGAAAGCTGTCATGATTCCTGAGACACCAACCAGGGAAAAAAGTGCTAGGTAGAGGATGAGCTGTAATGACAACAATAACCATGCAGACTCACTGCAGAACTGCTGTGCTACAGGCTGGCACAAGCCTGGTTATGGCGAGTTTCCAGAGCACAATTCCTTTCTGCTTCTGGGCTCTGAGTCAGAACTAGAAACAAATGTGTAACCTCCCTCATGTCAAGGACAATTCATCAGAAAGAGCCATGAAGGTTATCTTGCACATTTGAAAATTAGTGATCAGTGGGTGGTTATCTGATGTCTGATCCCAAAGGGTTTACCAGAAATATGGACAGCCCGTAACATACAGTTTTACAATTCTGTGCAGGACTCCTCAGAGATCAGTGTGGCTGTGGTGGGTTGACCTTGGCTGGATGCCAGGCACCCACCAAAGCTGCTCTGTCACTCCCTTTCTCAACTAGACAGGGGAGACAAAATAGAAAAAAAGGCTTGTGGGTTGAGATAAGGACAGGGAGAGATCACTAAGTGGTTACTGTCACATGCAACACAGACCAGTCTTGGGGAAAATTAATTGGATTTATTATCAATCAAATCAGAGTAGGAAAATGAGAAATAAAACCAAATCTTTAGAATATCTTCCCCTCAACCCTCCCTTCTTTGGCTTAACTTTATTCCCCATTTTCTCTACTTTCTCCCCCTTAGTGGTGCAGGGAGATGGGGAACGGGGGCTGTGGTCAGTTCATCCCAAATTGTCTCTGCTGCATCTTCCTCCTACGAGAAAGAACTCCTCACACTCTTGCCCTGCTCCAGTGTGGGAACACTCCCACAGGAAAGAGTTCTCCATAAACTTCTTCAATTGCAAGTCCTTCCCACAGACTGCAGTTCTTCACAAATTGCTTGAACATGTGTCCTTTTCACAGGATGCAGTCCTTCAGGAACAGCTTGCTCCAGTTCATCTCACCTGTGGGGTCACAAGTCCCACCAGCAAACCTGCTCCAGCCTGGACTCCTCTCTCCAGAGGTTCATAGGTCCTCCCAGGAGCCTGTTCTAGTGCAAGCTTTTCACAGGGTCACAGCCTCCTTCAAGCAGCCACCTTCTACAGCTGAAGAGAAATCGCTGTTCCAGTGCCTGGGACACCTCCTTTCCCTCCTTCTTTACTGACCTGGGTGTCTGCAGGGCTGTTTCTCTCACATATCAGCACTCCTCTCTTCTCTGGCTGCAATTTGCTTCTACACAGTACCTTTTCCCCCTTTCCTCCTAGGTTATCCCAGAGGAGCTACTGACATCACTGATGGGCTCGGGCTTGACCAGCAGCCAACTGGCACTGGCTCCATTGGATTTAGAAGTTTATAGGAGCTTCTCACAAAAGCCACCCAAGCAGAATCCCCCCCTAACAAAACCTTGCCACACAAACCCAGTGCAATGACCCATGAGATAAAGTGGGCAGAGAGCAGCACAGGCAGCCAGCTGGTGGGCCTCATTCCTGCTCCACTTCTAGCCCTTTTCTTCTATTGCTAACACCAGATTAATTTCTACTCTGATTATAATTTTTTTAAAAATTATGCCAAGTCAAGGCAGTAATCAGATCTCCTTGAAAGCTTCATGAGATCTCAAGAGTTGTACAGAGTACAGGTAGATCAAGAACAAGAACAGCAAACTTATATCTGACAGGTGCATCTGAAAGCATCAGTCTGACTTCTAGTAAAGACAAATCTGAAGCATTTTACAAGAACCTATGAATCTGAATGATGAACAAATACCCCAGAATGAGACACTACCATTAGCATCATAGACTTCTAGGTTATAGTTCTAAGTAAGCAAAACAAGTACAGCCACAAATTCTAGGTGAACCTCTAAACTTAGAAGCAATAACTGCACATACATTCCTTATGCTTCAGTGCTCCTTAGACTCTCTTTGTTAGATACTATCCAATGCCAATATTTTCTTCCTCACAAGTCAAAGCAGAAGAGTAAAATCAGAGGCAAACAGTTTCAACAGACTGGCATTCTATTATTAGCTCTTCATAGACCTCCAATGGACAACTAACTTGCCATATATTGTAATTTAAGCTCTCAAAGCATGACAATAAAGAAACATACACCAGTCTCAAAAGGTATTGTGATAATTAGTTCATTCATTATAAAGTATTATGAATTTTTCAAAAGCAAAAAGCTGCAGAAAGATATTATACTGCTATGAAACCATAACAGGATACACAGGACAAATGTTGACAAAGGCCATAGAGGATTACGGCCTTCAAGTAAATAATTTTTATATCTTGGTGTTTTTATGAACCTTATCACTGTAAGGTCTGAACAACTCAAAAATACTAATTAACTGAGCCTTTTTAATTATTCTCCCTGCTTACACAAGGGAAACCCTAGACACAGTCCAATCTAAGTTCTCCTTTAACACCAGATGAGTCAGAAGAAAGGAAGGACAAAGCACAGTATGTAATGCTGATACTTACTGACCTAACACATTCTTCCAAGAAGGCTGTGCGAACCAGAGCAATCTCTGAGTTATCTGAATTCATACACAAGGTCTCATGCTGCCATACGTGAAACATTTATAAGCTTCTCAGTGGGGGGTCCAAATGCTCTACACTTTCTGCATAACCAATAAGGCTTAAACTCGTAAAACAAGCAATGTTAATATATTCAAGGCTCATTCCCTTGGACCCAAGACTGTTTCTCAAAACATTTTTAATAAAGGATCATGGATTTAAAAAAACAAAAACAAAAGCAAACAAACAAAAAAAAACAAAACAAAACAAACAAACAAAAACAAACAAAAAACCCTACAGTATTGTAAACTATGTAAGAGATAACATTATTTCTTGCTAATAGCAAGACTTTACCAATCTGTTTGATTCTTCTTGTACATGCTTCACTGAAACTACAAAGTAAGCAAAAGGTGCAATTGTTCTGTTTCATTAAGCTGCTGAAAAAAATCTGTAAGTGCATATAATATGAAAATTATCAGGTGGACTACAACAATGCTTAAAGTCCTCAACTCTTTTGTTCTAGTCCCAGGGGACAAAAACCAAAAAACAAACAAACAAAAAAACAACCAACCAACAAACAAACCAAAAAACCCCCAATGAACAGAGAGATTTAGTTAATTGAAAAATGGAGATTTTTTATCTACAGTGGAGTTATATTAATTAGGAAAAAATTATATGCTATTTACTCAGCCAGTCAACATGCATCTTCAGTGAAAGGGCTCTCGGATAATTTAAAGAATGTATCAGGTCTCATCTATTTTTGGTTCTGGTTTGGTTTGGTTTTGCAATGGAAGCCTCAGTCTCTTCCCTCTTTGAAACAATGCAGAACTGATCTTACAAACAAATTACTTTAGTGACAAACTGTGCTAGTATTTCAGCTAGGAATAGGAATCAATGATGAAATACAAAATGCACTCTTTTGCTTTTTAAACACAGAATATATGAGCTCCTCTCACCTTTTTGAAAATAGATGCTTCCTTTTCTTTGCTCTTTCTGCCCTCTTTATTCAGATATCTACACCGATAACAGTTTAACTGACCTGTCCATGCCGTGCCTTTGTCTTCCTTTTAACATGATGCGTTTGGCTATTTTTAGGGCAAAGCCTTTGGTGACAGAAGCACTGTTCCTATCAATCCACAGACCATAACTAATGTAAAACATCATGATCATGTGAAATAATGTCTGGGAAGGATAGCTATGACAAGCTTGGAATTCAGCACTTACTCATGTGACCGACTGGATTTTTCTAAATATATTTTCAGTGTCAATGCAACACAAAAGTTAAATGAAAGCACAGTTTCTAGGTACCAGATACAGCTCAACCAAGCACAGAAGCAGGAACTGAGGGATTAATACCTGTCCTTGCAGGTAGAGTTTCAAAGTCATTTTTGCATGAGATGACACAACCTTGAGAATTCAGTAGTACCATTGCTAAAACTCTGAGAAGCAGAGGGCCTTTTCTTCCTATTTCATCTTCCTAACAAGCCTATGTCCATATATGAGAAATGATACTTCATGAAACAAAAATATCAGCATGCTGGATGCTACTGTGTAGCCTTCTCAGATACAAATCTCTCCTTTGAACAACATAAACTGTACCCATCTCTCAGTGAAACTGAAAGCAGTATTTTTTACCAAATTGCATGCTCTGGCTTTGGGATGAGACTGCATGAGGTCCTGAAGATACACTCTCAAAGCAGGGCTGCCCTTGGTCTAAAGCTATGGAGTCCTGCAGGGCAGCATATGCAGCCCAAAAAGAAGCTTCCCTATACAGATGCATAGCCATGCCAAATGATAAACTAACCATTTTGCTGCATTATACTGGCTATTTTAAGCTGAAAGCTGGACAAGGCACTGTCCCTACATCAAACTTGTTCAGAAAGGGGGTTGTCTCCATATGTTTACCAGAGGATGTTTCCTGCAATGGGTACCTAAGAGAAGGAAAGGATGAGTAATTACTAAGTTTTGGACAAAAGTTTCTGCTCCTTAGTAATGAAAAAAATGCAGTCATTTGTGATATACTTATCCCTTTTTTTCAAGTTCAGAAAATATTCCATTCCAAATGACAAAACCCTTATCTCCAAATGGGCCATTTATCTAAAAGCCCACATCTTTACCTTCCATTAAAATCAAACAGGTGCAAAACAAGTGCTG
Source organism: Scytalopus superciliaris (assembly GCA_013400415.1). Taxonomy (NCBI): domain Eukaryota; kingdom Metazoa; phylum Chordata; class Aves; order Passeriformes; family Rhinocryptidae; genus Scytalopus; species Scytalopus superciliaris. The sequence goes on from VXBX01001799.1 coordinate 45,242, forward strand.
GTTTAATTTGGTTAGTGAGCATTTTCATCTGGAATTTTTTACTGGAAGTTGTTTTTTTAAACAATGTGAAAACAACACAGCTCCCTCATTTCTTAGACTGAATATCAATGGTAAAACAAGAAGGTGAAAACTCTGGCAACACTCCATTCCAACCACTTCTAATGTTACTTCTGTCTAAGGAAAAGATAACTACTATTTGGTTTGTATACAGTGAAGCTGTCTATGAGGTGTAGCCTAAAAAGATAATGACAAACTCTGCCTCACTGTTCCCAACTGGCTGCATTATATGAAATTAGTATTACAATTCAACATTAACCAATTACATCTTTCTGACAGGTAGTATTGGTATCTTCCATATACTTCATGACATTGAATATCCTTGTTTATAGTATCTGACAAGGCAAAGGTAACTAAGAGAAGGCTGACAAGCTTCATATTTTCATGACAACACACAAAGATGAATCCTGTTATACTTCATGTGCATGTTCACAGCTGGCACGCTGTCAAGGGGCACTGTAATATGAATTAAGGTCAGCATATGAATTACAGTGTCAGTGTGTGCACAGCTGGACTCTTAGAAACAGATGCAAAGACTCATGTCTTCCTACCACTATATTCACACATAACTGTATCTACTATTCCAAAAATAACCATCAAAATAGCAAAAGTAACATCGAAGTGTCCTTATTTGCCTGATATTGGCCTCTGTGAATACACTGTTTTTTATTACATAAAAAATAAATATGTACCATTCTCATCTTATCCAATACCAGATCTCTGCATAGAAAGATGCTTCCCCACATGCATCATTCTTCCCATGTACTATGGAAGAACCTGAGCTGCCAGCAATTCTTTCAGGTTTTCCCAGCAATTGATTGTTTCTTTACTTACATCTTAGAAGCTGCCTTGCCAGCCTCAGTCCCTGGCAGGAGGAGCACAAAGGCCATGGAATTGGACCTCTGTGGTCTGGAGCAGTAATCAGGGTCCTTGTCCCATGTGGAAGACCCTGGATACTTGACTTCACTGGGGTTGGAGTCAACACTTCAATGACAGTTAAATGAAGAAGGAGGATAATCTCAATTTAATATCATGGAGTTAGTTTTCACTGTTTACCATTAAACAAAAGAAACTCTCCAGGGAGGCAAATCTCTAATCCTATTTATTTCATAGCAATGAAGCTAATTTACAAGGGCTTTTTCCACCTGCTGATGTTTTGCTGCAGACTATTGGCACTGCAGCATAGGTGCCACCAAGACCCTCAAGAGCCCTTCCCTCTGGCTGCTGAATTCACTGGGAGCAGTGTGGCAGTGCAAGCTAGCCTCCCCTGAACCCATCTGTGCTAAAACAGGACAGGCAGGGGACAGGTGATGGCTTACCCCTGTTCTTCTGTCAGGCAAAATGGAGCTGCCAAACTGAAGACCATCAGGCAGTTTAGATTAAATTAACCCACATCTCTGAAGGGCAGCCTTTCCCTCTTTCTGGTTGATGAGCAGTGTTAATATGCCAGCTATATTCTAGACTTACTGAAAGCCTAGTCCTGTGCAGACTAAATACATTGAGTATTTGGTAATATTTCTTATTTAAAAACATGTCATTTGTGCTAATATCACTTTCTTCTGACTGGAATTAGTTTACACTACATTGAAAGGCCTATTCCATTGACCAAGAAATGGAGTAAATTGAGAACATTAATGACACGTTGAAATAAATGACTGCTTTCTCCTCTATTAGTCATGTTGAATTTAGAAGAAAAAAAAAAAAACAGATGTGAGACACAAACTGTGGAGCATGCTTTTCTTAACAGTAATAGATGGAATAATTGAATGAAAACAAAACTAATTCCAAGTGGAAAAGGAATGTTAAAAAAAAAAAAAAAAGGAGGATAACAGAACAGTATTGATTTTTTTGAAACGTTCATGTTCATACTTTTCTATTTTTGCATAATCACAACACCTAATAAAGCTCCAGAAGGATACTGTGCACTGCAAATTTTAATTTATGCAGCATATAGTTCAGTTGCAGTTCTGAGGCAGGCTTACTTCTTAGAGGATTAGAGCACAGTATTATTTTAATGTTGCTCCACAAAGACATTAATTACACGGCATATAGATAAGTTTAAAGCTGGTGGAATTTCAGGCCAAGAAAGCTTTCTAGCTATCTTTTAAAATGTCTTTTGTATACATTTATCAAATTCTGCAGGTTTGCTTGCTGAAACTGATAAATCTTACTTACATTTGAGGAATTTTAACCGAGTCTGTTTGGTGACTCAGATGAGCAGTGTTTAGATCAGTTGCACAGCTCTCCAACCTGCACAGAACTTCTTCCTGTGAGAGCTCTTGCTACTGGTGCCAGAATTAGTCTGTGTATCCATTTTCTATGAGCCATGTTTGTGTTAGAGAAACACAAGCCAGAATCTTGTCAGCTGAACTCGCTACTTGCTGTCTAAGCACTGCTACTGCTGCAGCCATTGAGCAGAATATTTTGATTCCAAGGATAAGATTTATAGCATCTCAAGTTAGTAAATAATGAAAAAGTCACAGCATATACAAATCACACTTGCAGGGTTTAAATTCTGTAAGTTTTACTTTTTTTTTTCCTTCAAAAGTTTCAATAGAAAAAAGACCACATTTGAAAGGCATAAAGGTATCTACAGCTTTTGCTGCAGTATTTGAGAAACATACATTACAGTAAAAAATCACAGACTAAAATAGAAACCCTTAATCAGCAATTATTGTGAAGCAACATAAATCCTGATGTATTTACAGATGAAAACAGGCCACAGAACTCAGCCAAAATACTCCATTTTCAGAAAATCACAATTCTAGTTGAGTTTGTGATATTAAAAAAAAAAAGCAAAGTGTACATTTACAGTCAGATTATAGGCAGCTAGGGTACACTGCCCTCTCCAGTAAAATATGTACTTCCAAATAAATCAAGTCTATGGTTTGCATGGTGCTGTAAATGTGTTAAGTCTGTTACATTTAAAAGTGTATTAACAATTTTCAAAAGAAGATAGAAGATGCCATTTATAAAGCACATTCCTCCAAAATCCTCCTGAGGGCAAATGATACAATTGAAGAGTCACTTTGACACACAGAATGAGGACAGAATTTTGGGATCCATCCATGGGATAAAGGACATATGAATGAGAGAATTAGAGATGTAAAACAGCTTACAGGAAAACAATGGTTTTTCTTTCCTTAGTGTAGTTCATGTGAGTTCATACCCTAAATTCTGTAGTTAATTTCAGGATTAGACATCTCAGGATCTCAGACCTTCCAGTTTATGCTGGTGTTGAATAAAATCAGAAACCTGTCCTTGATATGTAGTTTGGTTCAAAGCTGAGTCATGATTCACCTAAAAGAATCATGAACTTCTGTTAACCTTTCAGTGGAATTAAGTCAAGCAAGTGCTTCCTATTAAAAAAAAAAAAAGGAAACTTGAGTTTCAAACCATACAACTGCACTAATCTTCCACTTCAAAACCAGTAAAATATTAATATCTGCAGACACTTATGCTGGTCTGAAAGAAAAAAAAATAGTTGAGATGTTCCTTCACAGATGAAAAAGGCAAGCAATGTGAAACAGTCATCCCTAGGAAATAATACATATTTGGGAATCTAATTTCACCTACACAATTACTAAAAGTGGTGGGAGTATGTTTCTGGGGTTTTTTTAAGTCAAGACAGATATTTGATTACCAAAATCCAAAGCTTTTCTGTCACAATTTATATTTAACAGTTTCCACTTCATTCAGTAGGGTCTTTTCAGGCTCTTAAACTTAAAGGACTTCATATCTAAAAAAAAAAAAAAAAAAAAAAAAAAAAAAAAAAAAAAGAGAGAAACTCTGAAATTTATTCCTCTCCTTCTCCTACACCCTGATCATCTGTTTGCAGTAAAAGTACTTAGAAATACAAAACCAACTTGAAAAGCTTGTGTCCCTAATGCAGTCAAAATCACAAGACACTAAGCTTTTCTTGGTAGACATAAAAGCCATAGCAATTCCAAACTACATTTCTCAAACAGTAGGTATCAAAAAAAAAAACAAAGAAAATGTTGTGCAACTGCCAGAGAACAAATAACCCCACTAATTCTTCTGGTCATAGCTTTTCCCAAACCAACTAAGTGAAAACCATTACACACTTCAAGTGGTTTTGTAGTTACAAACAGGAATAAAAAATACAGAGTATAAAATTAGAGGTGATTAATTCAATATTAGTTGCCATAGCTAAACCAACCACTATGAGTTCAGTTATGTACCAAAAAAACAAAACAAAAAAAAAACCAAAAAAAAAAAAAAAAAACCCCCAAGAACATGCTTTCCTAATTTAATTATGAAAGCCTGGAATATTATTTTATTAGACAAAGGTCCTAAAAAAAAATGAGCTAGTATTACAAGCTTAATACCACTTTCGATCAAGCCTTCAGAGATGTAGACACCAGTTCTAATTTGGAAATCTAACCTCCAAGTGCCATTTTAAACCCATATCACAACTTAAATCTTGCTTTTTGCCCCAGTGCTTTTTTATGTGCAAAATAAAATGTTACTGCAAATGTGGTTACTGAATTCTTTTTATTGTACATCTAATTAGAAGCTCAAAAGAATTCTGAGACACAATTTTTAGAGGCATTGTTAATACAGAAAAAGCTTAAAATACAACATAGGAACAACTGAATGCCTTTCTGATGATGGGTTTAACAGAAGTGGGATGAGAACAATGAAATTAAAGCAAAGTAGGCAGGAACTAAAAATAATTTGTATGAAAAATTTGTGAATTTACTGGTTGGAAATGACAAAGGAGAAAAAAGGACTAAAACGATGAACTGATGACAGATAAATGTTACACTATCACTGTTATGAGGCTGTGAAAAGGACAACTGTTATCCTAACAAATGGGAATGGGAGAGGTACTGCTAAAAAGAGCATTAGTGCTCAACATCACTGCAAGACAGCTAAAAGTAAGACTATATGTTTTCAAGCCACTGTTTGTGGGGGAAAGAAGTAATGAAAACAATACTACAAGTACACATTTTGAAGTAATGCTGGAAAAACAAATATTTTTCTTTAGTGAAGCAAAATAAAGGTTAGGAAGGAATAAGAGCATATTCATAATTCCAGTGTGGAACAAATCCTGGAAGGAGGAAAGTACAAAATAACAAATGGACACAAGTTGCAAATAAATTAAGGCTAAAAAAAAAACCAAACCAAACCAAACCAAACCANTGAAAAAACCCCCCAGATTTCCAGTAACAAAAGTAATGAAAATGTGAAACAGCTCATGACAGGAGTAAGGGGTGAAAAAAATCTCTAACAAACTCAGTTCATAGACAAAATATAATGTAGTTGACTACTATGATCTATGCAGATCTGGTGCTTAACTTGAAGAAATTAATTAGATGAATAAAAGTTGGGAAAGGGCAAAAGATAGAGTAAAAGGACTTGAGCAACAGAACAGTTGTAGAGCTCATCAAAAGATACATGAGGACCTACAGTGTTTAAGACTACTAACTTCACACTTATAAGGAAACATTATACTTATAGTTAGGGCTGAAGCAGCTTTTTGCCAACAAATGGTTCAGTGTGCAACTTCAGAATTTACCATTAACCGATAGGCAGCAATTGTCTTTGACTAGCTGGCAGGTATATAATTATTCTCCATCTCCACTTCTTGTTAAAAACCTTTGAAAAGCCAAGTTCCTTAAAACTAATGACATACACTGATAAGCATTTAGTCATAATATTCAATTCCCTTGCATACTGCATTTATGAAATATTTTTCACCTTCATATTCACAGAACACAAACATGCACTTTAAACACAATAACTCAATTTTCATGATACTGAACATTAAGGATATATAAATAAGAATGTTTTTGCCTGTGCAGAATATGAAAAGGATGGATTTCAAATATTTCAAATATAAGTAAAGCTTTCACCACTTGCTTGAGCTAAAGATCCAATAAGTACAAAATTTATGCAGTCACACCATTTCCTATATTCACCCAAAATCCAAATTGCAGTCATTATATACAACAGATAATTAAAAGCATGCTCCATATACTGAGATGCAAATGAACATGTAAGCAAGCTCTCGTACAAGTACAGCACGTCCTCACTGCTGCAGGCTCTTGCAGCTAAACTGAAATTTGGTCAAAGTACCATCCACAAATGTTCATTTAATCCTGTCAAGCCTCAACACTGTACATAAACTTCCAGGGCAGCTGGGACTGTGATACAACTGATACACAAAGTAAGGGCTTTGTAGAGAAGGATGATGGTTTCACCAGCAAAGCTACTGTACATTGCACATTCCTTGCACACAGATACCATCTGAGCTACTTGCAAAATTTAAAAAGAGTACACACTGCTCAAGATGAATGAACTTCCAAGAGGTCTGGTTACTGATTTACCTGCACAGCATAACGCTATCAAATGTCCTTTGAAAAATCCTAACTGCAAACTATGGCAATTATCCCACAGAAGGACAATGTGGGTTTCATTGACATTGCAGTCTGTCTTTTGCATACCGGAATACAAAGACCACTTTGTATTACTGCAGTTGAAATGAATCAATATGTTTATATATGATTTAAACATGGCATCTGAAACATGAGCTACTCTAACACAATCACAAATACAGTCAAGTATTATTTTACTTGAGGGAATGCAAGTCACATTTGTAACATCACAATAAGAAATACAGAGAGAGGAAAAACCAAATTAATCATGCACAGAGTGCTCCTAATTTTTACAATTTGTTTTAAGACTACAATGTAAAACTACATGTTTTCACTGCTTTTAAGCATTATATCACTTCTGTGTGATACTACACTGATTCCTAAACTGTCATGACAACAGTACATTGCTGTAGATGAACTGTGCTGCCCCATATTAAATGTTATTCAATGTCTGAAGTATCAGTTGAAAGAAAGAAAATGGAAAGACGATAAAAGTACCAGTATAAAAGTATCCTGCAGTGAATGTTGCATCCCAAGACACTTCACAAAGTCAGATTCATGGAAGACAACTTAGTGCCTTTCTAAGACTTTTGGGTACTATTAAAACACAGAAACCCTTTCATTGTACACAGTGTAGAGAAGAAAGACCTAGCTGATAACATCAGTGATGATTTAAAGGAAGTCCAATAGAGTTCAATTCAGTATTACCCCTCCTCTCCTGTATCCTCTTCTATCCTTCTGAAGAAGTGACATTTTCATAAGCACAGTTCCTACTTCCTCAAAGTGTTGACACTGCGCAGCAACATATCAATCACCCCAAGCACAGGATTCAAGTTCTGTTCAGCTGCCAGTCCAGATCGAGCTTCTTCAGGGCCCATTACCACATCCATAAGGTAACATACATGGTCTTTAGAAGACAAGTCAATGCCTGGCACATAATATGCAAAAATGCAATGTTGATGAATGCTGGCATTCTCCTGCTGCATTTATAGCATGTTTAAGTGACTTTCTTACTGAACAGCTACAACAGCAGATACAACATCAGGGCCCTGAAGGTACCGATGACCCTGCTCCCTGCCCGCAGCCCAGGAACTCATTCCAACCCCCAGAGCCATCAGACCCCATCCCAGAGATGTCTCAGCAGGGTTGGTTTCCAGCCTCCTACAACCCAACCCTGAGATGGGCCCTGCCTAGCTTGTCCCTGTTCTCAGGAAGGTGACTGGTGCCTGGGACTGGGGCTGTCCCCATGCCCCCAGCTTCCTGGCTCCTCGCTGGGGTGGAACAGGCCCTGGCTGCCAGGCAATGCCTGGCCAGGTCTCCTGGGGAGCCCCAACGATCCCTGCACCCAAACTCCAGAGAGCTGCTGGCCTTGCAGCACCCTAACATTCAAAAACACAGGAGATAGCTGTTAGTTAAGTACATGCAAAAAATATTTCCTCATAGATTTTACCCTCTAACACAAAATTTACTTACCATCTCTGTGATAAAGAAATAATCTGTCAAGAAATAATTTGCCAAGACTTTGGAAAACAGAAACACAAAGTCAGACTTCACAGAGCAGCAATTAGAGATGGATGATTTTCAAAAATATTCAAGATTGTCAACAGTAGTAACTGCATGTCCTAAATACTCCCAAGAACCTAATGTTTACATAAAATCGGATTTAAAACATGACTTTTTACTATCCCATTGGACAGAGATTTGCTAGTGACCTCTTTCAAAACTGTCAGAAATTGTACTACTGGAAAGCAAGATGTGCTGCTTTGAAGACCTGCTTTATCTCAGATAAAGAGGAACTCATGTATTTTTAAAAGAGGGACAAAAAGCTATAAAATTCTCCCTTAGACATTCACCTTTCCATGTGAAGCAAAGCAACACGAGAAAGACATTAGTCACAATATCAAATGTATTGTTATGAACTGTGCTCACAAGACCTGTTGCAAGTCTTAGACAACCACAGTAGGTGGCCAAGAGCTTCACGGATGCTACTCCTAAACAGCAACATGCCTGGACTCTGCATTTAAAAGCTCTGAAATGTTTTTAAATAACAACTCTTGGCAAACTCTAGAAACACTAGTGGTCTATTGACCTAGGATATTTTGGAAAAGCAGAGGAAGAGCACTCAGGGCAGTACAAGAAGATACTTTGAAGCTGAGTGATATGAAGTAGGGGTCTCCCAGGCTGTAAGATCAGAATGGTGGCAGAGCAGGGGTATAAACATAAATCATGGTCAGTTATTGGTTATTGAAGGATGGTAGCTTTGGGATTTCAGTAGAAGCAGCATAACAAGGAAAATCAAGGAACATACATTTTATTTCTTAAAACACCCTTGTATGAGGTGCAAACAAAAAGGTGACAACAATTTGGCATAGAAAAATGGCTGCAGCTCCTTCAAGGGCAGAGGCCAAGGAATAATTGAACGACTGTTCCAGCACTGCCTCCTCAGTTAGGAATGACACACCTCACCACTGATTGTTGGCGCCCTCTCCAGCAGGGACTGAACGCTGTTTTGATTTGCTGTTCACCACATTCTGCAACTGCAACCCAGTAATCATACATACAGTACTATCTTTATGATTCAATTGGGTTAAGTATGTTAGGATTTCAAAGAGCTCTGTATGTGTGTGTGTGCTTTCTGCTCCAGCCTTCCCACATGATTGATACCACAGCAACCACTCAGAGTAAATGCAGACATAACAGATGAGTGCAGCATGAAAATCTGGGAAAGCTGTAGAATCCCCATCGTGAGAGGTCTGAAAGCAGAGCAATGGTCTAGGTGTACTCAGATCTGTGCGCTTTTAACTTATTTTTTTATGATTCTATAGGAAAGAATAAATGGTACTTAAAAAAAATATACTAATAATTTATAATGGAAAAGGAGAGTTTGCAATAGAAGTGCAGCTGAAAAATGGTAATGGTGGTATACCTTAGTGCTATCTACTCATAAGTTCTTGCTGTTAATACATTTAACATACATAAAAATGAGATCTACTTTTAAATCTACCATACCGGTATGGAAGAATTATCCAAGCTATAACACTCAACTGAATCGAACATCAGCAAAAACTTCACGTTAGAAGGTTAAATACCTCAGATCTCTCATGACTCAAAAGGTCACTGGCCAGGAGCTGGATCCAACACAGCAATATTTAGAAAGCATTAGACTGGGTGCAAACATTTTTACTTACATAATTCTTAATCAGTGTAAAATACATAAACAGCACTGAAAATAGAAACTGGTTGTTTGCTGAGACTTGATATATGCAGTAAATTAACTAGTTAAACAACTGACCATGCAAATTGCTTCATGGAAGTATTTTGCTCAGTTTGACATGTGGAGTTAGAAAGCTAACAACAGAGCAGCCTGTGTCACTAAAACTACAGTTTGCAATACATAGTGCACAGTACTAAAACTGGCCTTTTAAAATAGCAAAAATGGACCTCACTGTTAAACACTACCTTTTGGTCTCTTCACCAAAGGTCTCTGTTTCATACAGAAAATTTAGTGGTAAGTTTGTTCTAGAAAAAAAAAAAGTGAATAAAACAGAATTAAAAAGAAATTTATGGAGACAATATACTGCATTGCATGCTTAAAAATCATCAATATTAAATGCATAGCAATGTTGAACAGCAACAGAGCTACAACAAATTCTTGTTTAGAAAAACATCTATATATTTTAGATTTTTTTAGAAAAAAAAAAACAAACAAAAAATGAAACTGCAATTATCTTACAGGAACAACATAATTAGGAAGTTGATTGGAAAAGACTCAGTTTGCATAATTTGCCAGTGCCTATATATTTTATCATGTTTTGCACAAGTATAAACTATTTGAACCCAACCCCACAAATGCACAGAATTATGCTTTCTTGTTCAAAAAATTTGAGAAACATGTCACACAAGTTACAAGTTTCCTCAGTCTAATACATCAGATATAGAAAATTTTTGCAACCTACATGTTACTATGGCAACTTTTTGTTTTTTCAAAATGTAAATTAACATTGAGGGTTCATTACAAACTCTGTATTTCCTTTGTGTTTGCCCATAATCTTTTCTCATATATGGATTCAGAATAGCTCTTTTTACTTTAAATGACTGCAGTTTATCTTGCTAGATGAAGCTACAGCCAGAAGTCAGGATTAAAGCACATCTCTGCTTAACCTTGACTTTTAAACCATAATGTAAATAAGTGCAAGCAAAAGCCATCAAACAAATGAGTAGGTCTGTGCAAAAGGTTTCTCTGTTGGCTTTTACAATTATAAACTATTAGAAAATTAAACTATGCTGGACATGTCAGTTCTTTTCTTGCTCTTTTTACTGCTAATTCCATTGAAATGTCACTGTGGTTTGTTTGTTTTTTTTTCTTTTTCTTAAAGACAACCAAAAAAGTCTCGAAAAGAAACTATGATAGTTCCATTTTCTTATAAAGAAAGTTTTGTTTAGATATGTCATTCTAGTACCGGACAAATTACTGAATTCAACCTGCCTGTCTAAAGATGCACAGGTATCTGCAGTTCCCGATACAGTGAACAACAATTACACCAGCCTAGAGACAGATCTAACATCATCACGGCAGTGTCATAGCATTAGAATGAATCTGAGAGAAAAGCTACACCTTTTGACTCCCATCTCATCTGCTAAAAAAAGGGAGGATTGCGAATCTCATTTTGTGAACTGAGAATAATTTTCAACTACTCATTAAAATACCCATAACAAATAGAGATTTTCAATTAATTGACACCATATTACAAATTACTAAACTTACATAATTCCTATGAACCATATACTGAGAATTGTTATAAATTTAAAGCATTTTAGCTCTCACTATAACAGAGCTCACAAAAGTGAAGAAGGAAACTTAAAAATATGACAATACAATAAAATATATGCAAAAATATAGGAGCTTAATTACATATAGACTTGGTCTCCCCAGCATGGGCATCTAAGCAACCTGTTATAGTGGAAGGGGGGTTGGAACTAGATGATCTTTAAGGTCCCCTACAACTCCAACCACTCTGTGATTCTGTCTTCCCAAGGGACCAGTTGTCTGGAAGTTTGCAACTGTATCATCCAGTAAAAAACTCCCATGTAGGAAAGAGGAAGTAATTATAAAAAGGGCACAAAGACCTTGTCCATCTTAGTTCTTTGTCAGTATTAGAAAAGAAAATCTTCAGACTACATTATAACAAAACTGAATCAGAACACTGGTAATTCATTAATTCACAACACCCTAATGCCCAGTGACCTGGATCATGCAGCCAGCCATATTCTAACCTAAAAATCAGACTGGAAGAATTTTATAATGAGTAGAGGGACAGTCAAAGCTGTACATATAATTACGCAAGCATGCAGGCAAAGCTAACATGGTTTTTAATTTTAAGACAGCCTAAAAACTGGGGAAGAAAACCCCAATGTTCAGATAACAGATCCTTTTACCACCTCCCTATTTTCCCATGTGCCCACACGCATGTAGAATGAAGCTGCATTCTCTTGGGAGAGCATGCAAGACAAAGCAGAAAAAGCATGGTGGAGGTGGACAAGGACCACTGAAGAAACCTGGCAATTCTAGCTGAAGAAAAGCATTAAGTCTGTGAAGAGACACTGAGGAGAAATGGTATTTCATAACTTCTCTTGTTTTAACTACTTGCTCATGTATAATTCAACAATCTTTTTCTTGCACTTCTTCTGTGAGCAGTGAGCATCTCTAGATTTGTTAAGTGACTGCAAGGGTATGACTCTTGCTCTAGGTAAGGCCTAAGTGCATAATTAAGCAGAAGCACATACTACTAACACTAATAATTCACTGCATTGGAGTATGCAGTTACAGAACAGCCATAATTTTTAGCATCTGTGGAACAAGGAAAATTAACTCATTTTACCAGTAGAAGACAGTGTCACCAGGAGCTGGACTGCCCAAGTATGGGAAGGAATTGTAGTGTGAAGCAAAACCTGCCCAGTGAAACACATGCTTTAATTACTTCATTTGAACAGTTTCAGTAGGAATTATTTTTCAAAGTCATTTACCTCACATATCTTACAGATAGGAAAGAACGCTTTCCTAAGTCAATAAACCAAGTCAAAATTATACTGAAGTAGAGCCTCGATGCTGCCCAACACAGCTAACACAGGAGCATCAGTGAAAACAGCAAGAAGTTCACCATTCATTTCAATGGAGACAAGATTTCATTCCTAACTTCAAATGGTAAACTCATTTTCTCTAATCATATCGCTCCCTTCAAAATTAGTACCTTACAGATTACTTTCTTAAGACCGTTACCAGAGCCAGTTTACTTAAAACTGAAAAGCCATGTGTGGCTTGCAAAATGCTTTTGGGCTCATGAAAGTGCAACAAAAAGGAAAAGTTGCTAATAATTTATACACCAAACTTACAATGCCTTTATTATAAATACTTAACACTACAAGTGATGTCTACATATCACAATAAATGGGTATTTTTACAGTAATACTTGTTGGGTAATTACAATAATTACAATAAATCTGTTGGGCCTTGGCATGAAATCAGTAAGTGGACATGACCAAGAAAATGCTCAACCCATATGTCTTATCATACAATCTCTAACTGGAGGTAATGGGAGTTCTCAGGTCTTCAGTCCACTTGAAAATCATGTCACTATTTTCTAAATAACAGGTAAAATACATATTGTTTTAATAGTCTTTAAAGAAGAAGTAGAATTTCTTAGAATATTAAAATACAAAAAGTTTAACTAAAATGCTAATCAAAATAATGGAATGGTGAAAAGATTCAACAAAATGGCTATGCTACTATATACCACCAAAGAAAATAACACACAGCAAAGTGATTTTTATCTTTAAAAGCTTGCCTGTAAAACTCATCAGCATCCATTATAATTCTATAAAATAAGATAAGGCAGCATCTGGTACAATCTATATAGTTTTATAGCTGAGTATACAAAAATGTTTAAAATAGTTACAAGATCTTCTCAAAATAAATGAAGCTGAAGACTACCTCATCTACCATCATGTATTTAGAAAAACAAAGGCAAAATCTACAACAAAAGAAGAAGACAAAAGCCTGTCCTTTTTTTTTAATGACTAAATAATACTTTTAAAGTATTATCAGGTAGTGGGAACTGCTGATGCACAGGAAGAAAGAACATCTCACAACTATTTTAGTTTAATCTCAATTAGTTCATAGCCATAAGCAAGGTGATACTCAAGCAGTGACCATTTCAAACAACTGATTCTCTTGAGGCTAAATCCATTCCCAGATTCACAATGCACGTCTCCAAAACACGTATAACTCTGAATAATAGAGCAGTGGTTTGGTTTTTCTTCTTCCTTAAAGACATAAATTTGTATTGAAAGAATCATGCAGAAAACTATGCAATTTAGTACAATAAAACAGTAGCAAATTCCAAAAGAAATCATATACCATCACTGTCAGGATTAGTTAGCTGCCACCACAGAACCATGTAAAATGCAAGTGTTTTCTTTTAAAACTAGTGCAAAGGGGTAAAGAAATTTTAAATTCTAGTACAGTAACTTCTAAAAACTTTGTTTCCTGTCTTTTAAGAAATGTTAGTGCTACTCAACAAAACAATAGCCAGTATGCAGGTCTTCTACACCTCTAAGCAGAACAACTCTGTAGTGCAAAACTGTTCTATGGACAAGAAAAAAATTCCACATGGAACCTGCTCCAAGCACAAGTTGTAGACTATGAATATATTTGGTTGGCATGGCAAGGTTTGGGAAGAAATAGGGGGCTATAGGGGTGTCTTCTGTGAGAAGCTGCTGGAAGTTCCCCTCTGTCCAATGCAGCCAATGCAAATCAGTTCCAAGATAGATGCACTGCTGGTTGAAGTGTCTATCAGCAATGGTGGTAGCAGCTCTGGGACNAAGAAGGGGGAGAAAGTCCTCCAGATGCCAGAGCAGATTCCCATGAGGACTATGGGGAAGACTGCAGGCTGTCCCCCTGCAGTCCATGGAGATCCACAGTGGAGCAGAAGTCCACTTGCAGCCCACGGAGCACCCCACACTGGANCTGTCCAATGCAGCCAATGCAAATCAGTTCCAAGATAGATGCACTGCTGGTTGAAGTGTCTATCAGCAATGGTGGTAGCAGCTCTGGGACAACATACTAAAGAAGG